>CM021105.1:593053442-593485605 GCA_007115665.2 Sequoiadendron giganteum
TTGGCTCATTTATTCTCACAATTTCAACCATTCGAGAGCAGAAGGCTAATCAAGTTTGAGGAAACGACATGAAGAGTTCCGACAAAGAATTGCAGAGGCGTTAACAAAAAATTCCATCTGGATAAGAAAACAATCACACTTATCTATGTTAATTGCATTAAACTAAGTTGGTCTGGGAAATTAGTGGAAATTTTGAAAGCTTTATGTGCTTAGGGTTTGCTAGGTTCTGTGAATTATTCAGGTTCAATTGGGTTAATAAGAATTGTGTGAGGTTTGGGAGGGTTTTATTTTATAAATTTGTTTCTTGAGATTTTAAACCAATAGATCCTTTTCATGAATTGAAAATTGCAAACCCTAGTCTCGTCATACTGTAAAAATGATTGAACCTAGTGAGTCTAGCGTTAGAACAGAGAGAAAACCCAAACCAAAGAGGGTTAAGAGGCCTAAAACTCAGGATTTTACATTCGCTCCTAATCCAGATGTGCCATAAGCACCTACAAATCCAAAGGGTGAGAAAATAACCCATGCCAGATTCATGGAGGGTGCCCCCAAAGAAATAAATGAGGGAGGGTCACAAATTGGAAAGAGACCCACTGAGCAAGCTATTGTGACAAGCAGGTTGATTGACCTCGTTGGTGGAATTGGAGAAATTGCTCAACCACTTAGTGGATGGGAGTTGTTTCTATATGCTTTTAATAGAAGATATGCCATATGATCAACTAGGTACGTATGGGGTCTTAACCTTGGGAGGCTTGTAGTGTCTAATATTTTTGCGGAGGTTGATATGATGTTGGAGTTAGAAAAACACTATGACCCCAAGGATAGGAAAATTAGGAGTGAAAATGGAATGTTGATCCTTGAGGTGACAAGAGATAAAATTGTGGAGGTATTCAACCTGAACCCCAATTATACAGTCAACATAAATTGTCCTCGTTCAAACTATTTGTTATTCTGTAATGTTATCATATATGGTATTTTGGAGAGTTTGGTTGTGGCACCCATTTATAGGTTTTCAAGTATTATCAAGGAAATCATGCACCCCAAGGATGTAGAAGGGTTACCAGAAGAGCACAACTGGGTTGATTGGTTTCTACAATCAGAATACGCTTTGATCAAGGCTTATGGAGCCAAGGTGGCACCACATTGTCTACCCCTATATGTATCCGATAGATTAGAATTCATTGATTTGATGTGGCAACTCAATTTTATGGACAAGGAGTTGTTCATAACTCCTAAGAAAGGTTTTGTGGTAGTGCCACAATGTGCTTTTTCTTACTTCAAAGCTACTACCAAGGAGGCTTGTGAAAAATTTGGTATAATGGTGAATGACCTCAGGTTTCCTATTGATGAGGTTAGGAGTTTTGATCCAGAAGGTTTTGTGAATTCTATGAGGAGAAAGAAGGGATTATCTAGATTTTACCACCAATTTTTATATATAGATGACGTGTTGAGAAATTTGACAAGTGATGGAGCAGTTGTATCAAGAATGAAGGAATAGACTGCTATTTGTGATATTGAAGAGGACATCATAAAAATAAATGTATTATATGTGAGTCCTTATGATGCAATTGAGAACCATTTCGAAAGGGATTTTAAAAAATTGAATGATTATTAGAGTGGAGATTTTAAGGCAAAGGTCAAAGAAACTATTGAGAGAGCACAAGCTCTCCTAGAGCAACAACCTCGGGTCAGGGATGTTCCTAAGTAACTTGTAGAGATTTAGGTTGGAGATGTTGAGGTAATTGGAGAAGAGAAAATGGCAGAGCATGTGCTTGGTGATGAGAAAGTGGAGAGGATATTCCCTTCTCCCAAAATTATTGATGCTCTCGATTCTGATGTCCCCCAGGACCAAGTGGTTAAATGACAATATGATGAGAAGGTTGATGATGATCCAAGGATCAAGGCTCGTGATGAATTTCTTGTAGATGATACATTTGTACAAATAAAATAATTTAAATAATTCATTATTCAACAAATGAGTAAGGAAATAAAAGAGAGGATTGAACAAGTTAAAGCTGGTTTGGATCCTTCTTAGCAAGAAGAGGTAGAGAAAGTAGATGAATAAAAGATCATGACTGAGATAACATCCATTACTCCTGATGAAGCTAGAAAGATTATCACAAAGAGTGGAATGATGTTGCTTCTAGGATTTACTCTCACTTCGGCCATTACACTTTATGCCATAAGGAGAGATCCACAAGCCTGTGTTTTAGAAGAGCATTTTGACAATCAGGTGTTTAGATCTGGTTATAGTCCTAAATTGCAATCTTGCAATTTGGTCAATGGCACCAAACACTGGGAAGCATGAGGTTGTCGGGTCAATTGAAGAATCCATTGGCTCGATGGTAGTAAAGAGAGATACAAACATAACACATGTTCAAGCAACAAAACTAATTGTGCATGTTGCAATGCTTAGTGCTGATATAGCACAAATTTCCCAGAAGAAATATGGTGCATTGTTGAAAGAACATACTCTTGTCTTGGATGAAATAAATAAGATGAGAGACACAACAAAAGCATCTCAATATATAAGAGAATTATCTTCACCATCCTCTTCTTCTTCAGATATGTCAACTTAGGACAGGGAAATCTTGGCACTAAGAATTCAGAGCTTGAAGAAGGAAGTACAAACAGAGAAAGATAATGCCAAGAAGGCCAAAATGGAGACAATAAAAGTGGCCAATGATATTTTTGATGATGTATTAAAACATAGAGTAACAAAATTGGTAAATAAGTTTGATAATGTATGGGATGCATATAAAATCATTCATCAGGCAAATATGAAATACTTGCATATTCAAAAGGCATTCCAGATTGAGTGGAGTAAGTGGAGCACTAGGGTAGGAACCTTGAAATAGATGATACCTTAGATGAAAGAAGAACCTGAAGCTCCCACCAACCTCCCAGATTTATTAAAGGCAATTGATCTTGTGAATGAAATAACAACTTTTCATGGAAAATTGGGAATGCAACTCCAAAACAAACTGAGAATGTTTAGATAAATGGAAGGGCATGGTATGCCTAGAATATTGGATGACAAGGGTGAATTGAAGGAGTTTGGTAAGTGGTAGGAAGAGTTGGGTGATTTAATTCCACATTCAAAGATGATGACAAATGTGCTGACATAGATGGGTTTTCCTCTCACCTTTTAAATGATTCTCTTGCTTTAAAGTTTTGCTGATTGGACATGCACATGGAGAACAATTTTGGCTCGTGAAGAAGATTGTTTGATGTTGCTACAATGGATGAAAGATTCCTTTTGGAAGATGGGTAAATATTCAATGAATGGAAGCAAATTTTGTCTTATGTGTTTTCCCCCTCATCAAAGATGTAAATATAACCACTTGGGGAAGTTTTGAAATTCAAATTCAAATGTATATCAAATGAAAAATGTGACTATAAGTGCAATTTGGCCTGAAGCTTGATGCTACCATGTTTCTATAAATGGGAATTCAAGGCTAGTTCCATGAATCTTTGGTTGGAGAAAAGTTTGAACTCATGTAACAACAATTTTGTAAATCAAGCACAAAGGAATAGAATAGTTTTGAGTCATATGTGTGGATTATGGTTTGTAACAAGAATAATAGTTTTATAGTAGCAATGGCAGATGAATGAGAATTGAAAATTGTGGAACAAATTCTCTCATGTGTATTTTTTTTCTCAAATTATGAATAAAATGATAAAGGATCTTTTATTTGTCTTCAATCATTTCGGTTGAATGCATGGTTTTATTTCTTCTTTAGTTCAAAGAACTAATTAAATGCTTTAATGAAATCATAGGTTTGTGAGATGGAATTCAAGGATTACTAAGTAGTTTTTGTTTCTAGATATCTTGAGTTGTGTATTGCAAAGCAATATAGCAATAGTCTATAAATGTTGAGTTTAATTTCTAATGTATTATAGTTTGTTACAAATGTGAATCCATCACCCATGGATAAGACATTGTTCTATTAATTTGGTTAACTATGATGTCAATGAGTTAGCCCATGCCTATCAAAGAACACAATCTTAATGAAAATTATGTAGACACCTTTAATTACAGTAAAGTTCTATGAGAATCACTCATTCCTTGCTTTGGGTAGTAATTTTCTAAAGGGTTAGCCAAATCCTTGAAGGATTTTATCTAATTAGTAGCTTATAGGAATGTATTTGTTTGTTACAATGTTCATGATAAAATGGCACTAGAGTATCATCTAAACATTGTCAGGATCACCCTCCTGGGTCTCACAGAGCATGAAGTGTAGAGGTAGAGACCTAGAAAGCCTCTACTTGTTCATTGGCCAATCCTTACCTTTGTTGGTCATTGAATTATGGAAAATTCATAAGAATTTGGTGAGATTAAGTTTGGTTCTTAAAAAAAACCAACAGGACCAACTCTTATGGGAAGTGAAATTACTCCTTCAAACAAGCGCTCAACATCATCATAAGCCTTGATAACAATTTTCTTAGTTTGATCTATGCAATTCTTAGAGTGTCCCAATACTTTTACCAATTATAGAGTGCAAATGTTCAGACCGCTCCACCGTCTACCAAGACTCATCTAATATAATGTTTATTAACATAGAATTCAAGGTGTAGGGGATCATTATGATCCGAATTTTGTGCAAAAAAGTCTTGTTCAAAGAAGGTGATGTGATGTAGCATAGCTAGGTATCCAACCATGGTCTGAAACTCATTAACATTTAGGTCAATGGCTATAGATGCTTTCTCTAAGGCTTTATCAAGGATAGCTCTGTGTTGAGGGGATATGCGAAGGTGTTCCAGAATAGAAATCTATGTGGGAGTCTTCCTTGGCTACTCTAGGAGATTGTAATGGATTTTCGATTGTGGATTGGAAGCAACCCCTTGTAGAGTTACCTTGGCTCTACGAGTAGTGATAGCACACTCTAAAATTTTGTTATTAATGGTGATGGTAGCAACATGATCATCAAAGGCTCTTATGTGGTGAACGATAATAATGTAATCATGTGTGGCATGGGTATAATTAACATTATTGTTATTCCCTGAACTGGAGGCTTTTCCTTTGTCATGATCGTACAAGGGAGTTTTGAATATGGTATGATCAACATTGGTTTTAGGTTGTTGATTGTCCACTAAAATTCCTCCCTTTCCAATGAGGTCCTCAATGATATTTTTTTGTGTCCAACATGAAGATGTCTTATGTTATTTTCTACGATGATATTCACAGTATTTTTTTTCATTCCACCAACTAGGCTTAATGAATGTGGGTTCATAGTTCTTGATGTCTACAAGTTGAATGACATTAGATTGCAAATTATTCTTTAGAACTGATTCAATGGGTTCACCCAATGGGGTATATGTTCTCTTAGTGTGTAGAGGTCCTCTGCATTGTTGGTTGTTTTGGACTGCATTCAATGTTTGATATTGACCTTATGTTTGGGAATTTGATATTTTTGATGTGAAAGGACCTTTGAGGTGAATGGTAGGATCTTTTTTTATCACTTTAGCATCAACAACTCCATCATTAGTGGCATTGTTTTTTCAGGACCAAAACTTGATTTTGTCATTATTAGCCTTTGGGGTTTCTTTGTGCACTTTAACTAGTCCCTTTGCCACAAGAGCCTTTTCAATAAAGACACCTTTCTCAATGATATCCTCAAAATTTGGAGACAGCAGTCATTGTTAGAATCAAACATGCTCTAATACCATGTTTGAACTGGCTATGGATGCAAGATCTATGGACCAAATAGAAAGCACAAGAAGAGAGAAAATAATGTGACAAGAATAAACTGTATTCAATGTCAATATGATATGATTCAATGTGTGTACAAATGTAGTAGAGACCCCTTGGTTATATAGCCAAGGTGAGAACATAGGAGTGCATAAGATTATGACAAGTGTCGTAATCTTATGACATGAGACAACAATGAAAAGCTATCACTCCACCTAAAGTGGAAAGGTGATAATGTGATAACCACCACAAATGGTGGATCTACCACAAAAGGTGGAACCCTAATCACATGATATGTCCATGAAAGGTGGAGGTGATAGAGTGATAACATGATAAGTCCACCAAAGGTGGAAATTCTCCAACAACTCCTATGTGGTCCCTAAGTAAACTTAACTAAGGTGTAATTATGACCTAGGACAAGGTACAAAATATTTAATTACACCAACACCCCCCCTTAAGTGCAACTTAGGGAGAATGTAACAATGCAAGATGGGTCCCAGCAACTAGGCCATGTTAGGTACCCATGTACAAATGCAATGCAATCTCTCACAACCGGAGAAAAGGAGAAAACCCAGTGGGACAAAACTCCTCCCCAAAAGAGAGATGAAATACAATAAAGAAATCCTCTCAATGAAGAATGAGAAGGTAAAAACCCCATGTGAGGAAAAAGACCCCCCCATAAGAGAGAAGTAGAAGAGAGACAAGGCAGCCCCACCTCAATGTTGAGTCTCCTACAATGATGGTAGAAGCTCGACATTGAATGCTGAAGATGATCCAATTTCGCCGAACAACGTGCCTCCCCTTAGGAAGAAACAAAACCAAGAATGTATGCAGGATGTATGATGTCTCTGAATGATGCTCAAGTGTCTCCATGTCGATGCCGAAAGATGACACACTCCAAACAAACGTTCTAGGCCACACTGCTGAAGAGTACAATCCAACATCTAGTAGAGAAGAATGTAGAACATGATCCAAAGAGAATGATATCCCCTCCAAAGACAAAGAAGCCTCCTCCAAATGCTGTCCAAAACTATCCACACTCACGCCAAACTGCAAAGAATGATCATGTAGAGAATGAACAAGAGGGTCAGAGTGATCCCTCGCAACAACTGAAGAAGGAGCATCTTCATCAAAGAGAAGATGAATGTCATCAAGGATGTCCCCCAAATCTACAAGATGAGACTCCACAAACAAGTCTGAAATACCTGTCAAGAAGCCATCCAAAGTAGCCATATCTGGAAGACAATGTATATCCTGCTGCACTGAATCACAAGGAACCCAAACTGTGGAATCACAAGCATCATCAACTGCAACAGTAGATGGAGGAGATGAAATGCATGGCTCAAGTACTGGATCTGATGTGAGAACTCCCAAGTTCAAGTAGCCAAATGTCTCCTCAAATCATGGTTCACACTAGAAGTGTGATCAACAGTCGAAGGAACAATGTCACCATCAAAAGCAAAATCTGCAAAGGTATACAACCGAGATGAATGATCAACCACCCCAGTAGCAATGATCTCTCTACTCTCCAAGTCTCGAATGATGACTGAATCAGGTGTGAACTCCACAGTTCTCCCATTTCCACCATGTGTAATTTGATATATGGAAAGAAGATTGTTCGTCAAATGAGGAACACACAAAACATCCTGGAAAGTGTTGTCCCCAAAACTAATAGATCCCTTCCCAAGTACACTCATGTATGTATTGTTTCCCATCAAGATAGGAGACATAGAACAAGGCTGAAATGAAGAGAAAATAGATTGTGAAGATGCCATATGATGTGATGCTCCTGAATCTAGAAGCCATCTACCTGATCCTGGACTTGAATAAGCACAAAGAGCTTGACCTTTATATCCTGATGTAGATGCCAAATGAACTTTTCCCTTAGACTGTTTTGAAGAAGAAGAAGAAGATGATTAGACATTCTAGAAGGCAAATCAATTTGATTTCTTTTGAGAAGATTTTTCAACTCATCAATATCCTTCTTATAACAATAATGTTCTTCATGTCCATCCTTCTTGCAATATGCACAAAAAGACCTCTTCTTCTTAGATGATTCTTCTTTTGAATGAGTGGATTCTGATTCTTTATGTGGCTTGTTCTTTTTCATCTTTTGCTTCTTATCAAGATTCCTTGATTCTTTATGTACCTTTGACTCACTAGAAACCAATGCATGTGGCTTGGAAGACTTGATTAGACCCATGTTCATTAACTTAGCTTCCTCTTGGATTAGGAGATTTGCAAAGTCATCAAACTTAGGATCAACATATGATGCTCCCATAGAAAGTCGATGGGTATGAAAGCCAGAAACAAATACTGAATACTCAGGACCAAGCTTGGATAACACATTCAGAATCAACTGTAAATCCTCTTTTTCAATACTGCATTCTTTCAACTATGTTCTTAATTGCTTTATTTTGGAGATGTAGTCTTGGATGTGGTCAAAACTTTTAGGATCAAGATTCATCAAATCATTATCAATCTGATATCCCCTAATCTTATTGTTTTACCATACAAGTTTTCAAAAGTCTCCCATACTTCTTTAGCTATTTTACATGAATCAATATGAAATTGTAAATCAAATGAGACTAGTGAACATATGCATCCAAGTGTTTTCTCATGATTAATCTCCCATCTTGCCAATTCATTAGCATCAGTAGGTTGAGAAACGGTTTCCTTTAGATAACCTATTAGACCTTTTCCCAAGAGATAGTTCCATACTGATTTTCTCCATGTAGCATAATTATGTGGAGTTAGGAGTTCAATTTGAGATTTACCCATTGCAAGAACACAAACCAAACAAAAGAATGCAACCAATCACTGCAAGATTACCACCCCCAAATCACTCAATCATGAAGCCCCCCTAATCAATATCTGATTTGGCACTTTATACTTAGTGCGTTTACAATTGCCACTGCCAAAAAATAGCAAAGTGGACTTTGATTTTGGTACATGCAGATGCCCAAATAGGCCACAAACTCATAGTATAAAAATTACAGTAGATGAGATGAATCTGATCACACCACTGGAAAGTACAGGAAAAATCATGCACTTTCAAAAAAAATGGCACTCAAAAATGTTACCGTAGGAGCAAGTTATGAGCTCCCGAAGTGCCCAAAATGAGGACGAAGCAGCAACACCTGTGAGAATCTGCAATTTCTGGAAAAACCAGAAGCCAAAACCAAAAAATGATTACACCACTGTGTAAACCATGAAAAATTAGCCCAAATAAAAAAAAATTGCTCGAAAAAAGGAGCCAAAATGAGTGAGTTATGAGCATTTGAAGTTGGACTACAAAAACAAAAAGCTCATCCGTGAGGGGGTCAAGAAATTCAAAATGCACGCTGACGTGGCACTGACGTCACCAACCACTATCTTAAATTTGATGGCCTGCGGCCCGTCACCAGAAAACTCGAGCCTGCCAGAAAATGCTGTCGGAATATTCTTCGCTGCTGGTATATTCTTTTGTCAACGGAATATGCGGTCGGAAAATGCTAGTGATTTGACCGCCGGTGGCAGTTGAATGGGGCTGCGGATGGTGGAGGGTTCGCCGGAGTTTGCAGGGCGAAGGAGCCGCCACATGGCAGATGGGGGGCCATCATGTACCTGCAGACGGGACTGGTACCCGCGGGTACACTGTACCTTATACAGTCTGCAGAAACTTTTTTTTTTTTAATTTGATTTTTTTAAATCAAATTTTTTTCATAATACTTTTTTAAAAAACTGCGATTTAATACAAAATATTTTTTAAAAATTCGCAAAAAATATAATATAATATTTTATTTTTTTTATCGTACCGTCGCAATGATGGCGCTTGGGGGCCGTACGGCTCTTCGGGCAAAATTTTTTTTGCCTCACCAAATGACTTGCTCCGATTTGGACGATTGGACAGTCAATCTTAGGGTTTTGGGCCCTTCTGGATGCGATGGCAGGGTCAGATTTGACCCAAAATGCTCCAAAAATGCAGCTACCTTCTGGATCTGGCAACCACAATGTAGCTTCAAACCCTCTTAGATTTGGCCTCGTATGTCCGATTTGGATGAAACAAAAGGCAAAATCGACTTTCTCGAACCTTCTGGACGCAATGGTGAGCTCAGATTTGCACCAGCAAGCTCCGATATAAACCTGCAATAAAGAGCCAAAAATAGAACCTCCCCAAATCTGGTACCTCTCTTTAGAAAAAGACTCTCCAATGGCACCCAACCCGCTCTGATACCATGTTAGAATTGGCTATGGATGCCAAGATCTATGGACCAAATAGAAAGCACAAAGAAGAGAGAAAATATATTCAATGTCAATGATATGATTTAATGTGTGTGTACAAATGAAGTAGAGACCCCTTGGTTATATAGCCAAGGTGAGAACATAGGAGTGCATAAGATTATGACAAGTGTCGTAATCTTATGACATGAGACAATAATGAAAAGCTATCACTCCACCTAAAGTGGAAAGGTGATAATGTGATAACCACCACAAAAGGTGGAACCCTAATCACATGATATGTCCATGAAAGGTGGAGGTGATAAAGTAATAAGAAGATAAGTCCACCAAAGGTGGAAATTCTCCAACAACTCCTATGTGGTCCCTAAGTAAACTTAACTAAGGTGTAATTATGACCTAGGACAAGGTATAAAACATTTAATTACACCAACACCCCCCCTTAAGTGCAACTTAGGGAGAATGTAACCAAATGCAAACAATGCAAGATGGGTCCCGACAACTAGGCCATGTTAGGTACCCATGTACAAATGCAATGCAATCTCTCACAAACGGAGAAAAGGAGAAAACCCAGTGGGACAAAACTCCTCCCCAAAAGAGAGATGAAATACAATAATGGAAATGCTCTTCATACCTCACTATCTACATTGTCCTTTGATAAAATAATGACTATCTTCATACCTCACTTCCCTTGACACTGTCAATTGATTGTACATTTGTTTGTTTCCTATCCAATTCCAACTCTCTTAAATTGAATCTTTTCAATACCCTCATAATAAGGAAGTGACCAACCTCAAAGAAATGATATCGAAAAAGGGCATCATATTCATTACCACTTATAGAAACTACATCATTTACTGCTGCACCCTCCTTGCTAGATGATGACCATGGTTTATTAATCCTTGGCTCTAGTTTTATTCCTTGAAAGTGCAGAAGACTAGCAAGAAACACCAGATTATCTAGCCCAAAAGCCACAAAAGAAAATATTATATTCATCTAAAGAATGTCTAACCTCATTCACAAAACCTTTGTATGGACTTTCAAATACCCTAACCAACTGTTAGCAGTGATCTTCCTTGAAATCTTGAATGGTCCCTCTATCTGAACATCTAGGGTTTCTTCAATCTGTGTTATCTCTTGATGATTTGATATGTTGCTGCTATCTTTTTCCAATTAACTGTCATATGCCATCACTTCATTCTTGTGAGAACTGACATTAACTTCTTTGTAGTCTTCCATTTAAAGCTTGTAGCACATTTGACTGCCATGAAAGCTTGAAAAACTAGTGGAAGAGACCTAAAAGGTAAAAAACCCTAACGTCTCAACTCAGTCTTTATTTAATTCAATCATAACAAAACAACCTACTCATGCATGTGAATTTGACTCATTCAAGGAATTACAGACTAACCTCCTACAAATTTTAAAATAAAAGGTTGTTTTGACCCTAAAGGATTGAACATAGACTAACAATTGTAATTGTTTGGATCTACCAATTCATCCCCCATCTCTGTTGATTGTGTGCCCTTCACCCTTGGCCTTTCCATTATTATCATAACTTTGAAGAAAAATATCAAAAAATACTCCAAGTGCCTAACAATGATATTGCCTCACATTCATCATCCTATATTGATCCATCCACTTTAGCCTCATCATCCACCTCACATAAATCCTTTCCAAATATCAAGGTCCAAATATGAGACAAGACAAGGGTTGTAGAGACTATGGTCTTAAAGGGTATTTTTATGTAGGACAACTCCCATCTTCTCCTAAGACATATGGAAAACCATAACACATAGAAAAAATCCTCTTCTCTCATCAAATTTGAACCCATGGTTTTCTCCAAGTGGGGAGAGCTAAACAAAGAGGTTATAGAGGAAGACATCTCCAAATTGTTGTACCAATATGAGAAAGAGAAAGCAACCCTACAAATAGATAAATGTGGTAAGGGTTTCCAAGTCATCAAGAACATGGGGGATTCACATGACATGGTAGCCTTGGTCTACATCAACAAGGAATAAGATAACCCGTTTTTCTAGAGAAATGACAAAAATATCAAGGGCTTGGGTATGGTTCATTATACGTTACTCCTAACATTGAGAGTACCCCTAAAATCATATTGCTTAGGGTTGAAAAGGTAGGGGCAGCATATGCCTCAAAGAAATCGATGCAACCCAAGTCATCTCTAACATACATTAGGGTATGAAATTCAACAAAACAACTTCTATGGTTCAACTGACTCGATTCCTTAAAGGTGCAAAGTGCAAAAGGGAAACAATATTTGAAAGGGTATTACTCGTAAACCACGGTGACTAAAAAATATCTATCTGAACCTATGAGATCACATTGGACCCCTCCACAATAATCTCTCTCGGTTATTGCTATCTCAGAGGCATTTTCCTGTGGTGGCAAATTTTCACTCGAGGAAAGAGTTGTCAAATGCAAGTAGTTGAAAGTTGCAAAGTGGTGCAACTTTTGTTCTGCAGCTCGTGTGACCAAACAAACTCTTCCAATGAAACCAGGTGGGTATTTTTATGCTAGGCATGGTCCTCTTTCGCACCTAAACACGCGGAATCGCTTCGAGCTACGTTCAACCAGATCGATCCCTTAAGGGTCCAAAGTGCAAAATGGCTGCAAAATTCAGCATGCTATTACTCAAACACCGTGATTTTTAGAAACTTCTCGTCTAATCCTACAAGATCAAGTTGGGCCCATCTACAATAACCTCTCTCGGTTTTTGCTATCTCGGAGGCGTTTTCTTGTGCTGGCGAATTTTCACTCGGGGAAAAAGTTGTCAAATGCAAGTAGTTGAAAGTTGCAAAGTGGTGCAATTTTCATTCTACAGCTTGTGTGACCAAACGGATTGTTCCAACGCATTTGAGTGGGTACGTTTACGCTAGGAACAATCCTCTTTCGTACCCAAACATGTAGAATCGCTCCAAGCTACGTTCAACCGGATCAATCCCTTAAGGGTCCAAAGTGCAAAATGGTTGCGAACTTCAGCATGCTATTACTCAAACACCGTGATGCTTAGAAACTTCTCGTCTGATTCTATGGGATCATGTTGGGCCCCTCTACAATAAACTTGCTCAATTTTTTCTATCTCAGAGGATTTTTCCTATGGTGGCGAATTTTCACTGGAGGAAAAAGTTGTCAAATGCAAGTAGTTGAAAGTTGCAAAGTGGTGCAACTTTCGTTATGTAGCTTGTGTGACCAAACAAAATATTCAAACGCATCCGGGTGGGTATGTTTATGCTAGGAATGGTCCTCTTTCGCACCTAAACATGCGGAATCGCTCCGAGCTACGTTCAACCAGATCGATCCCTTAAGGGTCCAAAGTGTAAAATGGCTGCAAAATTCAACATGCTATTACTCGAACACCATGATGCTTAGAAAATTCTCGTCTGATCCTACAAGATCATGTTGGGCCCATCTAATTTAACCTCTCTCGGTTTTTTCTATCTTGAAGGCATTTTCTTGTGCTGGTGAATTTTCACTCGGGGAAAAAGTTGTCAAATGCAAGTAATTGGAAGTTGCAAAGTGGTGCAACTTTCATTTTGCAGCTTGTGTGACCAAATGGATTGTTCCAACACATTCAAATAGGTATGTTTAAGCTAGGCATGGTCCTCTTTCACACCTAAACACGCGGAATCGCTCCGAGCTACGTTCAACCGGATCGATCCCTTAAGGGTCCAAAGTGCAAAATGGCTGCAAACTTCAGCATGCTATTACTCGGATATCGTGATGCTTATAAAATTATCGTCTGATCCTATGGGATCACATTGGGCTCCTCTACAATAACCTTGCTCGATTTTCTCTATCTTGGAGGCTTTTTTCTATGGTGGCGAATTTTCACTCGAGAAAAAAGTTGTCAAATGCAAGTAGTTGAGGCATATTATCAAACAATTCACTACCTTGTCTATGGCTTGTCATGGCATTCCATCACCATGAGACCACTTTTCTTTGAGGCAATTTTTCAAAAATTTCAATGGCTTGTCTATGCTATTGCTTACTATTATGCTTTCATAGATTTTTCCAAGCATCCATAGCTTGTTCGAAAGCATCTATTTTAGGCTTTTAGCCATAGCAAGAAGGCAATGAAATATTTGATAAAATGCTTTGGTAGACATATATGAAAAATGTCGTAGCATAGACAAGGGAATGAACTATTTGAAAAAATGCCTCAAAGAAATGTGATCTCATGGAATGCCATGACAAGCTAAAGCAATTGGCAGCTACTCCTAGTTATTAGTTATGCAATGTGAAGTAATTTCATAACTGCTTAGGTTGACTTTGTAAAAAGCTATATTATAATTGAAATTTTGTCATCTATAAACATCTAGTTATTCGTTATGCAATGTGAAGCGATGCTTTGAGTTTGAAATATGTGCAATGCATTAATAAAAACTACAAAAATCTATTTTCTACATTTCATTAGTTAAACTCTTTATTTTATTTGCTCTCTATATCTTTATGCTATGGAAATTCCTTTTGATTTCAAAAAAGATAGTTTTTATCTCTTGTTATACAATTTTTTACGTTTTTTTATCTCTTGTTATAAAAAGGAGCAGATATACAATGTTAAAGAAGAGTGAAAGTACAACTAAATTTATCATTTGAAAGCAATTTTTTTGATGCATTTTTTCAAACAATTCACTGCCTTCTCTATGCTATTGCTCACTATTATGCTTTTGATATATTTTTCGGAGTATCCATAGCTTGTTCAAAATCACTTGTTTTAGGCTTTTAGCCATAGCAACGAGGCAGTGAACTATTTGAGAAGATACTTTGGTAGACATGTATGAAAAATGTGGTAACATAGACAAGGCAGGGAACTATTTGAAAAAATATCTCAAAGAAATTTGGTCTCATAGAATGCCATGATAAGAAAATGCAATTAGCAGCTGCTCCTAGTTATTAGTTATGCAATGTGAAGAAATTGCATAACTGCTTAGGTTGACTTTGTTCAAACTATATTGTAATTAAATTTTCGTCATCTATCAGCATCTACTTATTAGTTATGCAAAGTGAAGTAATGCTTTGACTTTGAAAGATGTGCAATGCAATGTAATCAATGACATGAATATAAACTACAAAAATCCATTTTTTACAATTCATTAGTTAAAATATTTATTGTACTTGCTCTCTATATTTCTATATGCTATGTAAATACCTTGCAATCGTATTTAAAAGGCTTAATAGGTCAGTTAGGTGGTATTTGCAAAATCAAGTTGTGAATGAATGGTAATTACAAGCAAAATTGGCAAATTGCCATCTTAGAAGTCTAACAAAGGGTGGTTATGGTGGTTGATCGACTCAAGGGGTAGTTGGAAGGTGGTATCAAGATATATTTTTGTAATACCCCGAGTTGAGGGTTGATTTTGTTCAGTTTCTAATAAGAAAATATACTTGAAAATGCTGATCATTGGTTTTCTTTGTTTTCCTGAATTTTCTTTGCCTTGCACAGGCCCATAAAAGTCTATCATGACTTGAGGCTTTGGATACTTGATTGCATATGTGTTTAATCTCTTTGCATATGTTCTGAAGGTTTAAATCCACCCTTGGTGTGTGTAGGATCAACAAACTTGGTTACTACTCTGTTTTCAGTGTTAGGGGTTTTGAGGGCAACACCATGACACATTAGCCAATCCACCTACTATTCTGACCCTATTGCTCAGTGGATTGGACTATACCATGATTATTTTGGTGTATGAATACTTTGGAGGATGAGAGAATGAATAAACTCAGTGGGGTGTGAAGTTCTAATGCTGTTCATGGGTGTTTCCACCATGAAAGTAAGGAACTCAAGTACTGAATATTAGAAATACTGAAACGAATGGGATTTTGAGTGTCTTTTAAGTTAGGGAAGATGTATTGTGGGGTTTTTGGACCTTTGGAAGGATTGGGGGAGGTTCGGAGTTATGAGTTTCTTTAAAACCCTTGTTTTTGTGAAGGTTTAGGACGGTTTGTGAGTAGAGGAATAGAAAAAGTTCTTGGGGATCTTAAAATGGGAGAATCCTAAGTTTGGTGAGCATCCCTAAGACTTTTTCAAGTTTCCTTGGTTTGGAGGTGAGTTTGTGAGGGGGTTCCTTTGGAAGTTAGGCCTAATTTTGAAGCCTAGAGCGAGGGAGGTGTATTGAAAGTTCATGTTGGTCCAAAATAGTTACTATTGGTTTTGGCATATGTTGTGTAACCCTAAAAAGGGTATCTTAATCCACATTTAAATGGTCAAGTGTTTTGGAAAGGTTGGGAGAAATTAGGCTTGGATCGGGTTTTGAGTTTGGTGCAGGAGCACCTACACCACATCATCATTTATTTATTTATTTGAATACATTAATAGGGAAATGTTAGTGTCTTTAGGTTTATTTTATCTAATAATCTTTGAGAGATCAAGAGTAATGCAAATAAATGGTGTTTTGTTTCTTAGAAGTGAATTAGAAATCATATAAGTTGTAAAATGCTGACAAAGCAACTTTAACACAAACAAATGTAATTAAGGGACCAACTAATCCCAAGGTTGGTTATGGGAGTTGGGGAGAATATGGTTGTTGGAAAATTATTTAAAAATCCTTACCAAGGCTCGAATGAGAGAGTGGAAGAAGTTTTGTAATAATTTTACATAATAAACACCACAGTTTTGAGCAATTTTCTAGAAAAATATTATTTTCTTGATATTTTTTAGTGTTGTACAGGCACATACAGGTTATTCATGGTCTAATAATTTTAAAGGATGTGTCTATATGTTTTATAATTCATTTATTTTTTATTTGGTGTCTTAACTCTTTGTTTGTAGAGAGAACAAACACAAACAATGACTGTTCCAGTGTTGCTAAATCAAGGGTTTGAGGAGAAATTTGTGATGTAACAATCAATCCACCTATTTTTTGCTACTGTATCTCATTGGATTGATTGAAAAAATGTTATAATAAGTGTTTCAACTCATTTTGGAATAAGGAGTCATAATTATGTGGTGTTTTTGTGACTGTTCTAAGACTAAACAAGGGTTTTCCAACATGGAAGTGAGGAACCAAAGAGAGGTTTTTAAGAATTAATGCCTGTAAGGGTTATGTGAGGGTTTGATGAGTCTGTACAAAAGTATTTTGAGGTGTTTTGGGCTTTGGAAGTGTTGAGAGAGGTTTGGAGTTGTATGTTTCTTTAAAACCTTTGATTTTGTGAAGGTTTAGGAGGGTTTCTTGGGTTTTGTGAGTTAGAGGCTCTGTAGACACAAAATAATGACAAAATTTGAGGTTTGGCACCATGACTGAAGACTATCCAAGGTGTTTGGATAGATATCTAAAGTTGGAAGGGTGGTCCCTTTGGAAAAAAAGGGCTAATTGTGAAGCCAAAATTGAAGTAGGTGTGCTAAAAGTCTATGTCGGTCCAAAAGAGAGACCACTGATTCTTTGGTATGTTTTGTAGTCTTGAAAAGGGTATCTCAATCCATCTTGTAATTGTCTCGTGTTTTGGAAAGGTTGGGAGAAATCTAGCTAAAACTGAGTTTTGAGTACTACAAGAATAACTAGTCACAAATGTGAGTTTTGGAAACCTTGATGAATCTGACTTAGGGATTGTTGTTAATTGATTCAATTGTCATTGTATGAATGTTGATGGTATTTTTAGGGCCTTGGTGGAGTCTTGTTGTTCATTTGCAAGGTTGAGGAGTTGAGACCCTTGAGGGTGGGTTGATGCCTATTAGGCTGAATCATTATGAAGAAGAGTTCTTGATTGAGAATTGACATTTCCATTGTTGTGAGTCTTCTCCACCTTGGCTCTGCATCAGAGTGCTACAAGGGTGGATTGTTGGGTAAGGTGTTGAATGAAGAGTTTGGTTTGATGGGGCTTTGAGGTTGTGTAGATTGCTCAAAATAGGTTGTATTAATCTTGTTAGGATCCTTGAAGGTAGGTTGTCAGACTGATTGGGTTTGAGCCTCCTTGCATTTACATCGGTAAGGCATAAGTAATTGAAGCATTCCAAAGGATATAAACCACCACGAATGGAGCATATTTATATAATACACTTTAGATGGGGCTTATTGAGCATTCAATAATAATTAATTAAGCATTAGATGTAAACAAAATCCATGCCTACAACATTCAAGCATACAACTTACATGATACGCATGATAACATCATTCAAGAATGGAAATAGAAAAATAGAAGTTTCTTTAATAAAAAATACGAAAGGCTATACAATGATATATATTGATAAAAGTATATAAATATATCCAAAAAAACCATATAGGATTAGTACAAAGGAGCCATTTGGACATAAAATATCACGTATATATATCAATAGTACAAAACATATGTTCCAAAATGCCACATAGGCATACAACAAACAACACTAATAAATAGTCATTTCCCTCTAGGGGAAGGAAATAGATCCTGTGCTGCCTTTGAAATTCAGTTGGATGGAGTGACTGTTGCTTGTCTTGTCTTTAGAACACGCCCGCTACTCCTCCTCTCTTCACTCTGGACCTTCAACTGATACAATTAAAAGTAAATATGTTAAAACATAGAAATTGAATTATGGAATGGCATATAACAAAATATAATCACTTACCGCATACATATAGTCATCATGCACATTTAAAGCATCACCATGTCCATGATCTGGAGTGACAACCACCTATAGCAACTATGAAGATAGAAATTAAACTACATAAAATTATCGTGAAAATTTTCTATAATAGACCATAAAAGAGAAAATATAATGTCAAATTGACTAATCTATTCCATACCTCTCTCAATAGATCATAACTAGCTATTGCTGCAACAACTCCATGGTCCATCGTGCCACCAACATCACCAGGGCTATCTCTTGTCAACATCTGCAAATGAAACAATATCTCAGGTATCATGTTGATATAGGAGAACATAATGTGACACGATCAAGGAATACTTGAATGCAATGTTTGTGTTTCTCATCAATTTTTTAGATTTGTATATACGCAAAATTATGAAAACTAGCTAACATAGATTAACAACCCTATTAATGAATAAAGGCTACCTGAGTGTACGTTGTTTGAGGATATGAATCACGAGGTGTGGAGGAAGAAGGTGCACCAGGAAACTATTTGAAATCCGAAGCGTGTTATGAGACAAACATTCAAATATAACATTCAACCATTCAAATGAAATAATAATATCTTTAATACTAGTTGCATACCTGTGGACTCATCGTCGAGAATGTATAAGGGTATGTAGGAATAGAGCATCCCTCATGAAAAGTGCGACCCTGAAATTTCATCATAACAAAATTCTACTAATTTAGTTATTCTTAAATTTCAAAATATATTTTAATAAACAACATTAAAATAACTTGCTATATTTTACCTGAATGTCAATGCCGAACGTATCATTCAAAATATCATTTGTGAAAGCCATCGCCTCTGTAATTGACGTAGGCTGTGTAGCTACATCATGAGCACCTTGATAATCATACGTGAAAACAACACCACAAGCACCACAATGGTGGGGTGGAGCTCAGGGCCTACACGTCTCCTCCACACCAGGATCTACTAGAGGACTCACACATTGTAAAATGGTTAGGGTGAGTGAGCCAATCGACTTTATCATTTCCACCTCTACACTGTCCTTAACAATGGAAGGAACAATGACATGCTCCACCATGGGTCTGCCCAAGGCTCTCGGTGCCAACTGTGGATTACGTCGTGCAATAGGTCTATCATGTGTGGAGCCCCCACCTCTACCCTGAAAGTCTAAGATGTCAAAATAGTTTGGCATTTTATTGAAGACAAACTCACAATAAAGTTTCCTCAAAAAGTATTGCGGCACCTCATGGTTATTGCATGGAGGTTGGTCAAATACCATCCACCACTGCTCCCAATTTTTTTCCCTAATTAAATTATGGTGGCACCAATGGATGGGGAACCTCCTACATGCATGGGACAAAGGTTCATTGGTTTTTGGGTCTTTAAATAGGGCACACAACTTGACTTTGCTAATTTTTAGTTTTTTGACATCTGCATATGACAAACCATTAGCATAAAATTGCCTTATCTCATCTCTCTTAGTTGACCAAACATTCATTTGCTCGCTCATTTCTCCTACATGAGTTAAAATTGAATTCAATGATTCAGCAATCCCTCTCCTATAAAGGTGGGTTTCGGCATGCTCGGTTAATCTTGCAATTAATTGTTGAATGTCTCTTTTATTGTTTTCAATTTGATTTTGAATATTTTCTTGTGTTCCTTGAGGATGCCTATGAATTGATGGAGGGGTTTCAGGTTGTTCTTGTATAGGAGGCTCTTAATGAGGGGGTGATTGTGAATTCTCAATGTTTTGAGGTGGAGATTCATTCCCTGAAAATTAGACCAAAGTTTTATTATAAAAATCTATTTAAAGTTGCATTCCAAATCAAATTTGAAATAAATAGAATAAAAATCCACACCTCTTTGCAATCTTCAACCTCTCCGATGTGTTGGTGGCATTCTCATGGAAAATGGAAAGCTAAGGATGCAAATAATGGAGGAGATTTGGCGAGTGCGAGTTGCAAACCTGAAATCTTCCTTCTCAAGCCGCGGGTTGAAGACAAAATGAGGGTTCCAAACCCGACTTTTGCATTTTATGTCTAGAAAGACATTTGGCGTGCATCAAATGGATTTCTAGTCATTTGGCATGCACCAAAGGCCTTATTTCAGGGTTTTTTTGATCATTTTTTCAATTTGGCACCTAAATTGTGTCACAGATTGGTGCACTTACCCACATGAACCCCAAGATTTTTACGTGGAAAACCCAAAAAGGGAAATTCCACGTTGAGGATTAGCTCACAATATATTATACTCGAATATAGTATATTATAAGGGCACACTGTTAGGACACACTATCCTTATAAGGCCCACAACCAGAGTTAAATACAATATAAAAATGGCTCACTACCAAAGTATGAAATGATATAAAGTGCACCTCCCTTGTACTATTTTTTAGTTCCTTTGAAGCTCTATATATAAAGTATTGCTCTACTTAGCAGCTGCTCAACAATTATGCTCTTATTCTAATTTCTCACCACCGAATTTGCATGTTTGCATCATATGAGATCACTCACACCTGATATGTCATTTTTGTTGGTATGTGGTGATTGATTATGCTATA
The DNA here is from genome assembly GCA_007115665.2 of Sequoiadendron giganteum. Lineage (NCBI taxonomy): Eukaryota > Viridiplantae > Streptophyta > Pinopsida > Cupressales > Cupressaceae > Sequoiadendron > Sequoiadendron giganteum. The sequence continues at coordinate 593,074,465 of CM021105.1, forward strand.
CTGTACACTTTTTAGTACTGTACACTCTTCATGTATCCTTGTTTTCACCTTTTTTCTCTTCGTCACCGAAAAAGAAAAAAGTCGACTTTGTAAACCCTAATTTTTGGAAGCTTCTAAAAGCTTGTTATAATCATATGGGATGGAGAGTTATAGTATGAAATTATTCATGATATTGTAATATGTTTGGCACTGAATAATAAAATCACTTGATGGCTGCGGTTTTGTGGATGTAGCCCAGATTGGGTGAACCACATTATATTCTCTGTGTTCTCTTCTATGTATATTTTATTACTCTATTTTATTGTTCAAATATGCATTTAACTTGTTATATATTTGCCTTCTAACCCTAACAATTTTTGCTCACTCCTCACTCTTCTCATCTCCAAAATATCTTATATATATACAATTACATTCACACACATCAATTAGGTCAGCCTAATCAAATGTAAACAAAAACAATTCAAAAATAACTTTGTCGGCTTCACACATGATTCAAAAACCTTCTTTGCACTTAGACCAAACATGCTTGATACATAATTTAGGTCGACATGGACTTGAAATAGATCTTAAAAACATCTGCAATGTATATTTAATCTTCACAACACATATCATGTATTAGGTCGGCCAGGAATGGAACTGATCACAAAATACTTTCAATCATACATACACTTCCCAATACACACAACTTCCAGATTTGATCTTTCTTCGAATTCACCTTTTGTTGACATCAGTGAGACCATCTTTAGAACTGCAACGCAAAATAATTCTTTTCGAGGAAATGTGAAATCTCCCACACTGATATACCAAACAAAGAAATGACTGAGATACACAGAGCTAAACTTTGTCATGCATAACTTCCAGGATATTACAAAAAACATCACAAAATCTTTATTTTACTTGAATTGAATAGACATCAACCCACGGTTAAAAGCGTAGAGTGAGATCATGTAGTGCGGACCCAAAAACTGATGCACTGAACCCCAAAACAGTTAGTAGAAGCTTTTAGCTAATTTCCTGTATAACCATATTTTTTGGACCAAATTATTCTGTACATGTATCTTTTGTAGCACTTTTAAAACATACTAAGCTGATCATAACAATGTTTACATCAATGACAACATTGGATCAAGCAGTATTACGTGAATCATGCCTATGTTGCTGTGTCACAAAAAAGTGCAGCCTTGACACTTTTCACTCATTTGGGACTTTTCCCTTGGATTTTGGCCTGATTTTGCTTAGATCTAATGTTGTAATGTGACCAACACATTCACATTAGGCCTTGAATGCTTGTGAATCAACAAAAACTTAATAATGTCTTACAAGGGTGTTGTGAAGTGTTGTAACACATTTCCTCACTTTTCTAGAACTTTTCCATAATAATTCATCTAAATAACCCTTCTCCAAGCCTTATTTCAAAGTGTTGTAAGGTGTTGTAACCAACCCTCACACTTTCCTAGGCTTGTCATCACTAAATCAACCCTTTCTTATGACAAAATGGCCCCTTAATGCACTTATAGGCCTTATTTAAGTGTGTTTCAGAAGACAATCACAACACACATTATTAATCACACTCTAATTACCGAAAAACACTTGAAACTTCCCAGGTGGACTAAGTTGCCACCTTGGGCGACTTAGTCCCATGTGGCTTAAAAAATCAAATTTAACTCAAAATTCTGGTGGGATTGTCTCCTAAACCCTAAGGTCGGCCTGTGATGAGGTGTTTTCAGGAAATTAGGGCATAACATGTATAAATAAAGGGTTTTACCCTTATTTTGACCCCATTCTATTCTATTCTATTCTATTCATGCTATCAATATTATCAAGCACTCATCTCTCACTCTTCTCAAGCAAGCTAGGGTTTTGGCATACTAAGTCATCAAAACATTCTTCCAAGGCATTCAAGGGTTGAATATTCGTCCATTGCTGCAAAAAATAAAGATCAATCATCATGGAAAGGTAATAATTCCATTCTTCATGCTTCATTACATTATATCTCTATTTTGGTTTAATTACTCAAAAGGGGTTTGACCAAGGCAAACCCCCAATCCCTAACAATCAACATTTCTCTCTCTTTGTGTGTTTGCAGATTTAGGTACATTGAAGGTTTGGAAATCATTGAAGAAAGGATTGAAATATTTTTTCAAGAAACATCCTTATTGGCTAGGTAAATTAAAAATCACCTACAGTGTCGTAAACCATAGTTTTAAAATCGAATACCTGGAGGAGCAAAAAGTGCAGACAAAGGGCTTCAGATTCCACTTTCGGACTTGTAGAAAAGAAAAAGTGGACTAAGTCGCCAGTAGTGGTGAATTTATCCAATTGTACATGATTTTTAGAGTTTTTTATGTTTCTGGATACCCATTTGGCAGAAACGGGCTTCAGAGTAGTTTTTTCAGATCTGGGACTAAGTCGCCCAGATTGGCACAAGTGTCCTAGTCGACTTCTGCATCAGTTTTATCATGATTCCGGACCTTCATTCCATCCCTTTTAAGCTTCCAGGTGCACACATTTTGTTTCACAACCTTCTATTTAGTTTAGTTTACATTTCTAGGTCATTTTGTACATATTTGCATACAATTTTGTGTTTTCCAGCACTTTGCATTTCTTAGGATTAGCATCAATAAATCATTTCTTTTCCAGTTTTATGTATTTAGACATCACTATTAGACACATTACACACACAAATATCATCTACACTAATCTTTGAATGTTAACATTAACATTTTGGTATCCCTCTCACCTTTTAGGTGAAAACCCTATAAGTGTTAGAGAACCCTAGGTGGTACCAAAATCTGTTACAGTTGCCAACAAACCAAAACTTCCAAAAATCTCCTTCTTCTCCTTCTTCCAACAATCTCCCCCTTTTTCATTGATTGCAAAATGTATAATAAGAATAGGAGATCTCACCCTTCATTACCATCATACCCCTTTCCTCTTATCTCTCCCCCTTTGACATCAATAGCAAAGGGTGTTTCAAAACTTCATAAGCTCCCCTTTAGGAGGTCAACCCAAAAATGTTTTCCTTCTATGTATATATGTGCATATATCAAAATCTGAAAAAACTTGTTAAGTCATGATAGATAGTTACTTTGAGGATGCAAAACCTTGAACCTTCTGAAAAGTATCTTTCCATTCAGACTTACCTTCTTCCCATTGTTTCTTTGTTGTAGCAAGAGTCCTGTATAGAAGTTCAAGCTCCAGTAGAGTTTCTTCTCCTTCTTTCAAATTTCTAGGATCAAGGTTTACCTCTGAGAGTTTATCAGTACTGCCAAGAAAATTCGAGACCGGTATATACTTTGCCTTAACTAAGTCCCTTAACATTATAATTTGCTTGATCATTTCATCTCTTTGACTCTGTAGGGTGAAGAATTTGTCATGAAACTAAATTATAGAGATCCAAGATTGACCATCCTTTTCTTGCACAGGATCATAAGAATATGCAACCATGTTTATCTGAGTCTCGATTGTACTCATGTCATCCTTCATACTTCGAGTGATGTTTTTCCATTTCATGCAATATGACAATATGTTCCTTGCCTCTTCCGCATAGTCTTGCACTTCTCCCAAGAATTTTGTGAGCTTTTTATGTGATTTTGTACATTTCTTTGAGATATTTACCAGATTCTTTCTTTCAACCCATGTCTCAGTTTCAACTTCAATTTGACTTTTTAATCCAAGGACATACTCTTTAAAGGATTTGACCAAGAGATTTAGATTTTCTATTGTAGATAATGAAACATCAATACTTGTGCCAAGAATTACCACTTGTAGGGCTTTTACTACTTCATCCAAACTTTGTGCTTCTACAAGCCTGATACTGACATCACAAATTCTTTCAATATCAAAAATTTATTGTTTAATTCTTTCAACAACCAGAGCTTTTCTCTTCTTACCAGCTCTCTTAGAGCTCCCAGACGCCTCTGCACTTACCTCTATTTTTTCAGAATCTTTAGGACTGCCTAGAAGAAATTTTGCATAGCTCACTAATTCAACTTTAGATACTTCATAATCCAATTCTGAAATCCAAATGGTTCTAGGTTTGATAGCTTCAATAAATAAAAATTCTTTGGAGACAAGAAAGGTAATGTCTCTTGAATATCTCTTTACCACTTCTTTGGGAATCCTTATTCTCTTATTCATTCTACTCTAGAATACTCCAAAGAAAACAGCAAGGGCCTCTTCCTGAGCATCCAAACTTCTAAGATTTATCATGTATTTATCTATTTGATGTGCAATTGGCTCCGTAATTATCCAATTCACTTGTCCAACCATCGATACTTCTTTCATGAAGTAAAGCAATAAGAAAATTACTAGTGTTCCATACTAGAATGCACACTTCTTCCTTTTCCTAATATCTCTTAGGTTCTCCATTAGTTATTTCTAGAGCAACTCACAAAGGTCATAGTTAGCATTTTTCTCAAACATATTAAGGGCCATATGAACTGCAATAGGAGGGATAGTGCCCAAACTATTTGATCGATAAATTTTATGACGAATAAGTATAGTTGCAAATCTAACCATCGAGTTTGTGATGGAATTTACTATAATTTACTTTTGTTCGAGAGTGGCACCGATTTTCTCCACTATATCCTTTGTATTGACCAATTTCTAATCAAGAACTGGTCTGGTGGACCACAAACCAATAATATCCTTAATTACTTACTTTCTTATCGAGTGAGGGCCATCAATCCATATGGATTGACCATGAATTCTGCTCAATACCATTCTTATATATATCTCCCAATTTTTAAAATTCAGAAACTTTCCCCAAATATCTAATCTTTTATCACTTAGGGTTTTGTACTCAGGTTTTAGGGCATCATCATCATTTTATCCCAACTAATTTTTCCATAAAATAGATAATCTTCCAGGATATACCTCTTCAAATTTTCCATGAATATGTGTTTTAATATCTTTAGTAGCTAAAAGTCTAATAGAAGTGCAAGAGAATGCACCCAAGGGATCATCCAACAATACTCTAGCAAAATTCATCTTAAGTACAAGACGCGGTCTTTGTGAATTTTCTACCACTTTTGGTAATTCCATTATATTTAAATTTCTTCCAAAGAATTATTCTGGAGGACAAAAGTATGTAGGATTTGTGAAAATACCTCTTGAATAGCTTGGCAAACTAGGGTCTTGATATTCAGCTTTTAGATGATGCTTTGAACCTTTCTACTCCTCTTTCTTCTTTGTTTCTTCTTCGGATGCCTTGGAATAAATTATTTATCCTTTGCACAAACAAATTTAACTGTCCTATTTGACCCAATCCTTGTAATAAATGCTTTTGATTGAAAAGATGACACTCCTAGAATTGTGTGTACAAACATCTTTCCAAGTTTTGCAAATTGTCGCATTGTAATATTTTCTTTCAGAAATTTCTTCTATAGCTTCATAAATTCCTCTTTCATGACATACCTTCATGCCATGTCTTGAAAACTCATATTTCTAGGGGGTTGTTAGGATATTTTGTTATTGGTCCCCCTATGCCCATGCCTTGGTTTAATTTTCAAGCGAATTATTTGCACCAGAGGGAGGCACAAATGCATTTGAGGTTCTTGATTCATCTTTATTCTCAAACTCTTCTTTACTTCTTCATATCCTTTCCTTTTCCTTCTTAACCCTAGTAGGATCAATTCTCTTCAGAGGTTCATTCCTCTTTATCAGATTAAACTATCTTTTGTTTTTGCTTCTGCAAACCCTTGAAATATGTCCAGGCTTGTTGCAAGAGTAGCACACAACAATATTTTGACCAAACTGACTTCTATTCATTCTTGATCTTTACTGGTTAGCTTTGTGTCCAAACATATTGCATGGATAACATTAGCCATTGAAAGATTGAAATATTCTCCCAGTATTATATCTATTCATCATTTGACTTCTACACTCAGTACTTCTATGTCCAAATTTATTGCATGCAAAACATTGTCCGGAGAAGGATCCAACATTTTGATTCATTCTACCTCCATTCTATTTCCTTATGTCCAAATTTATTGCATGAAAAAAAATACCATTGAAAGATGGGTACCTTTGAGCATTTGGTTGTCTGATAGGAGGTCTTCTAACATTTCTTCTTTGATTTCTAAATTCTCTCTTATTGTCTTGAATCTTCTTTTGATTATAAACCTTGTTAGGTGTCTGATTTGCCTTTGAGCTTTGTCCTTCTTCAAGTCTCAAAACACCTTTTTCCTTAGAGGGTTTATGTGTTGCAATCAATTCATAAAGCATTTTGGTACTTATTTTGAATTTCTCCTCATATATTCTTGCCTTTTCCAAATCAGATTTGAGATTTACCACTTATTGAAGTCTAGAGCATTCTTTAGTCTTGCTTTGTACCAATGCATTCAAACATTCCTCAATCCTTCCTTTTTCTTCCATTTGCACTTTCAGCCTGGTGATTTCTTCATTTGCTTGCTTCAACTATACATTGACTTCCCTATGTCTTTCTCTGAACTTCTTGATCTTTTCTCTCAACTTTTTGATGTATTCATTTTCTTCTCCTAGGCTTTCCTTCAAACTTTTGTTCTTAATTTCAACTCTGTCAAGATCTTCAAGAGCATCCTTAAGTTCTTATTTATCAAATATGCAGTCATCTTCTTCACATTCAATTGAAAAAATTTCTTCTAGAGGAATAAGACACTTCTTGTCAGCCATGCGATCAAGCTTCCAAGATCTTCTTCAAGCTATTAGGCTTTTCTGAAGGAACCAGGCTCTGATACCAATTGTTAAACATCCAAAATACTGAGAGGGGGCGGGGTTGAATCAGTATTATATTACACTTTCGAAGACAACTTATCCAATTACCAAAACACATTAACAAAAATAAATAATGAAAGCATGAAACAACCATAAAGTCACATAACACATAAAAATCAATATTTTTACGTGGAAAACCCAGAAAGGGAAAAGCCACGGTGAGGATTAGCTCACAATATATTATATCCAAATATAGTATATTACAGGGGCTCACTTCTAGGACACACTTTCCTTATAAGGCTCACACCCAGAGTTAAATACAATACAAAAATGGCTCACTGCCAAAGTATGAACTAATACAAAGTGCACCTCCCTTGTACTATATTTCATTTCCTTTGAAGCTCTCTCTATATAAAGTACTGCTCTACTTAGTATTCACTCAACAATTCTTCTCTTATTCTTATTTGTCACCATTGAATTCACATGTTTGCATCATATGAGATCATTCACACCTGATATGTCATTTTTTCTCACTCCTTACTCTTCTCAGCTCCAAAATATCTTATATATATATATATATTTACATTCACACACATCAATTAGGTCGGCCTAATTAGATGTAACCTGCAAAAACAATTCAAAAATAGCTTTGTTGGATTCACACATGATTCAAAAACCTTCTTTTCACTCAAACCAAATGTGCAATACATAATTTAGGTTGACGGGGACTTGAAATAGATCCTAAAATCATCTGTAGTGTATATTTAATATTCACAACACATATCATGTATTAAGTTAGCCAAGAATGGACCTAATGACAAAGAATTTCAATCATACATACACTTACCAATACAGGAAACTTCCAGATTCAATCTTTCTTCAAATTCACATTTCATCGACATCAGTGAGACCATATTTAGAACCACAACACAAAATAATTATTTTCAAGGAAATTAAAAATCTACCACACTAATATACCAAATAGAGAAATGAATAAGATACACAGAGTTAAGCTCTATGATGCATAACTTATAGGATATTACACAAAATATCACAAAATCTTGATTTTTCCTGAATCAGATAGACACCAACCCATGGTTAAAATAACAAAGCGAGATCACATAGTGCAATGGAGTGCGAACCCAAAAATTGATGCATTGAACCCCAAAACAATCATTAGAAGCACTTAGCTAATTTCCTGTATAACCATATTTTCCAGACCAACTTATTTTGTACATGTATCTTCTATAGCACTTCCAAAACATACTAAGATGATCATAACAATGTTGACATCAATGACAACATTGGATCAAGTAGTATGATGCAATTCATGCCTACGTTTCCAACTAACCAAAAATTCCAACAATCCCCTTCTTATCCTTCTTCCAACAGTAAGGTCTTCTGCTCTTCAAAGGAAGCCTATCATTAGTTAGCAAAAGAAAGAGATGAAAAAGGTTTGGTAGAAAAGGAAGAATGCAAAGTAAGGAATGCATCTGTAACTTAACATGGTGCAAATGGGTTTTCCAAGAACTAAAGGGAGAGTATTGACTTAGGGGAGTTGTAATTGCATAACTCATCATACCCCTAAAATAATTGAGATGCTATAATCTTCAACATATTGGTAAATTGTGATATGAACTTGATTGGTCATGTTTCCAGAGTAAATACTCTTTTTGTGGAGGTATCCTGAAGACATGGATTGTTGCAACGTCACATGTCATAAAAGCTACTAAAATGAAAAAATCATTTATTGTAGAGAAACTAGGGTTAGTGTGAGGTATATTCAACTCATTTTGATCAAATTAATTTCATTCAAACTATCTCAAGTGAACACAAAGGAAGTGGAGAAAGAGTTCAACAAGTTTTGTGAAAACCCTAACAATAGTGGTCAAAGGTATTTCTTTCGTTTTTACTTGTAAAACCCTAGCTTCAATAAGATCTATCATGGAAACTCTTGTTTTCATCGATGTTGTCAATAGACCAGGGCTAAAATTCAAGAAACACCCATATATATTATCTGTGATTGACAAGGAAGGTGCTTTCTCTCGTGTTCCAATACATGTGATCCATTTTGAAGATATCCACATCTAAATTCACTCATAGCTAAATGAATACGATCATCTAAAGATGACAAAATTTAGGTTCAATAATCTCCTAGGTAATGACTTTCATCTCAAACCAGAATATGCAAAATGTAGAACAAAAAGGATTGTATATGTAAGGAAATATTTTCCCTACTTTGGCTATGAAGATGAAAGGGTGAGATTTTCTCTAAGTTGAATTCATGAGGATATATTTTAGCTTGATCAGCCCCATCTAATTAAAAAAGAAGATATCAAGGTTGTGACTGGATTGTGCTCCATTGAACCAATACCTGCACTAAAATATATCAAGAATGAAGAAGTTATGAGGCTCATTGGAGCTAAATTTGATAAAAGGGCACTTGCTTTGAATGACATATCCAATCTAGGGGTTTGGTATGTGACAATGGGAATTGCATACAAAATATAGTACTCAAATAGAGTAGGATCAAATACAACCACCACCATCCATACTACTCATTAGATGATAGAAGAAGGAAAAGATTATGATCTCTTCAAACTCTTGCGATAGCAACTATTACAAAATATACACAAAATCAATAAATCTCACTACACCTTCCGATATGGTACATTGATAATTTTTCTCATGTTCTATTTCATGAAAGAAATGTCTGGTTTTAAGAATGTGGTCTGGAAAAAGAATATTCTAGTTGTAAATCAAATAAAGGATCATATGCATAGCTTTCTGGATGACACTCAATTTAACAAAACATTTTGGGGTTTCTTTAAAACCTTCTAGAGTGAGATGAATAAGAGAGACAAAATACCCTCACATGTTGTGGAGAAGTATAAAAATGAAATCACTTTTATGGTGGACAAAGCTAATTGTTACATGGAAGTGGTTGAACCAAGGACTTCTTGGATTACAAGGCTGCTCTATGAACTTTCTAGAGAAAATTGGATTGCATATGCTAAAATTTTGCTTAGCAAACCTAAGGATACCAAATTTGAGAGGTTTGGTACTTATGATGAAATAACTGACAAGCAAACCAAGGAAAGGGAAAAATAAAAGGCAAAGAAGAATGTAGGAAAGATGGTGTCTAAGCTAAAAAGATGTTTGGGACTCCTATAGAAACTGCAGAAGCATATCATGCCACCACTGCTATGCCAACATCTAAAAGGACAAGTAGATCCGATTCTACCACTACCACTGCTTTCGAACATACTCAAACTCCTCCTAGAAGAAAAAAATTTGCTACTAATATTCAAGTAAAGACCAAAACTATAGAAAATAAAAGAAGCCAAAACCTAAACAAAAATAAACAAGATAAAAGTTTACTCCAATAAACATAGTTGATGATGAGGAAGTTGAAGAAGAAGAGATGAATTCCTATGTTTTGAAGAGGAGAAAGAAGAATACAAATCAAGAATAAGAAATATCCATGGAAAAGGAAATTGATGAAGAAACATTGGAGTCTCCTCCAGATACTTCCAAACATGTGCCTCTATAGCTTGAAGCTACCATCAATTCAATTGTGTAACATGATGCTTTGAAGGAAGTTGCCACTATTTATGATGAATCATCTCATGATGACAAGAACACAATTGAAAAGGAAATCATTATATATATGAACAATTTTAACATGGCTCTTAATGAAATCATTGATCATCTTTTGGTAAGTTTGGTAGATGTTCTCAACAAAAAAAGGAATGTTGTTGTTATTGTTTAAGAAGCCAAAATGAGGAAGTAGGCACTACAAAAGGTTGGGGTATCTATCTCCTATGATGAAAGAGTTAAATTATCCCAATATTAAGCTCAAGAATTTAGAATCAAACAAAGAATAAATTTTTTGATAAGGACAAGGAAGAAATAAAAAGGATGGAAAAGAAAGCAATTGAAAATATAGAAAAAATATTGGAAGGATTAAGGAATGCTGAAATAATCAATGATCAAACTCCTCTAGATGTCTTTGATACATAGGACATGCCGATGGTGTCGCTCATCTTGTTAGAGTAAAGTAATTAATTAACTTTACTCTCCTCTTAAGATTTCGCCTTGCACACATATTAGTCATTTAATAATTAATATTAATTATTAAATGCACTCACCTTTAGGGTTAGGTTTTCCTTTTAGGTTTTGATCTCCTTTTATAAGGATCGATCTCTTGTATTTCATTTATGCTCTATTTCATTTTTCTGGAATACATCTTGCATATTGTGAGAGCCAAACCCTTGTCTTGATCTCTCTCTTTCTCTGTGACAAGTCTTTTGCATGCAGGTATTAATCGGGTCTGTGGATTTGCATTTCTCAAATCCTACATGGTATCAGAGCCAGATCTGCTGCAGCTTGTTCAGTTTTTGAAAGGATTAGAGATCTAGGTTTGGTTGCATCAGATCTGTGTTTGTTTTCTAGTTTTTATTTGGAATAGGGGGTTTATTTTTTTGGTGCACTTTGAGCTCAAACGGACCTCACCGTTGAGCTCGCAGCATCCAAAAACCCCTATTTTGATATAAAATTCATCAAATTTGGCTTCACGGTGTTAGATCTACGAGGGTTTGATGTTTTTTTGAGGGTTCCTGATCTAGAGCGTACCTGCAATTTTGGAGCAATTTCAAAACAATAATAAAAAAAAAAAAAAACACATTCAGAGCAGTTGAGGCACAGTTCACAGCATGGCCGACAGAACTATTGAGCTTCTCACACCGCATAATTATCACACTTGGAAGGGTCGCATGATGACACTTCTTCAGTCTCGAGGGTTATGGTCCTGTTTGGATGCGGTTCAGCCTCCATTGACTCGCGCCTTTGAGGTTATGCAGCATAGGAACAATATGGATCAGGCTATGGGATTGATTGCTTTGCACATTTCAGATAGTCTCCTGTTTCATCTTGAAGGGTGTCTCACACCTAGGGCCTATTGGACCAAGTTTGAGGGACTTTTTGGCACTATCAACGAGTTTAGAGCATTGCAGATTGAGGCAGAGTTGACTTCACTTGTACCTGATTCTTTTCCCTCCATTGAGGACTTTCTGACGAAATTCAAACAACAGAGATCTCTTCTACAGGGTTGTGGTAAGGTTAAGACTGATACAGAGTGTATTTACCTGATTTTGTCAAAACTTCGTGGGAACTTTCAGATATTCTCATCTACCTTCCATTCCACTATGGATGCCTTGGGTGCACGTTTTACCATGCCTTCTTTTGAGGTGTTTTGTGATCGTTTGACACGAGAGCAGGCTAAGATATCACAGTTGGATGCTCTCACAGGATCACCGCACCAAGCATTGGTAGCACAATCATATCAGGGGAAGCAGAAGCAGAAAGAAACAAAAACCACAGACCACAGAGCATTGGAAGGATTCTAGTTCACAGAAGACTTCTGATTCACCTTCTCCTAAGGGGGAATCATCAAAGAAAGATAGACCTAAGTGTGCTTATTGCACTAAGCTAGGACATGATGAGTCCAAGTGTTATGAGAAGAAGATAGATGGATATGCAAAACAGGTTTCAGATTTGACAGCTCTTCTTGAGAAGAACCATATTCATCACTCTTCTTCATCTACTTCAGGCGGGTCTTCTTCTTCACCATCATTCCAGATAGATGGACAGGCCCCACATAAGGGTCATGCATTATGTGCAACCACCAGTTCACATTCATCTAGATGGCTACTGGATTCAGGTGCTTCACACCATATGGCATCTTCTCAGGACATGTTCTCATCTTTCGAGGCTGCGTCCTCACCACACATATTGATGGGTAATAACACTTATATGAGTGTATGTGGGAAAGGTTCTATCGATATTGATGACGGTACATTCAATGATGTACTATGTGTTCCATCTTTGTCCACTAACCTTCTCTCCATCTATCAGATTGCTCACAGTGGGACAGGGAAGACAGTTGAGTTCACACCTGATTCAGTGCACATCAGAGACATTCAGACTGGCAACATTGTTGCAATAGGGACAGTTGATCATTCTTCCCGATTGTATGCATTCACACACTTTGGTCCACCATCTCCCTCTCTTTCTACAAGAGAGCATGCAGTATCTGAGGAGAAGTTTGGTCACTTGAACTTATGTGTTCTTCCATCTGTTCATGAGACTAGTGTTGAGACTTCTACACCTCTTCCTCCTGTTGAGATCACATTTGTTCAGCAGGATACCTCTTCAGTTGTGACTGACATTGTTGCTCCACTCATCGAGCCATCAAGTGCAATTGTTGAGGCCATATCTGAGGATATTCCTTTCCTCACAGATGATAGATTCAACACACCTGTTATCCCTTCTTCATTGGAGATTACATTTCAGGATCATCTTGAGTTGTTTGATTCACCATTCTATTACTCAAACACTCATTCTCCAGTTCAGTTCTTCAGTGAGCATCATCCAGGACTTCCATTTTCACCTCACTTCCAGGGATTTCCTCTTCTTCGACCGTTGGATCTGTTTCTTCCTCCGAGGGCGACACATCGGTTTGATCATTGGCACAGGGGTTCTCTCATTCTGGGGGGGCTTTGGAGTCTCCACTCTCTCTCATGGGGGGGTATCTGATTGTATATCTGCATATGTTCTTGAGAGAGTCTCTTGAGACATTTCATTTGTACTTTCTTTTTGCATCTCTTTTTGGAGAGGAGTTTTTTCCCACTGGGTTTTCTCCTTTTCTCCGTTTCATAGAGATTTCCTTGTACTTGGGTACCTGATCAGGCCTAGTTGCCGGGACCCAATTTTACTTTCATGCACTGTAGTTCTTTTGCTTTCTTGCACTAGTCTGTAGCTGCACTCTTGCTTATCTTAAGGGGGGGTGTTAGAGTAAAGTAATTAATTAACTTTACTCTCCTCTTAAGATTTCGCCTTGCACACATATTAGTCATTTAATAATTAATATTAATTATTAAATGCACTCACCTTTAGGGTTAGGTTTTCCTTTTAGGTTTTGATCTCCTTTTATAAGGATCGATCTCTTGTATTTCATTTATGCTCTATTCATTTTTCTGGAATACATCTTGCACATTGTGAGAGCCAAACCCTTGTCTTGATCTCTCTCTTTCTCTATGACAAGTCTTTTGCATGCAGGTATTGATCGGGTTCTATGGATTTGCATTTCTCAAATCCTACAATATTATGAATCTATCTGCTTCTGAAGAAAATGTAACTACAAATGATATGGAAGTTGTAAATACTAAATAGGATGAGGAGACTGCTCCTCCAAAAATCACAAATGCACAAGGTGCAAAGAATTAGAATAAAATGAGGATCTCACATCTGGTGAACACTAAATCTAACAAAGAAGATAATGTGCCTTCCCTAATGGAAGTGGATATGCAAGAAATGAGGATTTTCTAGACAATAAGAAGGAAAGGTTATCTCTATTATGGAAATAAGAAAAGAAGAAGGAAAGGAAGAAGAAAAGGAGAAAGAAAGTGAGGAAAAAAAGATAGAAGATAATCCTGAAAATGTCCAGGATTCAAAGGAGGTCAATACATAGAAGCAGGAGGCTTATGTAAGCCAAGGGTCTTCCTCATGAGATTCTTTCAAAGAACTACTAGGGATGCATATGAATTTTCAATCGATAGTTACACCTAAAATTTTGCAAATTCCCATCATTGAGGGACAAGTTGACTTGTCAAGTATTTCTCCCTTACATAGGTTGCAACTTGGTGATGTCTTGCATGCTTCCACAAGGAAGAAAACCCTACACGAACATGAAAATAAAAGTGAATTGATTGATAATGCTATGAAGATTATCCAAGAAGGATTATTAGAAGTAAATATTGATGTCTCCTCGCCTTCGAAACAAAAGTTAAAGCTCTTAATGGATTCTTTCAAATATCACACCTCTCCCTTGGAGAAAAAGGCAGAACAAGATGCCTTGAGAAAATTAAAAGACAAAAGAATGGCTGAGGTCTCTGATAGATGTACTGATACACACAATAAGTTGCAAGAAAACATAAAAAAGTTTAAGGATCGTGTGAATGAAGCAACAAATCTTTATCAATTCTATTTGAAGTGGCCAAGCTCCACCAAAGACATCAAAATTCAGATTGGCTCCATTGAGTCACAAATTACACTGTTGGTTGAAACTTATGATTTGTCAAAAGATATGGATGGATCTACCAGGGAACAAGTTGAAAATATTCATGTATGATTATCATTTCTTTTGAGCCATTAGGTAAAGAAAATATTCAACTTGTTAAGAGAGGCGATCAATATGTGGCTTGCATCACTATCAACAATTATTAGTAGAAGCAATAAAAGTAGACCAAAAAATAAAAACTCCTAGAAAAATAAATGAGGCTGAAGAAATATGCATAGAATTTGAATGCCAAAATCATATACTCTCCTTGGAAACAATAGACTAGATTGAAACCTTGGAGCAACTAAAATAAATTCACAAGAATATTCTTCCTTCCAAGGATGGTGAAAAGATGTAAGACAATTTTGTCCTTATAAATCTTTTTGCGAAATTTTGCAGTATCTTTTTAAACCTATTCTTGTACATAACATCCATTTTGGGGAATCTCTATCTCAGTGGGAGTATATAGTAAGGGGGAGCTCACACAATTTTGGGATATTATATAAATAAGATGACATCATGCCCTTTGTACTTGATGTCAAAGGGGGAGAGAAGCATATTAGTGTTTCCATCAATGAAATGGGGGATATTGTTGGAAATAAGTGTTTTCATCGATTTCAACCCTATTTGGGCTATCATTGATGTCAAGATGTGTTATTGAAGTATGAACATACTCCAGAGTTAATTGCTGCATAAGTTAATATGAGTTGAGGCATGTTTGCAGGGAAGTATAAGGAAGAATGGTGATCTAAGTACGTTGCAGAGGATGATACTCATGTTCTAATGTTTCTACAATATGTGTACCTTGATATCATTTCAGGTTTATATACTACATGTTGAAGAAGATTGGCTAAGGCACTAACTATGTATACCTTAAGGAAATATCAGGACTTTTTGGTCTGCATCCATCGACTGTGCAACATTTTATCTTGTAGTTCAAATGAAATGATGGAATGTTATGAAGATATTATATCTATAGAATCAAGTCTCCACACTTTCCACAATCAAAGTTATAGTTGAAAGTGTTTCAATTTGTGCCCTAATAGTGTAATGCAATGATAAAAGTTGGTTGAATGCTCCACATTCCTCTGGAGATGCAGGTTTTGTCTTGCGGCTTAGAGGACATGATCAATGGTGATCAATACACATTATCAAATAGTATCAAGTGTGTTGGAGATCTGCAAGCTTAATCTTCAATTAACAGTGTGTTATAGTTGATCGATAATGCTCTATTTCTACATTTTCAGTAAGATTCTTCAATTGCGCCAACATTTGATGATCACATATTTTTGGAAGAGGTTGTAGGGATATTTTAGATTACATACATTGTTCATATCTTGATCCACATGATTTTTTTGGTATCTCCCTAGTGGTGTGAAGTCAAGTAGTAACAATATTGATGGTACTTGTACTAATCAAGCTGACATGACTTGTTTTCTTCATTTACGGTTGATCTGATCAATTAATATTATTTTGGAGAATGCGTGGAAGTGATCTTAGGCCTTAACATAGAATTTTTTGACCCGCAAAAAAATTTCGTTCACTTTGGATATGTTTTGATGCCAACCTGTGCAATATCATTTGTTACATCTAAGGGTCATCTTTTAGTCGACTTAATTGGAGGTTTTGTATTGTTGAAGAGGATATTTATAGAAGGACAAATAATTTGTAAAGTGAGGTGTGTGTTAAATTTTAATTAAATAGAATGTTAAATATGAAGTGTCTGAAATCTGTATGATGGTGTAAAATGTGTGAAAAGGGAACTACAATATCAACATAAGTAAGATGCCTCATCTACAATAGTTCAAGTCTTATTTTTTTTATCATAATTTTCATGTACCCTTCTCTGAGATAGTGAGTCTCATCAATTCCTTTGTATCTTTCCCCTAAATTTGTCTCTGCTTTAGTGTGTGCAAGTCCATAGGTAGTGAGCCTTAAACTAAACTGTAAAATCTTTTAAGCCGCGAGCTTTTATATTGTGAGTTAACTCTCACCATGGTTTTTCCCTTATTAGTTTTTCCATGTAAAAATCTTGGTGTTATGATGTGCTGGATGTTTTATTTTTTGCTTTTCTTTCAGTTCATGTGATGTGATGTGTTATCTAAAAAGATGAATGTTTTAGTTTTAATATATGTTGATTCACCCCCTCTCAACATTGCTTTGTGCTCAATAGTTTTATCTTCATTTATATAAGAGGGACATGCTCTTTGCTAAAAGTAAAACTTTTATATGACTAAACAATAGTTGTTTCAAAATAGCCTTGAATAAATCTATGATAGTTTGGAAGTCATTTGTGGCTATTCTATATTTTATTTTTCTCTTTTGGATTGCAAAATCCAACCATAGGGGTATCCATGTACTTGTATGAGTCACGAGTATAATATAGGGATTGTGAATTATACATGGTAAGGTTCTCTTCTAACATAAAGTTATTTTATATTCTATTCCATAATCATTTGTAGGTGAGACTTTTATGTAATGTGATATAATTTTTTTTTATTTTTATTAAATGCCCCTTTTTGTGTTTACTATTAAATAGTGTGTTCATTTCAAATATTTTCATTAATGAGTGTTTGTTCATAATAAAAAATTAAAAAAATACTATTAATTTATGACATGTAAACTTGTCATAATCTACTATATATGTGGTCTAATAAGTCTTTTGTGACAACATGTATTAGTGTAGGGTTTTTTATTTTCGTTATGTTAGGGGATTATTTTTCCTACACATATTATTAAGATTTCTTAGGCTAATAGAATTGGTTAATATGAGGAAATATGGTAGAATCCATCAATTCCATGTTTCAATCTCTCCCTCAAATGGGTAGTTGAGTTACACACCATTTTTTAGATTCTTATGCCACCTATCATAAACACTATTTGTCTCTATTTGAGTAGGTTGTCATTTACCAAGTAGGTAATTTCACCTCCCACCTATTATGGGTAGTTGGAGTTAATGTACCTCTTGGATGTATTTGCTCATATTTTTCTATTTATACAACACTCTCTTATACCTCAATTATTTTGGTGAAAGTAATGCGAATATTTTCAAAATTCTCTTGCATATTTTCTCTATTTTCTCTCTTTTGAGATTCTCTCTCCATTTCACTATTTTGATCTTCAATCATTTTTTGACTGGAATGTATGTGATCTACGATCGACATCAAAGCTTGACTTGGTTCTTGCTTCTCATATAATATAACATGATATCAGATCATATTTGTATGGAATAGCTCATTATGTTTTCTAATTTTTTGAGAGATTTGAGACTAATAATATAGCTAATATTTTCTTCAAAAACCTAGTATACTCTTCTCTTGTATCCTCGAATAATTAGGAGAATCAAAATAGTTTGAAGGAAAAATAAGCATATGTATATTATGGTTTTCATATTTGAATTCTTGTGAAATTTGGGTGATTACAAATTTTTGATAATCCTTAAGGTATTTTCAGCCTTTCCATAGTGTTTAGGAGGCTTGAGAAAGCCAAGGTTGGCTTTTGTTTCACAAAAATTGGAGATTGGAGGAGCTAGTTGTAAAACATGGGTTTCAACGTGGTTCCAAAAGGTAGTTGTCAAATTGGAGCACTTTCAACCCAAAAGAAACCTTGTCATCATGCTTAGAGGACTGAATTCAAACACATCAATCCAAGGAATCAGATCTTGCTTTGCTTACTTTGTTGGATATTTGAATGCTTGGATGCTTTAGGATAAAAAATGCATATTAGCCTTCACAAGATGACATGAACACACATAAGCTTGAACATGATGATAGGATCTTGAATGCTCCCGACAATAATATTTTCTCATAGGATTTCTTTCATAAAGTGTGTTAGATTTGAATTGATAAAAATATTTTGTATTTATGGGTGTTTATCTAATTTCCTAAAAATTAAATTCCAAAAGCTAACAATTGCATATGAAATTTGAATCATTAAAAGACCGCCAAAAATATATTAAAATTTGGGATCTAGGACATGTAGTGTAGAAAATTGTACACCTTTACAATTTCACGTTATGCTTGCATCCCCTTAATTAACTGGACTTAATTAAGCTTATAATTACCTAAATTATGTATTCCAAAGCCTTATTATTCCCATTTTCCAAAAGGGAAACCCGCATCAAACAATTGCCAATATTAAGTTAAACACCTTAGAAATTGTGTGTCATGGATTTAGGTCCTAGGACCCATTCAACCAAGGGAAAATGGGTCCCCTTTAAGTGCCAAGACCCTATTTTTATGTTTTTGGTGGCATTTTAATGACTCAAATTCAAGTTCCAAATGTTTGCTTGTGGAATCTAATTTTTGGGAAATTAGATAAACACCTATAAATACATAGTTATTTTATGAATTCAAACTTAACACACATAATTCAAATTTCACAAGAGAAAATATTATTGTCAAGAGCATTGAAGAGAAGATTTACCAGTCATCCACAACAAAAATCAAGATCATATCATCATGTCAAATTTTATGCATGTTCATGTCATGTTTTGGAGCTAACATTGTGATGTAGGTTTCAAGAATTCAAGAATCAAATCAAGCAATCAATCAAGCCAATTCATGCAAGATCCAAGCTTTAGAGAGATGTGTTAGAATTCAGTCCTCTAAGGGTAGCCATTAAGGGTTTGGTGAGTTGTGACAAAGTTTTTTTTATTCATCATTATTTCATTATCAAGGTTTAATTAACAACATGGGGTTTGACTAAGGCAAACCCTATTCATCCAAAAATAAACATTTTTGCTTCTCTCTTTATATGTGCAGATTTAGAGGTAAAGAAGGATTGAAGATTGATCTAAGGAGAAATTTTGAAAAGTTTTCAAAGCTATCATCATTGTTGTCAAGACATAGAAACTCAAATCCCAAAATTATTTTTGACTTTCCGATAATGAAACCTAGGGAAAAAAAAATCTTAGATCTTGCATCAGAGGACCCCCGAAGTTGACGAAAATCCCTGTGCAAAGACCTATTCAACCTTGGGCGAATGAGTTCTTCTATAGGTCCTGAACCCCACTTTTCTAGGTAGGTACATACCACTCTACAGTTTCTAGATCTTCTTGCAAGCTGTTGTTTCCGTTTTTGTTATCATAATATTCTTCATTTTAAATGTTAGGTCATGTAATTCACTTAATTAATGCATTTTGAATTATCTCCCAAAAGTGCCAATTAGTCATTTATGTCATAAGAAAGTAGAGATCCAAGATCCAAAAATAGGGTTGGATCACCTCAAGGTTGAAATTCAATCCTATCCCTTTCTGATCTTCTCCCTTTCTAATGAAATTTTAGAGAAATGAACCTAGATCCTATTTTTCTAAACAAAAGGAACATAGTATCCCTTTTTATTTATTTAAATTTGGTGAACCCAACATGAAAACATTAAATACCTTCTAAAATTTTCCATAGTTCACACTAGATCTAGGTTTGGCATTGCATTAGCTTGCATTTCTTAGTTAGGGTTTCATCTTTGCATTTTACAAAGTCATTAAATTTCAAATACATTGCATTCCATATTGCATCATAGGTTGCATTAAGGTTTGTTTCAATCATATTTAGATTATATTTACATTCATATTACATTCACTAAGTGGTTAAAATATGAAATTATTCATTGCATCTTTCAATTTAGCTCAAAATCAAGTAAAAAATTACATAGTTTTGTTTCAAATTTGCATCAAATCATTATTTTCAGAATTTTGCATCTTACAATCAATCAAATGTTGCATTTCACATCTAAAAATTGCATTAAAACATTTGTCATTTTGTTCATACATTGCATTTGCATTTCATCTTTTTTTTTTTGAAAAACTATCACTATTTAACCTATTTGCAGTTGGGAAAAGAAACATAAAACTTCAAATTTTCACTTTTCAGAACCTTGTACAAGGAGCCATTTTCCCTTGGAAAAAAATGTCCTTGTATAGGTGTCTCAGGAAAATTTTGTACATTTTTTTGTCTCTGTATCATCAATTTGTTCCAAGTTGCAAAAGTCTGTTTTTAAATTATGAAAAATTGTTATTGTATGTGCAAGAAAAGGTTCTCATTTTGCTTGATTTATTGCAAATTCATGATTTTTTTTGCATTTTAGTACTGAAAATCATCAGATCAGTAGGAAAATTGTTTACATTTCTGAAACATTGCATATTTTGGATAAGATTAGTTCTAATTTTGAAATAAATAGACACATTTTTCCTTTTCAAAGATGGTTTGATATGGTAAAGAATGGCTTGTACAAGTACAATATACCTAGTTATGAGCACAATCTAGGGAAAAAAAAAGGTCACTCACAAGCATGCTATTCATTCTCCAAGTGTTTTCCCTACTTATGAGAATACCTTAATGCAAGATAACAAAATCATTGACACATTTCTTAATATCACCTTGTCTATCTTTCACTCAACCCCTAATATCTCCCCCATTTATGAGGATGAGTTGATACAAGAGGATGCAAGCATACAATCATGAAAATCATAATTTTTCTTCTCCTAATACCTCTCCTATTTGTGATGAAGGTATCTTGGTGTTAGAAGATCCAATTATTGAACGTCGTGAGAATCTTGTTTGTCCCTTCCCTTGCTTCTCCCACTTGGGAAGATATTATGGCACAAGAGGATGATATCATTGAAACATTTCTTAATATCACCTTGATTAGTCTCCATTCATATCCCAACATCTCTCCTACTTGTGAGAATGTTTTAGGGAAAGAGAGTACAATCATGGATAATCATGAAAACCATAGTTTTTCTTCTCCCAATACCTCTCCTTCGCATGATAAAGGTGTTGGAAATTGATAGGTTGTCATTGATGTCAAAAAATAATGGAATTCTGTTGATTTCTAGTATTTTTTTGCTTCGATTATGAATGATTGTTGATCTGGTATTTTGATCTGTACTATCCTAATTTTGTATGATCTACTTAGAAGTTGTTAACATGATTTACCCTCACATCAGTTTCATCATCTGACATGGTTTCAACTAAATAGGGTGTATGGGTTGTGAGGTACTATTACCAGTTGATTAAAGACTATGTTATGCTTATTCATTAGCTTCGTACTTTGGTTCTTTGGTCCGGATTCCATCTTAGTAAAAGATATCATTACAGGACTTTGTATACAGGTTTGAGCCTACAAGATGTATTCTACCTAGGAGTTTCTTGATGATATGTGAAGGAATTTGAGAAATATGAATGATAATATTCTATTCTACAAGCCTCAATGAGTTTTCCTTCTACATGTTGTTGTGGGAGATTCTACATTTTCTTATGATTGATTATCATACTGTGCAGTGTTGAAGATAAGTAGTTTGATGTCATCCAAGGGAGAATTAAATGTATTAACAATATTTGTGTTGCACATTTTATGGAGTGTGCATATGTTTGGAGTTTTGGTTTAACTTTGGCCGAACCAATTATTAATATTAAAGGGATCTATCTTAGAACCATGTCGACAAAGTTAGTTTTTTGAATCAAGGTTTCTCTAATTAGGTTAATATAATTAAGAAACATGGATGCACATGTATATATATGTAAGACATTCTTTTTGTGTAATGTGAGTGAGAGATTGTGGTGGAAGAAGGGAAGAGAAGGAACTGCACATGTGAAAGATACTTGAAGTCAGAAGTTGAAAATGTATATTTGTGAATGGTATAGATGAGTAGTTGAGTGAGTTACTCAAGCATTTTGTGTCACTGAAACTGAACTCCAGTACAGGGAAGGTGCATTCTTTATCAATTCACCCTTTTGGCAGTGAGCCATATCTTTTGTATCTTGGTGGTTATACATCTCTTTTTGTATTCAGGCTGTGAGACTTTCGAGGACATTGAATCCTGGTAGTGAGCCCTGTAATAATTTATATCTGAATATATTATATTGCGAGCTAATCCTCATCGTGGTTTTTCCCACTTTGGGTTTTCCACATAAAAATATTGGTGTTCATGTGTGTTGATGCTTTGTCTTGATTTCATGTATTCTTCTGGTAATGCAGTCATTGTGGAAGAAACCTCCTACTTATCAATTGATGAGCTAAAGGGGCTCTATAATGAATGGTTCATAAGGAATAACACTTGTTGAAGATTTTTCAAATGGGGTAGCAAGCTAAGTGGGATTAACCTTGGGGGAAACTTCGTGGTTGAGTGCACTTGAGTTGGAGCAGTACTGGGATGGGTGACCTCCCAGGATGGACCAATGCTTCACCTCTGTGAGCATCACCTAGATGCAATGAGTGCTAAGTGGACCATTCATTATCATGAGAGATGGGTTCTTGTGAACCACTACTCATGAATCATGGGTCAATGAGTTTGACTCGAAAACTACACGGTTGAATCCTGATAGCAATATCATAATTTGACACGCTGTGGAAGAACCCTTCTACTTATCAATTGATGAGCTAAAGGGGCTCTATAATGAATGGTTCATAAGGTATAGCACTTTTTGAAGGTTTTGCAAATGGGATAGCAAGCTAAGTGGGCTTAACCTTGGGGGAAACTCCGTGGTTAAGCGCGCTTGAGCTGGAGCAGTACTGGGATGGGTGACCTCCCAGGACAGACCAATGCTTCACCTCTGTGAGCATCACCTAGATGAAATGAGTGCTAAGTGGACCATTCATTATCATGAGAGATGGGTTCTTGTGAACCACTACTCATGAATCGTGGGTCAATGAGTTTGACTCAAAAACTACACGGTTGAATCCTGATAGCAATATCACAGATTTTTGATAATGATTCACCCCCCTCTTAGTATTCCAGATGTTCAACAATTGGTATCAGATCTCGGTTCCTCTAATGAAGTCTAACAACTTGGGGAAGGTCCTGAAATTTGATTTAATGGGAGACAAAAAAAATATTTTTCCTCCAAAAAAATCTCTATTGATCATACAAAGGAAAATGAAGATCTGATGGATAAATTGAAGGAAATAAATGAGTGTATTAATAATTTGAAGGATAGATATGGAGAAGTTAGTAATCTACTAAAGAAAGTAGATGAGGTATTCACCGGACTAAAATACCAACTGGAAGAAAAGGAGAGAATTGAAGATTGTCAAAAAATTGAAATACAGAGGAAAATAGATGAATGTGCAAGGCTTGAGCAAGAAGTGGTTGTGTTGAAATCAAATTTGGAGAAAGAAAAAATTTATGCAAGTAAATTTTCAGCAAGATCTACAAAGCTAGACAAATTGATTGTAGGATAAAGGTCCTCTATGGATAAAAGCAACCTAGGATTTGAGGGAGGCCAATCTTTGAAGTTGAATCAATCTCTTGGTATAAAGACTCAAAGCAGTAGTGGATATACCGAAAAGATTCCTATCAAACAACCTAATGATCAAATGTATTTATCTTTTAATGGTGTTTGTTATTCTTGCAATAAGCTTGGACATAGGAAAAAAATTTACAAAATAAAGCAAAGAAAAATGATAGAATGAATAAAATTTTCTTATCTCTCTCCAGTCAATATTTTGAAATCAAGAAAAATCAGAAATTAGATAAGATGTTTTATTCATTTGGGCATAAGGCTAACTAGTGCAAATATGAATTGGATAAGAGAAATTTTGAATGGAAGAATGTTGTTTGGTTTAATTGCAGCAATCCAAAACATGTTAGAAGCAGAAAATTAAGAGGTATTAACCCGAAAAAAGGATATGAACCAGTCATCAAGGTCGACCCAACAAAAGTTAAGAAAGAGATGGAGATAATTTGGAGAAAAGTAAGAGAATCTAGAAAGCAAGCAGAACCGAAAGCATTTGTTTTTGTATTGTACTCCGGTGCAGATACGTCATTTAAAAATTAATTTAGAACTTGGCTAAGTGGGAGAAATAATCATAAAATTTATCAAATATTCTTTTTATGTAAGATATCATATCATGACAGAAGCACATTTATTAAGGTTATGAACTCAAGAATTCATGCAAAAGGAATTTGTAGTCACACATGTGTGAAGAATGTATCTCACAAAAGTTTGAAAAGATGAAAGTTTACACAAATTTTGAGGTGATCTACTTGTGATCTGAAGCATTAATTGCAGAAGCAATTGGGATGAAAGAAATAAATTCAGTTATGTTTAAGAAAAAGCATTCGATGAAAACAATTTGTGAAAGAAGAAGCATGAATCAGAAGCTTGAAGAAATTAGAGCAATTTTATCCTACAGAAACTTTGAATTCGAATTTCGTAGAAAAGGAAAAGGTAAGTTGATATCACTATTTGTTATGAATTAATTATGCAATGGATATGCCTCGACTTATAAACAATTCAGAGAAACCAGAACCAGTGTACAAAATGCATCATGTTAAATCCTTGGAACTTGATCTTTTAGGTGCTTTTTGGATATTCCTCTTGGTGTCATACCGATTGAAGATGTTGGAATATACATTAATGGAGAATTAGAACAATCTGATCACATTAAAGCTCGCTTATTATGGAGTGAAGAATTAACTAAAAATGGTTTTACTCTAAAACCAAAATACAAAGTGCTTTCGAAAATGAAATTGGATTTATGGAATAATTTTCTAGACTTTAGTAGTGAAGGAAGGTGTATTAGAATGGCTCTTAGCATATTTCACCATGATTTTGTGTGGCTTAATGAAACACATATGATATCCAAATATCATATTAGAGAAGTTAGTGGGTTATCATCCTCTGGACCAACTCCTATTTGTAACACTGATAGAGAAACAAGTTTAATAAGGAACACACATGCTGGTATCTCCAACCCAATAGTTCAGTATACAAGCCTAGTTATTTCATAGATGGTTCTTGTTGACAACGATGTCTCCACTACTGAAATTGATTTTGCATCAGATATGCTTGAGAACATAACAAAATATGATCTTTGTGTGTTGCTTCGACAACAACTGTTGAAGAATCTAACAGATGTCAAGAAGTAGAAAGGTACGTCCAGATACGATACATTAGTTTTATGCTTGATTTTATACTTTATGAAGGAAATGCTTGGATTAGGAGAAGTTAGTTGGGAGAATTCTAGACCAGTTTCTCATTAGATTGAGGTGATCATGAGAAACATTTGGGACTTAGATGCTCAAGAGGATGCTCTTGGTGCATTCTTTGGAAAGTTTCAAAGGAAAATGAACAAAAGAAGGAGAATTCCAAGTTTATCGGTTTCAAAATGTAAGAATGATATAATATTTTTGGTAAACACTGATAGCTTCATCATCAAGGAAGTTGAACCAAGGGATTCATGGTTACCTGAGTTTGGATATGAAATTGAGAAGGATTATGTGTTGGTTGCATTGAATTGTTGCTTAACAGCCCTCAGGATCCCAAAAAACCTAGGTTTGGAACCTACACTGAAGTGGCTAAAGCTCTTGAGGATCCTTAGATTATCTTTGGTAAATCAAAGCCTATCTTCAGATAAAAGTGGAAAGCAGTTTTGGTTCATGCCTTGGTTGCTCAAGTGGACCCTACTCCTAGGAGACTCAAGCAAAGTGGGACACACCTTTAGGTAGCTCCTAGTGTGATTTATAGTTCTTCACATTTCAGTAAAGAAAGCTCAAATGTATTAACTGAAAGATTAAATGAAGTAAAGAGAAAAATAATTAGTAACATGGTCTCTTGGGGTGAAGACAAAACATTGTTGGAAATTGTAGACAAGTGCAAGTCTACTCATATCTTGGCACTTGAAAAACT
Source organism: Sequoiadendron giganteum (assembly GCA_007115665.2). NCBI lineage: Eukaryota > Viridiplantae > Streptophyta > Pinopsida > Cupressales > Cupressaceae > Sequoiadendron > Sequoiadendron giganteum. The sequence continues at coordinate 593,100,910 of CM021105.1, forward strand.
CAAGGATATTCAAGTTTGTGAGGAAGGGATTTAAGATTTTGTTCGCATTCTGCCAGTCTTGGCCTAATGCAATTCAAAGACTTAAGGATGTTGAGAGCACGATTGAAACTCAAATTAAGTTTACATCTAGCGCATTTGATCTTTCTCTTAGTTTCGATGACCAAACTTGGTATCGTTTCACAAGATTGCATGAGGAATACCTTACATCACACAAATAAAAAGGAGAATTGATTGAGATTTATGGGAAGCTCAGAGATCTAATCAATATTAAGTGTGCTCCTATGCACTATGTTCTTTTAGTTGCTAACAAAATTTTGAAATCTTATAACTCTTATGCTTCTCCCAAAACTACGGTTGAAGGAAAACATACTTTAATTGATCTCAATTATCTATGCAGTGCTTTGAAAAAGGAAACTAGTCTTTGGAATGAAGGGAGATCCTCCTGGATAGGGATTCTCAGTAAAATTCAATCATCCACCACCTCTGGTTAGTCACTCATCATCATTTTTTTTGGAGTGTACTCCTTAGGGAGAGTACTCAGGTATGCAAAGGGACTGTTAATGCACTATTTTTTTCCTTTGCCATTTATGTCAAAGTTGGAGAGAGAAGCATCATGTGAAAATAGAAAGGAAAGGTTTTGTGTACAATTTGGGATGTGGTACTTTTGATGGATTTTCACATCATGTGTTGCCATCAATGAAAAAGGGGGATATTGTTGGAAATTGATAGGTTGTCATTGATGTCAATAAATAATGGAATTTTGTTGATTTCTAGTATTTTGTTGCTTTGATTATGAATGACCGTTGATTTGGTATTTTGATCCGGACTATCCTACTTTTGTATGATCTACTCAGAAGATGTTAACATGATTTAACCTGACATTAATTACATCATCTGACATGGTTTCAACTGACTAGGGTTAATTGGTTGTGAGGTACTGTTACCAGTTGATTAAAGACTATGCTATGCTTATTCACTAGCTCTGCACATCGGTTATTTGATATGGATTCCATATTAGGAAAAGATATCATTACAAGACTTTGTATAAAAGTTTGAGCCTACAAGATGTATTCTACCTTGGATTTTCATGATGATATGTGAAGGCATTTGGGAGATATTAATGACAATATTCTATTCTATAGGCCTTAATGAGTTTTTCTCCTGCATGTTGTTGTGGGAGATTTTGCATTTTCTTATGATTGATTCTCATAACGTGCGGTGTCGAAGATAAGTAGTTTGATGTCATCGAAGGGAGAATTCAATGTATTAACAATCTATGTGTTGTATGCTTGATGGAGTGTGCATATGTTTGGAGTTTTGGTTTAACTCTTGTCAACCCAATTATATATTAATATTAAAGGGATCTATCTTAGGTCCATGCTGAAAAAGTTAGTTTTTTTAATCAAGATTTCTCTAATTAGGACAACCTAATTAAGAAAAATGGATGCACACGTATATATATGTAAGACATTCTTTTTGTGTAATGTGAGTGAGAGACTGTGGTGGAAGAAGGGAAGAGAAGGAAGTGTGCATGTGAAAGATACTTGAAGTTAGAAATTGAAAATGTATATTTGTGAATGGTATAAATGAGCAATTGAGTGAGTTACTCAAGCATTGTGCTTCACCAAAACTGAACTCCAGCACAAGGAAGGTGAAATATTTATCAATTCACCCTTTTGGCAGTGAGCCATACCTTTTGTATCTTGGCAGTTAGTCATATTTTTTTGTATTAAGGATGTGAGCCTTTCAAGGACACTGAGTCCTAGAAGTGAGCCTTGTAATATTCTATATCTGGATATATTAAATTGTGAGCTAATCCTCACTATGGTTTTTTCGACTTTGGGTTTTCCATGTAAAAATACTGGTGTTCATGTGTGTTGATACTTTGCCTTGATTTCATGTCTTCTTCTGGTAATGCAGTTGGATTTGTGATAATGCTTAGATGGATTTTATGTGAATAGTTTTATGGAATACTGATTCACCCCCCTCTTAGTATTCAGATGTTCAACAAAAGGTATCTTAGTGAAAGGAGATACAATCATTAAGAATCATGACAATTTTGTTTGTCCCTCTCCCAATTCTTCTCCTATTTGGGAAGATATTGTGCCAAATGAATATGATATCATAGAGACATTTCTTTTGAAATATATTATAGATGAAGAGGATAAGTCAACCTTTGATCTCCCCTCGTTAGAAAATCATCAGCAAGAAGTCACATCCATCGAATTTATGAATTCACAAGTTTCCATTAGATCTCTCTTGATAAGAGGACCTCCAAACACTCCTTTGGGACCTCGTAAGAATCCTCTAATTACTGGACCTCCCAAGTCATATCCTAAGCCACTTCTTATCATAAGACCACCTCAATACCAACCAAAACCTCTAGGACATATCTTAAATTTTACAAGGCAACTCACTAGTAACAATGTTTTGCAGTAACCTAGTTATCATACCATTTCTCATACATATAACAAAATGAACAATAGGTGTGTGAGGGGAAAATCTATGAGTGTAAATAAGATCAAAACAAATAATAGAAGATAATCTAATCCAAAATATTGATCAAGATTCATTCCTTCACTTACGAAATGAACAATTAAGAATATTGAATTTAAGAAATGTAAATGAAATAAATCAAGAACAAATGAATTCACTTAAACAAAATCGTTACCCATCTCGTGTCAGAGTGTGTTTGTGAAGATGTGGTTGCTCAATCAATGTGAAGCCTCCATTGTTGCATGAAAGAGATTTGAAGAACATGTGTATGTTTGATCAAAGATGTTGGTTGAAGCTTTGTCAATGTTGATTTGGCATCACTTCGTTGAATAAAATAGGTTGGTTCTTTGATCCTTTTTTGTGAGAAAAGAGGTTTGTTCTATAGAAATTGTGATTTGAAATGGATGATTAGGATCACGTAGTAGAATATCTTGATTGACAATCAAAAGATGTTGAGAGGATTTAGATGGGCATAATCTATACAAAATAGATTATGCAATTAGTGTGATTGAGGAATAGACTGATCTGTTGGGAATATAGATTGATTAGTCAGGAATTAGATTGAATAATTTGTGGGATTGAAGAATAGATTGATTAGTTAAAAAATAGAGTGACCAGTCAGTGATTCATAATCTGATCAATCAGGAAAGTAGTTGAGAATGATTAATTAATTGATGTAATTAATTAATTCCTTTTGGAGTTGAATTTGCAAATCAAGTTTGAATTTGCAACTAGAGTTGCATTAGTTTGATTTAATTTTTGATGATGTTTTGAATATTTTATTCAAATTACTCAAATTTGGAGGGAAAGTGTTATAATTAAATTATTATGATTTAATAATTCAATTAACTTAGGGGAATAAAGCGAATTAGCGAAATAATTAAATAATTGGTATTATTTAATTAATTAAGAGGAATAAAGTTAGATTAGGACTTTATTAAATAAATGAAATTTATTTAATTGGTCAAAAATGATAAAAAAGTGAATTAATTAAATAATGTTGTATTGTTCAATGAATAGAAATAATTAGGGTTTTAGGACTTTATTAAATAAAATGTAATTTATTTAATTCGTTAAAAATGATGAAAAAGTGAATTAATTAAATAATGTCATATTGTTCAATTAATAGAGGAATTTAAGGTTTTTGATGCTTTTGATGTGAAATGTAGTGATATTCGATAATAATGATGTTGATGATGTGAGAATGTCATTTAGGGTGTGTGATAAGTGTTAGGTCAATTTTATGTCTACAGTTTTCCCCTCTTGGAGACAAAGTATTGGCTACTTTGTTTCAAAGATTTTGATGTTTAGATCAAGTTTTGAAATTTTTTATATGCCCCACTGTGCCCCGCTGGTCAACGGAATGATGGTAGGATTGTAGGCTACCCCCTCAAGAGGTTGGCTGAAAATTTCAATTTTGAGGTCAAGCTCATGACACTATTCTATTTTAGGGTTGGTGCGTAAAGGATGAAAAATTAAGTGTATAGGTCTTTTGTTGCTCGTTCAACTATTCCTAGGAGGTGTTTATTTTATCCTAGGAAGGTTTCCTAAGTAAAAATTAGGGTTTTGGAGGGTTAAAATAAGTAATTAGCGGTCTAATTACCTCATTTGCACTTTGATCCTATAGTGATTTCTTATCTCTGGTTTTCTCATTTTGTCAATTGTCGAGGAGGAATGCCAAGGATTCGAGGAGTCCCACATTGCAAGGACTTGGTTTGAGAGTTTGGACAACCTATAAGAATTAGTGCCCTAGTATGTACTCTCTTGATTTTTGCTTTCATCGTTCTGTGTTCCTGTAATTAATGCTTTAAGTCAAACTTGTCAAAAGCGCAAATTTCAAGATTTTGGCACTATTGATTCAGTTTGGGCACTTTTTCCTTTGTGAATTGGGTGCTTTTGCTATTTTTTTATGCACTTGAATTCATTTTGCACCTTTGACCTACTTTGTCACTTTTGCAATTTTCTTTTGCTATAAACTTTCACTTTTGTCATGCTTGTTTCGGTTTGCTCTCTTTTGTGATCAATTTGCACTTTTCTAAAAGTTATTCGCTTTTGATTTCCTCGCCTTTGATGTTCTTCATCAATTTTTCCTGTAAATTCCTCGCTTTTGCTTGTTTCTCTCGCCTTTGATAATAATTTTGTTGCTTTTTCTAAAATTGCTTCGCTTTTGACTTTTTGGAACTCTAAGTCTCTTTGTTCATCATTTTGAAGTTCGCTTTATATTTTTCTTAGTGAATCCTTACCATTGTGGGTTGAATAGTTATAGGTGGTCCTTAATCCACTTCAGTTGAGGGAGAGACAACCACAGGATTTGTTTGACTTGATCATTGGGTTTCATGAGCTAAAGCGAGATTTCCTAGATGTTGTCAAGTTGTGTTATATTTGTTATATGCCCACCATTTGATGTCATAGTGCGATGATGACTACACTCGTAGAGAGGTGGCACTCAAAGACCTCTTCATTTAATTTACCTATAGGGAAGGCCACCATTACTCTTGAGTATGTGTGGAGGATCCTCTGTATTAATATTTATGGTGAGCTTGTTACATATTTCGTTCGACGGGGCACCCATGCTATGTGTCGTGTTCTTTATGTTAGACATCTCAAGGTTCGATAGTCAGAGATTTTTTTAGCTGATTTTGTTGGCAATGTTGATCCTATTTCACTTGTTCTCTATGGTTTGGTGTCGGCATTGGTTATTCCCGATAGGAGAGGCCATCATTTTCTTATTGGATGGGGCATATGCATTGAGTAGATGTTCGAGCATGGGACTAGATACGAATGGGGTCCATGTCTTCTCACCCACCTATACAGAGGTATGCATGAGGTTTCATATCGTGGTGGGAAAACTATTTTCGTTGATGTCACCCTTCTTCATGTATGGGCCTGGGAGCATATCTCAGCTACGTGGCCTGATGGTATATTGGATTGTATTGATGATGATCTATATTCTTATCACTGTGGAGATTTTTTTCATTATACATTTCCTAGATAGCTTCCCTACTGGCATTGTGTATTCAATGATATGCCAGGTTTTTTATGGAGACCCTATATGGACTGTGAGGTATGGCCTAATGATCAAGAGCACTTGGTGTATTGCAGACATACTATATGTTTTATTGGCTACACTCTCTCTCTTTTGGACAGGTATCTTCTTGATAGGGTTTCCAGATAGTTTGGAGAGAGACATGGTCACTTTCTAGATACTTATGAGGCTCAGTTTGGTTAGAGCACCAGAGAGGTCCATGTTTGGGGTTTGTGGGCTGATTGAGATATCATTGCTTGATTCAAAGATCTTTCCCTAGTCAAATGGGGTTGGATAGTGGGTTCAAAAAATTCAGGTACTATTCTCAATTATGATCAGTGGTGGGCACAACACCTTTCTCTAAGATTCATAGATCGTGGTGGTGATCCAACAGTGGGTAGAGCAAGCATCACAGGTCACCAAGGTGAGAGACAACACCTTTAGGATTTAACATAGCAGCTTGGTAGTGCTCAACAAGATGGTGCTTAAGGTGGATAGCGTGATAAGATGCAGGATCAAGGATAGGTTCCAGGACCCCCTCCACCACCTGGGGATGGAGGTGCACAGTTAGTCGCACAAATAGTGCAGTGACAGGCCACAGAGGCACAAATTACCACTATCATTGCAAAGTGAGATGGTTTGAGGGTTGAGTGAGACATAGAGATTAGGTGTTGTCTCATTGTCGAGATGCAATTGTAAGCTATTACCACTTAGAGGGATAGTCTGAGGATAGAGCATGACAATCTCCACATTGAGCGAGATCAGTTGTTACATAGGGATACCTATTACTAGACTTTGTATGATGCCTTTGTTCCTTGAGCATAATGACGACCACGATTTGGAGAGCTTAGTGTTGCGGGGGGTGGTGCTGATTCAGGTGGGCACTCTATTAGACAACCAAATCTAGAGGGTGATTCACAACCTGGTCTTTAGAGTCCTCCTCTTCCTACTAGGGAGTGTCATATTTGTACTTGACCTTTATGATGTTGTTATTCAGAGACTTAGATTGTAGACATGATTTTGTATAGATATATTCATCAACCCGGTTGAGGCCTCGTATATATGTATTATTTGTGTATTATCTGATCACACTTGTTCCCACGATGTTGATGTACTATGACATTCTCCTTTTTTGATGATGATATATATGAGATATGCATGCTTCAATTTGGTATCATTATGTGTTATGTTATGATTCATGGATGTCGATGTATGATGATATATATTTTTTATATATGTTTTTGTACTTTTCTTATGTATGCACATGATATGGATGGATGAATTGATCATATTTTATTGCATATGATGTTTTATTATGTATATGATGAATGGAGATATATGATGGATGTATGTCTTATACATGATACATGATTTTTTCATTAGTTTATTATCATCATGATATGTATTGATGACATTGTGGATGTAGGATTGATATGGTATTAATGATATTTATGATGCAGGATGAATGTTAGTTAGAAGAAATATTTGATGATGGATAGAAATGTGATGTTGTTAGTACTGATGAGTTGCTTTCTCTTTGCTTGGAGACTCCGCATTTTGAACAATCTTGTTTGATGTAGCAAATAGATACAATGCACCGAGGTATTAATAACCAAGGTGACTTTGTATCCATTGTGTGGACTTTGACTCAACATACAAAGAATATCCTTGTTCATGCCAAACATACAAATTTTTTGTTTAAAATATATGGTTTGGTTATGTTAAAACCTTTCGAACCAGTTATACATAGAGGCATAAAATACCTAACATGCACCTGCTACATGAACTATTTCAAAATAGCTTCCATACATTCAATAAAGCAAGTATTCGCCATGGTAGTATCACCAAAATATCTTAGAAACAAAAAATTGAAATGATGTTCAATTTCCCCCATTCCTTCTTCTCTAAGTCCTTATGGAAATCCTTGAGAGATCCTAGGAATGAGTCAATAAAATAAATCACAAAGATAAGACTATAAAAAGATAAAACAAAGTTGTAGTATCACTTGCCATATCTATTTGGGGTGGGGCTATTATCCGACGTTGATCATGTATATTGTAGGAACAAATCCGTTAAGGCATATCTCAAGATGTTGTTGGTGACCTGTCAAAAAGATAGGTAGTTAATACTTTGTCCTTGTTTTAGTGGTGAATTCAACCTTTACCACTACACCGTTGGAAGCTTTCACAGTAGGCGCGGTTATACGGTTTACCTCCTTACCGCATGCCTCCTTTATCAGTTCAACGGTTGGGTGGTGTTACCGCCAAACTATGAAGTAAATTTTCTCCCTCGGTGGTGGCATGATGGAACCTTGGTGGTTGACATGAAAGTTTACCTCCTTACTGTGGGCTTCTAATGTTTGACTAGCGGTTATGCAGTGTTACCCCCATACCGTGATGATCTATCGACCATATCACGGTAGCGCGGTGACACCGCCATGGAATTTCAGTTAGGGCACAATGGCATGGTGGAACGTGGTAGTCAACATAGTCATTCACTGCCACACCATGATGGTCTTTTGACCATGGTGCAGTGGACCATGGCAGGCAACGTAGACGATTACCTCCATACTACGGGAGGCTTTGAAATGGTCGGCGATGGTGCAGTGGACGGTGGTGGACTGGAAGATGAGTTCTTATTGCCATACCACAGTGGTCTCACTACTCGGTCGCAGTGGTGCGGTGTGCCTACAACCAAACCATGAAGGCTTTGTCGATAATAGGTGGTAGCATGATACACCGCATTATTGTGAGGGTTGGTCAAATGGCTAGCGATGACGCGGTAGAAGGGGCTCAAAGCTTAAATGGTCGATCTAACTCAACAATAAAAGTGATGGATGAATGGAATTATGACATGTGGCATGATTATATTTGTTGATTTTACATTGTTGTTGTAAATCAAAAATTATTGGCCAAAAAGCTCTATTCGTTGAAAAGCGATCTACATGCATTAATTGTAAGATCTGATACAAGGGTTGACATAGCCCAAATTTAGGTAATTCTCTATGATGAGATTAAATGTTGGGGCAACCTGATACATAATTGCAAGGCGATATAATCTGAGAACGATGATTGCTTGTCGCAGCTGAAGCGTGTAATAAAAGACTTCCTATTGGTCATTGATTGTATTAATGAGAACAAACAAAAAAAACATGGATATATATAGTCTTAGGTGATGGTGTATATAGATTGACATATATTCTGAGTGCATTGTAATATTGAATGTAATAAACTGAGTTTGTGAGTGTATTCAAACTAAAGTCTATTGTTGTGAGCTAACTATCAGAGAGTGATGTCTGTAACTTTGTATATAATTTGTGTATTGTAATACAAAGTGACTTGACCTGGTGTGGTGGTTTTTTCTCCTATAAGGGTTTTCCCACGTATATCTAGTGTTATCTACATGTATGTTTTATTTATGTTCTTCCTGTTATACTATGTTTGTGCATCTTAAACACAATAATGTTTTAAATGATGTTTTTTGCACTTCTCCTCTGAGGTTTTAGCGTTAGGAAAGCATATTCCGCACCTCTGGTTTTCCTTTCAAGTGGTATAAGAGCCTGGCTAGTTGTGTTCTCCTTGTTAGTAGGGTTGGTTTTTTGTGTTAATCTTGTTTCAGTGGGATTCTTGCAAAGTGAGAACCATTTTCTGTTTGAGATGGCGAGTACTTCAAGGAGAGTAGAAATTGAAAAATTCAATGACAACAATTTTGAGTTGTGGAAACTCAAAATGGAAGACTTGTTGGTGGATAGAGACCTCTAGATTGTTGTGTTTGGAACTATGCCACAAAGTATGAAACAAGAAGATTGGGATCTCTTAGATAAAAAATATAAAGGTTTGATAAGACTTTGTCTCGACGATTCTGTACTCCTGAACGTCCATGAGGAGAAGACTGCAGCTTCATTATGGAAGAAGCTTGGTGACATTTATCAGGGAAATTCTCTGGTGAATAAGTTATTCCTGAGGAAGAATTTGTACTCCTTGAAGATGGAAGAAGGAGCATCTATTGCAGACCATCTGAACTCATTTAATATGAGTGTTTCTCAGTTGGCGTCTATGGGTGTGAAGATGGAGGAGGAGGATCACTGCATGCTTTTGTTGTGTTTGTTACCTGACACTTGGGATCATTGGGTAATGGCTATTGGATTTACAACTACTACTTTCAATATGGAAGACGTAGTTGATTCACTGCTATCAAAAGAAATGTGGAGGAAGTCTTCAAAGATAGCCAAAGAGGCCTTTGTTATTTGGGGTAGATCAAAGGAGAAAGGCAAGACGAAGGACAAGAAGTCTAAATCCAAATCTGAAGGGAGATCAAAGTCTCTTGGTAAAATGTCCAAGGTGAAATGCTGGAACTATGGGAAGCTTGTCATAGCCAAAAGGATTGTAAGGAGAAGAAGAAGAAAAATAATAACCCTTCGGAAAATGACTCTTCTCATAGTGATGTAGATGCCTTCATTGTAGCCTTGGTGACTCAGGCATCAGATGATGTCTGGCTAGTTGAATCAAGTGCATCTTTCCACATGACGTCTCACAGAGAGTGGTTCACTAAGTATGAAAAGTATGATGGTGGAAATGTGTACCTGGCAAGTGATTCAACACTGAATATTGTTGGTCATGGAAGAGTAAAAATACAATTCTCTGATAGAAGAATCAAAGGGATTGGTGATGTAATACACATACCAGGTTTGGCTCATAACTTACTTTATGCCAGTAAGCTTAATGATTTTGGTGTGGAAGTTTCTTTCTCGATTAGAGGATGTAATATGGCTAGAGGTGCAATGGTGTTGGATAAGGGTGTACATACTGGCACTCTGTACAAGTTGGATGCACATCCTGTTCAATGTAACAACGTCTCTGTAAAGTAAGGCAAAGCTGCTCGTGAAGAGAAGAAGAATGACACTCCTTTGGATGAAAATTCCTTGGAGGTGAAACTCCCAACAAAGAAGACCATGTTGTGGAATCATAGACTCGGTCACATAGGTGAGAAAGGTTTCAAAACCTTGAAAAATAAAAATCTTGTTGAAGGGCTTGTTGATTGTAACCTTGAGTTCAATTTTTGTGAACATTGCATTTATGGAAAGCAACATTGTGTTTCATTTTATTTGAGTCCTCATAAATATTTTGGTGTACTGGATTATGTTCATTTTGATGTGTTTGGTCCAGTTAATGTTCCTTCATTATCGAAGCCTAGATATTATGTTTCTTTTATTGATGATTATTCGAGAAGGGCATGTGTATACTTCCTTAAAAGTAAATCAAAAGTGTTTAGTCATTTTAAAGAGTTTAAAAACTTGGTAGAGAATAAAATTGGAAGGAAAATTAAATGTTTGAGGACGGATAATGGCGATGAGTTTTGTTCTGTAGATTTCGAAAGATAATACAAAGACCATGGGATTAATAGGAATAAAACTACACCCTATACTCCACAGCAGAATGGAGTTGCTAAAAGGTTGAACAAGACGCTAATGGAAAGGGCGAGGAGTATGTTGAGTAGTGTTGGTCTAGACCAGAAGTTCTGGGCTGAGGTTGTGGCTACAACATGTTACCTGGTAAATCGTTCACCTTGCTCTGCTCTTGTTGATAAGACACCTTTGGAAGCATGGCCTGGTAAGAAGCCCTCTCTGAGACATATTTGTGTCTTTGGCTATGAGGCATATGCATATGTGTTGAATGAGAAAAGATCTAAATTGGAGAACAAGGCTATTAAATGTATCTTCATTGGCTATGGTGTTGGTGTGAAAGGATACAAGCTTTGGAATCTTGATACTAAAAGGTTTTGTATAGCAGAAGTGTAATATTTTGTGAGTTGAAACCTTCAACAATTGATCCACAGTTAGAGATAGATCAAAGAGAAAAGAAGAATGATGTAGTTGAAATTCCTTGAACTACATGGTGTGCCTAAAATTGAGGAGAGCTCTGAAGAAGAAGAACCACAACCTCAGCTAGTGAGAAGATCTACACGTGAAAGACATCAACCAGATAGGTATGGTTTCTCTATATTGGATTCGAACTGTGCCTATGCTTTGATTACTAGCACCGATGAGCCTAAGATTGTGAGATAAGCAATTAGCATGTCTGATTCAAATTCCTGGTTGGAAGCCATGAATGAAGAAATGGAATCATTGAAAAAGAATGAAACCTGGGATTTGGTACCTTTGCCTGAAGGGAGAAATCTTGTTGGTTGTAAATGGGTATTTAAGAAGAAGATTGGTCTAGATGGCAATGCTGAAAAGTATAAATCGAGGCTGGTTGCAAAGGGGTATTCCCAGGTAGAGGGAATTGATTATGGAGAAATTTTTTCCCTTATAGCTAAGCTAACATCTATCAGATTTTTGTTGTCACTTGCAGCTACGTATGACTTAGAGATTGAACAGATGGATGTGAAAACAACGTTTCTCCATGGAGAGTTGGAAGAAGAAATTTATATGTCCTAGATTGAGCACTTCGTTGAGAAAGGTAAAGAAAGTCTGATCTGCAAGTTAAAGAAATATTTGTATGGTTTGAAACCATCGCCTAGAATGTGGTACCAAAAGTTTGACACTTTTGTGTTGTCTATGGGATTTGTGAGATCAAAATTTGATCATTGTGTGTATTACAAATCTGAAAATGATCATGTGCTTATTATTACCCTGTACGTGGATGATATGTTGTTCATAGGAAATAGCAAGACTATGATTTTTGATCTTAAGTCTCAGTTGTCTGCAAAGTTTGAAATGAAAGATCTAGGTACAACAAGATATATTATGGGTATGGAAATAACCAGATATAGAATGATTAGAAAGCTTTGCATTAGCCAGAGTAAGTATGTTAACATTGTTCTTGAGAGATTCAGTATGAATGATTGCAAGCAGCTAGTTGTTCTAGTTTTATAGGGAACAAAGCTATCTGCTTAAGATTTTCCAAAATCTTCTACTGAGATGGAGGACATGACCAGGGTGCCCTATGCAAGATTTTTTGGCAGTTTAATGTATGTAATGGTCTGTACAAGGCCATACATTGCCCAAGCAATGGGAGTACTTAGCTGATTTATGGAAAATCCAGGAAGGACACATTGGGATGTTGTGAAAAGAGTGTTTAGATATTTAAAGGGAACTTCAAAATATGCTCTGTGTTACCATGGAAATTTGGTTGGATCACAGAGGACTCTCAACATTTTTGGATATGTAGATTTTGATTGGGCAGGTGACATTGACAGCAGAAGATCCACCAATGGATATACTTTCATGATGAATGGTGGTGCAATTAGCTGGATGAGCAAACGGTGGGCTATAGTTGCTTTGTCCACAACATAGGTAGAATACATGGCAGCAACACACGCCTACAAAGAAGTTGTATGGCTCAATTATTTGTGTTTTTATATTGGTTTTGATGTAGGGAAGATTACTATTTGTTGTGGCAGTCAGAGTGTCATTTGTCTGGAAAAAAATCCAAATTTCCATGCCAGGACGAAGCATATCGATGTGCAGTATCACTTCGTGAGAGATATGGTGGAGGATGGAAAGTTCAGTTTAGAAAAGGTGGATACTTTGAAGAATTTTGCAAATGCATTGAAAAAGCCAGTGAGCAAAAACAAGTTAGTTTGGTGTGCAGATTTGATGGGCCTTGGGGCCTATGATTGTTAGTAAATTCAAAGTCTAGAGGAAGATAGTAAGTCTTCATCAAGTGGGAGCTTGTTGGAAATAGGTGCCTCAACTTTTGGATTGAACCTCTGACAAAGACTTGGTGAATTCAACCTTTACCGCTGCACCGTTGGAAGCTTTCATAGGAGGCATGGTTTACCTCCTTACCGTAGGCCTCCTTTATCAGTTTGGCGGTTGGGCGGTGTTACCGCCATACTACAAAGTCACTTTTCTCCCTCGTTCGTGGCACGGTGGAACCTTGGCGGTCAACATGAACGTTTGCCTCCTTACCGTGGGCTTCTGATGTTTGACTGGTAGTTACGTGGTGTTACCGTCATACCACAATGGTCTATCGACCATGTCACGGTAGCACGATGACACCACCACACCGTGATGGTCATTCGATTAGGGAACGAAGGCATGATGGACCGTGGTAGGCAACATAGTCATTCATCGCCACACCGCGATGGTCTTCTGACCATGGCGCGGTGGTGTGGTGGACCGTGGCAGGCGGCATAGATGGTTACCTCCATACTTCGGGAGGCTTCGAAATGCTTGGCGATGGTGCGATGGACGCTGGAAGACTGGAAGATGAGTGCTTACCGCCATACCACAGTGGTCTCACTGCTCAGTTGTGGTGGTGTAGTGTGCGTACCACCAAACCACGAAGGCTTTGTCGATGATGGTCGGTAACGCGATACACCGCATTATCATGAGGGTTGGTCAAATGGCTAGCGGTGACGCGATAGAAGGGGCTCAGGGCTTAAATGGCTAATCTAACTTGACAGTCAAAGCGATGGACATATGATGTTACAACACGTGGTGAGATTACATTCGTTGATTTTACATCATTGTTGTAAATCAACAATTATTAGCCAAAAATTTCTATTCGTTGAAAAGTGATCTACATGCATTAATTGTAAGATTTGATACGAGGGTTGACAGAGCCCAGATTTAGGTAATTCTATGTGATGACATTAAATGTTGGGGCAGTTCAATGAGTGATTGCAAGGCGATCTGATTTGAGAACAATGATTGCTTGTCGTAGTTGAAGTGTGTAATAAAATAATTCCTATTGGTCGTTGACTGTATTAATGAGAACAAACAAAAAAAATGTGGATATATATAGTCTTAGGTGATGGTGTATGTAGACTGACGTATGCTGTGAGTGCATTGTAACAGTGAGTGTAATAAACTGAGTCTGTAAGTGTATTCAAATTGAAGTCTTCTGCTGTGAGCTAATGATCAGAGAGTGAGGTCTGTAACTTTGTATGTAATTTTTTTACTCTAATACAAAGTGACTTGACTTGGTGTGGTGGTTTTTTCTCTCGTAAGGGTTTTCCCACATATATCTAGTGTTATATATGTGTATGTTTTATTTTTGGTCTTCCTGTTATACTATGTTTGTGCATCTTAAACGCAAGAAAGTTTTAAATGATGGATTTTGCACTTCTCCTCTGAGGTTTTAGCGTTAGGAAAGCGTATCCTGCACCTTTGCTTTTCCTTTCATTTAGTATGTTTGCAATCAAAGCTTCATAATTTTTTGCTTGAAAGTTATAGATTTTTATGTTTTCTCTATTTGTTCATCTATTTTTTCAAAGGGTGAAGAGGATGATTTGTTTATCATGGGTGAAAATTTTATTGTGGATTGTGGTGATGGGGATAGGACTTTTTTTTTTTTTTTGAGTTTTTTTTATGATTTTTTTTGTTGGTTTCAGGCGACTAACCTAGGGCCTTGAGCGATGATCAAAGATAAGCATTTCCTACGTTGTACACACAGAGGCTCGTAATTCACTTGGTTTGATGTGAATTATGTTTTTGGTCTTTTCTATTTTGTGAATGTTTTGGATTTCGAATTTTAAATATTTTTGGATTTTGTATTTTGAATGTTTTTGGATTTTAATTTTTTTGAATAAGTTAAAATAAGTTATGATAGAAATCTAATGGGACTGACCTAAGGCCTCAGGGGTTGATAATCCTTGTCTACATTGTACATGCAGAGACCACGTAGTTCGACCAATTTACTCAAAGCATAACATGTTTTTGGGATTCAAACGACATTGATAACTCAAATTGATATTCCACTTCTATTTTTAGAGGATATGGTGTGGGAAATCTACTTGAACTATGTGATATTCAAACAAATGTTGATATTTTAGAATTGGTTGAGTGAAGGAATAATCCGAAAAAAAAACAAATTTGTTTTTTTTTAGATGTTTATGATTTTTGTTGTTTTCTAGCTATTTTTTATTTTATTATTTTTTACCATGATAGGATGCATAAAGGTCTAATCCATGACCAGCTTCGGTAAGTTTCCCCCCAGTTGGAGACAAGACTAATTCCTAAATCAGTACCAAGCCATGGTTGGACATATGTTTTATTATGGTATGGATGGGTGAATGTTGTGGGTAGTACCGATAGATAACGATGCAAGTATTATTCAAACATAGCACTTGTTTACCAAGTTTTCACTATGGTATCCACAAAGTGGTTTTCACTAAAAGAATGTTTTATTTCTATTTATTTTTTTTCTTTTTTGCTTTTTTTTGTATTTTTTATTTTTTTAGAATTTTTACCCTTTTGCCTGGGGTATAAGATGTTGAAATCTTGGATCGATATTCCACTTTTGTTTCTAGATTATATGTTGCAGGAAATCTATTTGAACTAGCCGTGAGGTTCAAGCAAATGTTGATATCTTAGAAGTGTGGGTGAGGGAATAATTAAAGTTTATCTGTTTTGATTTTGATTTCGAAAAGTAGGATGGATTTTGAAGATGGATGAAGGACTATATGACCTATCTTGAGTTTCTAATTATTTTTTTTCAACAAGGATCTTGTAACTAGCTTCGGTTCATTCTCTGATTGTCAAAAAGATAGAGAAAAAGTGATGGTTTCTAAGCAAAAGCGACCAATGTGGTCAACTGAGAGCAGATTGTTGTCAAGGGCACTGAATTTCAAAAAGCAATTGTACCTAGAAATATCAAGTGAAACTAGTTTTGCAACAAATGCATTGGTTTTATCAAATGCAATAGTTTTTCATCAGTAGCTATTTGGAGATAGAGAGTAAAAGTGAGCTTTTCTTGGAAAAAGTGACAAGATTTTGATCAAGTGCATTGGAAACAGTAGTAGAAGCGACCTCTATTCAAATTTATTTTGTTTCAGTATTTGGCAGTAGCATCGATGATTTTTATAGTTTTGATTGGTTTTGTTTAATATGTTTTGAGATTTGGAAAATGATACAACAGTTTTTGACTGACTTAAAAAGCATATACTTATGTGACCTGCACGTCTATGGATTTAAGTTGTGAAATCACAATATCCAAGCCATAGTTTCCAACATTTACTTTGAGCCAATGTAGCCTGAATATCAAAAATACTTTAAGGATATCCTTTAAGGAGTACAAATATAGGGCTTCTCTCAAAATAATATAGTAAGTCAAAGGGTTTGTGATTCAACCATCATGTTTAGTGTTTGTTTCGATATGTTCTTTTTTAGTTCAAGCACAAAGTTTGATTGCAAAATTTATTTTGAATGTTTTGGTAAGTTTTACATAAACAAACATTACAACCATGGAGATAGAAACCATCCTTTTAGGTAGGCCTGCCTCATGCCCCAAAGGGATGATTTTACATGCAACTTATGGTGCAAGCTTGAAGTCGGGCATGCCAAGTAACTTCTTAGAAGTAAATTCTGATGCACCACTTTCAAAGAATGTTTTTGGATAAAAAGGTAGCTTCTAAAAATGTTGGTTCTTAGTCATGTTTTGGGATTATTACTTTTGGATGTCTATACATGTGATATTTTACTCAATTAAGAGGCCTCCCAGACCTTGTGGGTTTTTACGTATCACACCGATATTGGGGGAGACTAATGTCGGTATAGAATAGCAACACCCAATGGATGATGAAATTTTTGAACACCCACAATAATTTATATAGTGGACCAAAATAGAGTGTCACTTGGGTCACCTTTGAGTTCTCCAGGGCGGGATGTGTCTCAAAAGGCAGGCCCTCTAAAGGTATGCTTTGAAGTAAAAAGTGCAAAACTCAAGATGATTTTTGTCACCCAAGATCGCCAAAAAGGCACGAGGGGAGAGAATAGTCACCTAGTTTTCCAAGCACAAAATACACTTCATCACAATTTGAATCTTTTTAAGCACCTCAAGCGGTGCTATCCCCAAAAAGTGTGAATAAGATAGCAATGGCTCTTTTTAAAGCATCCAATAGAAGTGTTTTGGATATCACTCAATGAGATAGAAAAGGTGCAATACAAAGATTTATTTTTTCATTTTTAAGCCCAAAACTTAAGTGTTTATAAATCGATCCTTGTCCTAGTGGTCAACAAATTAAATTAAGCATTCGTCAACAAAAGAATCCAACATTCAAAATAAAACTAATTGAAAGCTTCAAAACATCCATTTTAGAGCACCAATTTGAAAGTGTTTGTTTGTAGGGTTTGTTTTAAGCACCAAATTAAGTGTTCTCTATCTATGACAACTTTGAAATATTCATTTTTAGAGCACTAAATTGAAAGATTTTGTTCATAGGGTTCTTTTTAAGAAACAAAATGAAATATTTTTATACCTTATAAATCTTAAAAGATTTATTTTAGAGCACTTAAATCGAAATGTGTTGTTTTGTAGGGTTCTTTTTAAGCACCAAAATAAAAGTTTTTCTAACTTAAAAAGCTTGAAAATTTGAAACTCTTTGACCATTTGTCTTCCCTATAACAAATGTGTTAGTTGTTTTTGGGAAAATCCGTAATTATACTTCTGCAAAACCCTGCATAAACGAAATTAGTACCTGTCTTACATTCAAAACAAACACTTGTTAGCATTAGAAGTCAAAATTTAATCTTCAATTTTTTAGACAAAACTGAATAGACAAAAGCACAAGAAGCAGTTAAAAGTGCCCTCTATCAGAGGTCAAAGGCACATAAAAAAAAAGCAAAAGTGCCCTCTATCATAAAATAGAAGCGCTAGAAACAGGGTCAAATGCATCGAAAATAGTGTCAAATGCACCCAAAAATAATGTCAAAAGCACCAAAAATAGTTTCAAATGTGCCAAAAACAATGTCAAAAGCACCATAACCATGAAAGCAATTGCAAAAATATTTTGGAACTATGCATGAGGATTTTTCCAAAGCGCCTTCGGGACCTGTAACTTGAATTTTTGCTCAAAAAATAGTTAGTGTTAAGGACCGTGGTCCCACTGAACGTGCCAGAATGTGTGAGGTGGAAATATACGAATGTAAATAAGATCAAAACAAAGAATATAAGCTAATCTAATCCAAAATAATGATCAAGATTCATTCCTTCACTCACGAAATGAACGATTAAGAATTTTGAATTCAAGAAATGTAAATGAAATAAAGCAAGAACAAATGAATTCACTTAAACAAAATTGTTACCCATCCTGTGTCAGAGTGTGTTTGCAAATATGTGGTTGCTCATATCAATCTGAAGCCTCCATTGTTTTGTGTGAGAGCTTTGAAGAAAGTGTGTATTTTTGATCAAAGATGTTGGTTGAAGATTTGTCAATGTTGATTTGGCATCACTTCGTTGCATAGAATAGACTGGTTCTTCGATCCTTTTTGTGAGGAAATAATATTTTTATATAGAAATTATGATTTGAAATGGATGATCAGGATCGCGTACTAGAATATCTTGATCAACAATTAAAAGATGTTGAGAGGATTTAGATAGGCGTAATCTATGCAAAATAGATTACGTAATTAGTGTGATTAAGGAATATATTGATCTGTCAGGAATATAGATTGATCAGTCAGGAATTAGATTGAATAATATGCGGGATTGAAGAATAGATTGATTTGTTAGGTTTATTGATTGATTAGTTAGAAAATAGAGTGAGCAATCGGTGATTCGTAATCTTCTCGATTAGAAAAGTGGTTGAGAATGATTAATTAATTGATTAATTCCTTTTGGATTTGAACGTACAAATCAAGTTTGACTTTTGCAAATAAAGTTGCAATAGTTTGATTTGATTTTTGATGATGTTTTGAATAGTTTATTCAAATTATTCAAATTTGGAGGGAAAGTGTTATAATTAAATTATTATGATTTAATAATTCAATTAACTTAGGGGAATAAAGTGAATTAGCAACATAATTAAATAATTGGTGTTATTTAATTAATTAGGAGGAATAAAGTTAGATTAGGACTTTATTACATAAATGAAATTTACTTAATTGGTCGAAAATGATAAAAAAAAAAAAAAAAGTGAATTAATTAAATAATATTGTATTATTCAATTAATAGCAGAAATTAGGGTTTTAGGACTTTATTAAATAAAATGTAATTTATTTAATTCATCGAAAAGGATGAAAAAGTGAATTAATTAAATAATGTCCTATTATTCAATTAATAGAGGAATTTAGAGTTTTCAATGTTTTTGATGTGAAACATAGTGATATTCGATAATAATGATTTTGATGATGTGAGAATTTCATTTAGGGTGTATGATAAGTGTTAGGTCTATTATACATGTCTACAATAGGAAACCACAAATGATACCTACTTCATTACCACTCCCTCAACCCATTTTTCTTAGTGCTCCTCATTTTCCTTTGCATAGTGGAAAGGAGTATGATCTTGTGGAACAACTTCATAACACTCTTGCTAAGATCTCCCTTTGGGATTTGATTCAATCATCACCCCTTTACCATGGAATGCTTCAAAATTATTTACAACAAGTTTTTATCCCTCTTAGTGTGCAACCAAATGGTATATCAACTCTAATTAAAGGTATGAACTCAGTCAACTTAGATATTACCTTTCATCAAGATGAGTTACATCTATTAGAAGTGCAAAAAAATGAGGCTTTAATGATAATGGTCATCATTAATAAGTGTGGCATTAGGCCTACTCTCATTGATTATGGTCCAGTGCTCAATGTATGTAGCCTAAACCTTCTAGATAAGATTGGAGTGGACAAGAGAAAAATTCAACTAGACTCTTTATCTATTTGTGGATTTGATAATGTGGGAAAACAACTGCTTGGTTTGATAACATTACTTATTAAAGTGGGTAAGGTTACATTGCAAACCCCTATTCATGTCATGCCCAATTATCTTTCATATAATATTCTCTTAGGTAGACCTTGGATTCATGCAATAAAGGCGGTGCCTTCAACGTTACATCGTCTAGTGAAGTACACTTATCAAAACAAGGTCTACACAATCAAAACTGACCTCAAATCAGAAGTTGTTTCTAAAATAAAACAGGAATGAAAAATCATCTTACAACATTGACACCAACTACAAAATTAGAACCAATATAAGAAGAAGAACAAGAAAATTATTTGTCATCAATCATGATACTATTAGACAACGATTGGGGTTCCTTAGATTTTTACACCTGCATTCATGGGAGAATACAAGATCACACAAATCATGGGAAGAGAAAGAAGCTTCCATAATATCAACATAATCTGAGTCATCAAAAGCATGTGAGTCCACAAATTTTAGCAAAGAAGAGGAAAACAAGAATTATACACCTACATATGATGAGTGTGATCATGAAAAACCACCTTCTCCAAAAGAAATGGAAAAATTTTATGGAGGAGGTTATGAGATTTTGAAACAACTTGGCTATAATGGAAAAGGATGTGGTGTTAAAGAAAAAGGTATTTGTGTCCCTATAGAGCATACCCCGCAAGAACAAACAAGAGGTCTTGGTTATTGTCCTTCGAAAGAAATATAAGCATTAAAGAAACCTTCGCTTAATATTAATGTCATCATGTAAAACACTCCTAGGAAAAATATTGCTTCATCTTCAAACACATGTCTTAGTGACGATTGGGGTTCATTATATTTTACACCCTCCTTTAAGGGAGAGTACAAAATCTCACAATCTAAACCCAGAGAGTCTTTTGTATGTATGATACCTAGTAGTAAGCAAGAAGTATCTGTCACAAAAGAAAAGAATATATTTTACTATTTATTAAGAGAGTAACTTGTTGAGGCTTCTCCAAGCTCGCTTGATATCTCTCTCTCTAAGAACATGAAATAAATTCTACAACAGAAGCTCATTTTGTGCATATCATCAAGTGCATGGTCATTAAACCAATGAATGTGTTAGAACCAAAATTTTCATAAAAACTTCTAAGGGGTTTTACCCATTTGGTCCCACTATTTTGCTATCTTCTTTGTGAAATAATTCATTTTACACCCATCCATAATGTTAAAATACCTTTTACCACCATTGTTTACCCTTCATAGCCTTCACTGCTTTACCGTGGCCTTTTGCAAATTGGCTCGCGGTATCACGGTTAGACATAGTCATGTAACAGTTACCATTACACTGCAGACGGTCAGAGTGAAGACTACGGTAAGCAGTAAGCGGTGAAGCAACAGAGGGATGGCGATTAGTGAGCAGTCACTGGGATACCATGGTCGATCAGAACGGTGACCGTGGTAGCGCGGTGGGTGTGGAGATAGTGGCAGGAAGCAATCACCACCATACTGTGGATGGTCAAAACAGTGACTACAATAAGGTGGTTAGCAATAAAAGTGACAATAAATGCCACCACGGTACTGCCAGGGATTAAAACAAAGATCGTGGTAGATTGGTGGAAGAGACATGGGCAGTGACAGTTGGACACCATGTAGCCGCAGGAAGAAAAATGACAAATCGTGGTGGAGCAGTAGAAAGAGAATTCCATGGAGAATTCAAGCACCGCCGCACCGGAGGAAGACACAAAGTTGACTGAGGTAGGGCGGTAAATGTAGGGAAGCTTCGCGGAAATAAATGAAAGGAAATATTAAGTAGCAGGCAAAGTAAAAATATAAGAAGACATGCAGACTATAGTTTAAAATATTTAATTTGTCGATAAGGCAACTTAATTAAATATTTTAAATTTTGTCAATGAATTCAAGTGGTTGTAGTGGGTAAATGAAGGATCATGACCCTTAGGATCTACTGTATAAACGTATTGAAAAATCAGTTGAGAAGAGAGAGAACAGAGGATAGAGAGATTTTTTTAGAAAATAGTGAAAACTGGGAAATGAAAATAATGTACAGACCTTTCTGAGACAGAGCAATGGAGAACATATTTTGGTAAAATTCTTTCTGAATTCGGTTGTTGTGATGTGATAATTTACGTTTCTTATCTGGTTGTCTCCAAGTCGAAGTTCTTTGATCATTTAAATCAATGTACCAATATATTTTTGATTTATCAGAGTGTATTTTTTCACTCTGTGTGATTTAGTTAACTGGTGTCTACAAGTAAAAATTAAAATCTTTTAATGAGTCACAATGGTTTTAAGATTTATTTTGGATAATTCAAGGAGAATTTGATAGGAAAACATTCTAGCATGATTTATGCAAGTCATAAATTTAGTGAAGTTTTATGCCAGTCATAGAATTTTCAAAGTGCCTAACAACTAGAGTTAAGCCAAAAAGGAAAACACGTATCATTTTTATTTATAACTCCATTGCCCATGTGGATAGAAGGCACTGATCTATCACAACCCAGAAGATAAAATTCATGAAAAACAACATTTTTAAATTCTTTCTTTTATGCAATAGGAGTATAAGTTATGATTTTATCTATTCACTTCCAATTTTCATTGTGAATAGATTGATTGAGCAGGAAATATATTTCAAATCTACAACATATACATAGGTGCACCCACCTAGGTTTAGCAGACCCTAAAGAGAAAAAGGTTAAATTGTACTAATTGGCCTTGTACATTAGCCAAAAGCGTTGTGAGAGCTTGGCAACCTCTCGTGGTTCAAACCTACATTTTTGAGAACCAACAATTTGGTGACTCTACTGGGGAATGTTAAACTGAACGTGAGCCTTCATCATAGAGTTAGTATTTTGCATAGGACTCCGCTAGGAACAATAAATTACAAAAATTTCTCACTTTTGGAAAGTGAGTGGCGACTCTAAATGAACAAATGCAATGAAACTGATAAAGTGAAATTTACATCAGAAAGGAATCATCCTAGAGTTCAGACTATCACAATTGCTCACAACATGCAAGGAAGAAGGTCTTTGTACAAAGATGGTGATGGTCCTAATGACAAAAGTAAATGGACGCAAAAGAATGAGAAGGGTAAGAAATTGTCTGATGATATGGGCCCAACAAATTAAAAACAAAACATCAAAATCACCATTAGAGACACATAATTCATATGGTACACTGGTGAATGAAAACAAGCCTTCTAGAGAACCTCATACTCTTGAGAATAGAGGAATCCCTTCTATTGACCAGACCCTGAGAAAGTTAAGGAGTTCATGGTTGAATGTGATGCTGAAATGGAAAAGAGACAACATGAATATGATCATAAAATGGCATTTCTTGAAGAGAATTGGGACGGACTTGGCTATGAAGCAGCCTCTGAGGAGAACTATGAACATATGGCTCGAGATGAAATAAATGCAAGACTAGAACTTGAGAGATAAGAAGTGGAGAGAGCAAGAATAGAATATGAGCAGAGGCTCAAAGCAATAAGAGAACTTGAAGAGTTGAAATTGAGGAAAGCTCAGATCAATACTCAAATGGCTAATTCACATATATGTGCCACCTCATAGGTAGGGGAACAATAATGCAGGCCCATCAAATTCCCCACAAGCCCAAAATCAGCCAAGTAATCAATATAGACCCATTAATTCTCCACCACAACATCAAGGTGCTCAGCCACCTCCTTATCAGCAGCTTGTGCCCCCACAAGGTCAGCAATATGTGTCATTGTCTAATAATAATCCATTGTACCGATATCAACACTACCAAAATCCACCTCCTCCACAATACACAACAATGATTAGGCAGTTTGATTTGGTTGGATTTCAAATATGTCCTTATCCTATGGACAACAGTTGGAGAAGCCTTGTCCCAAATTTTACAGGAAGTAGTGCAATTACAGCTGAAGAACATTTAAGTGGCTTTAATGCTTTTATGCAAGATCTGGATATGCAATATGAAGATGTGCAGATGAAATTTTTTATGATGTCACTGATTGAGGATGCCAGAGATTGGCTTAATAGTTTTCCAACAGCTTCTATTGATTCCATTCATGTGTTTTATGAACAATATCTTGAGCAATATGGGAATCAATATGCACCAGAATTTGCTTGACATAAATTGGTGACTATTCAGAAACATCAAAATGAGTCAACTTATGACTTCAACCAGAGGTTTTATAAGTTGCATAATAAGATACCTCCTGGCTCCAAATTAGTTGATCCTACTGCATTAAGTATTTATTTAAAATCTTTTGATCCTAAGACTTGATATGAGCTTAGGAACATATGTCCTAGGAATTTAGTTGAAGCTCAAAGGATAGCACTCACTATTGAAAATAATAGGAAGGTTTCAGGGATGATTGCCAAGAGGGATAACCCTAGGGTTCCCCAATATGCTCGTCCAAATAAATAGGAAAATACATATAGAAATGAAAGACCAAGACTACATGACATGCCATATAATACAAATTGGAGAGATGGAAAGCCAGTGACAAATAAGCTGAGAAACAAAGAGACACCTGATCCTTTAAAGAAGAGAGGGACATATATGGTTGATAATAGTCCTTGGTGTTTAGTTTGTGACTTTCCACATTCTTCAGAGCATTGTGTTGTAGCTTAGTCAATGTCAGGAAAAGACATATCAGAAAATAATAATGAAGAAGACCATAATGTCTATTTAACTTCCCATACTCTTCACTCTACAGAGCAAGGGTTTTCATCTTCAGAAGAAGGAGGATATGAATATAATTTTGATCATATTCGGGATAATTTTGTCAAGAAAATGGACTGCAGTAGTTGGAGGTAATGTGCAGTTTGATTTATCATATGCCATAATACCAGTCAATGGTGAAGAATTCAAGTTGTATAGAGAACCAAGAATGAATCAGATTGTTGAGTGTGTTCCTCAAGAACAACTTAATTGCTTTTGTGATGTGGATTTAGGGATTTTTAGAATAGAATTATCTCAGCCTGAATTAGTGAATACTAACCCAATTAATAAACATGTCTCCAAAAATCAGCAGGGTGTATGGAAAATTTATTTTGATGGGGCATGTAGCCAAGAAGGTAATGGATCTGGGATAGTTCTCATATCACTTGAAGATACAACATTTAAATATTCATTTTGGTTGGCTTTTGAATGTACAAATAATGTGGAAAAAGTATGAAGCCCTATTGATTGGCTTGAACATGGTTGTCAAGCACGAGATCAAATTATTGACCGTCTTGGGAGATTCTGAGTTGGTTGTGTTACAAGTCAGATCAAAATATGTTACAAATAACAAGAGGCTAAAACAATATAGAAATGTTTTATGGGACACAGTAGAATTATTTGATGCTTTTTCAATTGATTGGATAGATAGATCTTAAAATTTGATGGCTGATCTTTTGGCTAATGTAGCCTTAAAGAGAGATAATATCACTTTGGTAGGAGTGTCTTAGGTTGAATTCAAAACAAGGCCTTATATCCCTGACAATATATATAGTTGGAAGGTTTTTAATGATAATACTGACCTTTTGAATTTTCTTCATTGTATAGACCAGTATGAAGCACAGGAGAGTGATTTCAATGCTTTTGTAGAAGAAATGGATGGAAAATAAACTGTATTTGGGAAGGAAGTTTTGCAGCTCAAAACCAACAAGCTTCCCAAAGGGCTTGTGGCATTAGAGAGAGTGTATGATGGGAGTGATCATTCTCTCATGAAGTAGACACCTGTTAAGAAAGAAGATATTGAAGAAATAAATTTGGCAACTGAATTAACACCAAAAAGGATTTATATTGGAAATAAAATAAGCCCAGCCATCATAAAAATGTTGATTACATTGCTTAGTAAGTACAATCATGTGTTTTTTTGTTCTTGTGAGGATTTGAAGGCATATAGAGAAGATATTTTTCAGCATGAAATTCCACTTAAGTCAGACGCAAAGCCATTCAGACAAAAGCAAAGGCCCATCAACCCAACTCTAGAACCTAAGATGCAAGAGGAGTTAGCAAAACTCAGAGATAGAGGTATTTTTTGGTGTAATTAAATGTTTTGTACCTTGTCCTAGGTCATAATTACACCTTAGTTAAGTTTACTTAGGGACCACATAGGAGTTGTTGGATAATTTCCACCTTTGGTGGACTTATCTTCTTATTACTTTATCACTTCCACCTTTCATGGACATATCATGTGATTAAGTTTCCACCTTTTGTGGGTGATCCACTATTTGTGGTGGTTATCACATTATCACCCTTCCACTTTAGGTGGAGTGATAGCTTTTCATTGTTGTCTCGTGTCATAAGATTACGACACTTGTCATAATCTTATGCACTCCTATGTTCTCACCTTGGCTATATAACCAAGGGGTCTCTCATTATAAAAAAAAGCAATTCCATTATCATATTGACATTGAATATAGTTTATTCTTGTCATATTATTTTCTCTCTTCTTTTTGCTTTCTATTTGGTCCATAGATCTTGGCATCCATAGCCAATTCTAACATGGTATCAGAGCAGGTTGGGTGCCATAGGAGAGTCTTTTTTTGAAGAGAGGTACCAGATTTGGGGAGGTTCCATTTTTGGCTCTTTATTGTAAGTTTATATCAGAGCTTGTTGGTGCAAATATAAGCTCACCATTGTGTCTGGAAGGTTTGAGAAAGTCGATTTTTCCTTTTGTTTTGTCCAAATCGGACATATGAGACCAAATCTATGAGGGTTTGAAGTTGCATTGTGGTTGCCAGATCCTGAAGGTAGCTGCATTTTTGGAGCATTTTGGGTCAAATCCGACCCTGCCATCGCGTCCGAAAGGGCCAAAAACCCCAAGATCGACTATCCATTCATCTATTTTGGAGCAAGTCATCCGGTGAGGCAAAAAAAATCTGCCCGAAGAGCCGTACGGCTCCCAAGTGCCACTATTGCGTCAACGATACGAATTTGGAAAATATATTTTATTTCAGAAAAGTTTTCCAAATTTTTTTATAAAAAATCAAATATTAAATTTGATTTCTTTTCTGGAAATTTTCATTTGAAAAAAATAAAAAAATAAAAAAAAAATATTTTGTACAGTCCGCAGACGTACGTAGTGTACCAACTGTCGCTGCAAGTACAGTGGTCCATCCGCAATGTTGACACGTGGTGTGTGTCCATTAGCCTACAGCCCCACCTGCCTCCACCGGTCCCCACAACCCGGCCGGCAATTCTACACCGGCGGGCATTCAAAATAATCGGCGGCAATAGCTTCAAACGGCGGTCACTTCAAAAGATTCTGACTCCCTCAAAATCCGGCAGGCTTAAAAATATTCTAGCTTAGGGGCGGTTTTCTAGCGTGACATCTATTTGATAGTCAAATTTAATCTCATAGATTGCTGATGTTAATGCCACATCAGCACCACGTCAGCGTGCCTTTGAAAATTTTGGACCCCTCTCTGTTTGCATTTTCAGTTTTGCAGGCAATTTTCAAATGCTCATATCTTACTCATTTTGGCTCCTTTTTTTGAGCAATTTTTTTTTATTTGAGCTAATTTTTCATGCCCTACATAGTGGTACAATCAGTTTTTGATTTTGGATTCTATTTTTTCCAGAAATTTCAGATTCTCACAGGTATTGTTGCTTCGTCCTCATTTTGGGAACTTTGGGAGCCCATAATTTGCTCCTATGGTAACATTTTTGGGTGCTATTTTTTTTGAAAGTACATGATTTTTTGTGTGCTTTCCAGTGGTGTGATTAGATTTATCTCATCTACTGTAATTTTTTCACTATGAGTTTGTGGCGTATTTTGGCAATTTGCATGTACCAAAATCAAAGTCCACTTTGTTGTTTTTGGTAGTGGCAATTGTAAATGCACTAAGTATAAAGTGCCAAATTAGATATTTCTTGGGGGGTTCTTTATTGAGTGATTTGGGGGGGATCTCTTGGTGCATTCTTTTGATCTGTTTGCTTGTGCTCTCTCATTTTCATGGATCATTCTAAGGTTCCTTTGCTCACATCATATAATTAATCAAACATGACATCAAAATGCATGGATTATTCTAATGACAGAAGGTCACTCTCTATATGTTGAAAATAAGGTACCTGAAGCTACAGATGCAGATAAAAAGTTAAAATGGATGATCAAACATACCAAAGCTCTTGGATGTCTTCATAGACTTGTTTCTCAAGATTTGTTGTTTTAGATTGAATCATGTAACAATTCTCATGAAGCTTGGGAAAAATTGAAAACATTGTATCGTACTATAGATGAAGTAAGAGGCTATCAAATTGATAATGACTTGATGAGCCTTGATCCTAAGAACTTTGACAACATCCAAGACTACATCACTAAGTTTAATGATCTAAGAGAGCAATGTAAATCATGTGGAATTGATAAGAAGGACATTCAATTGGTCTACAATACAATGAACAAACTTGGTCCTGATTATGCTTCTTTTGTTTTTAGCTTTCATACTCATAGATTGACTATGGGGTCTGCATATACTACACCTTCATTTAAATCATTTTCTGAGACGTTGATGCATGAGCAACAAAAGCTTATCTCAATGGGTCTCATCAAGACTACT
This sequence comes from Sequoiadendron giganteum, assembly GCA_007115665.2. Taxonomy (NCBI): domain Eukaryota; kingdom Viridiplantae; phylum Streptophyta; class Pinopsida; order Cupressales; family Cupressaceae; genus Sequoiadendron; species Sequoiadendron giganteum. Next base: position 593,129,579 of record CM021105.1, read on the forward strand.
AAATCTCAAGCATTGTTGGTTAATCAAGTGAAGGAATCAGAATCAGATAAGAAACATAAGAAAGTAAAGAATAATCCACATTCAGATCAAACAAAGAAAAAATCCTCTTTCAAAGGGGAATCATCTAAGAAGGAGAGGCAATTTTGTGCATATTGCAAGAAGGATGGACATGAAGAACACTATTGTTGTAAGAAGGACATTGATGAGTTGAAGAATCTTCTCAAAAAGAATCAAATTGATTTTCCTTCTAGAATGTTTGAATCTCCTTCTACTCCTTCTTCTTCAAAACAGTCTAAGGACAAAGGTCAAGCATCTACATCAAGATATAAAGGTCAAGCTCTTTGTGCTTATTCAAGTCCAGGATCAGGTAGATGGCTTCTAGATTCAGGAGCATTTCATCATATGGCATCTTCACAATCTATATTCTCTTCATTTCAGCCTTGTACTATGTCTCCTATCTTGATGGGAAACAATACATACATGAGTGTAATTGGGAAGGGATCTATTAGTTTTGGGGACAACACTTTCCAGGATGTTTTGTGTGTTCCTCATTTGATGAACAATCTTCTTTCCATATATCAGATTACACATGGTGGAGATGGGAGAACTGTGGAGTTCACCCTTGATTCAGTCATCATTCGAGACTTGGAGAGTAGAGAGATCATTGCTACTGGGGTGGTTGAACATTCATCTCAGTTGTATACCTTTGCAGATTTTGCTTCTTATGGTGACATTGTTCCTTCGACTAGTGATCGCACTTCTAGTGTGAACCATGATTCAGAGGAGACATTTGGCTACTTGAACTTGGGAGTTCTCACATCAGATCCAGTACTTGAGCCATGCATTTCATCTCCTCCATCTACTATTGCAGTTGATGATGCTTGTGATTCCATAGTTTTGGTTCCTTGTGATTCAGTGCAGCAGGACATACATTGTCTTCTAGATATGGCTACATTGGATGGCTTCTTGATAGGTATTTCAGACTTGTTTGTGGAGTCTCATCTTGCAGATTTGGGGGACATCATTGATGACATTCATCTTCTCTTTGATGAAGATGCTCCTTCTTAGTTGTTGTGAGGGAACACTCTGACCCTCTTGTTCATTCTCTACATGATCATTCTTTCAGTTTGACATGAGTGTGGATACTTTTGGACAGCATTTGGAGGAGGCTTCTTTGTCTTTAGAGGGGATATCTTTCTCTTTGGATCATGTTCTACATTCTTCTCTACTAGATGTTGGATTGTACTCTTCAACAGTGTGGCCTATAATGCCTGTTTGGAGTGTGTCAACTTTTGACATCGACATGGAGACACTTGAGCATGCTTCAGAGACATCATACATCTTGTGTACATCCTTGGTTTTGTTCCTTCCTAAGGGGAGAAACGTTGTTCGATGAAATTGGATCATCTTCAGCATTCAATGTCGAGCTTCTACCATCATTGCAGGAGACTCAACATTGAGGGGGGGTTGCCTTGTCTCTCTTCTACTCTCTCTTATGGGGGGGGTTTTTTTCCTCACATGGGGTTTTTACCTTCTCATGCATCATTGAGAGTATTTCTATATTGTATTTCATCTCTCTTTTGGGGAGGAGTTTTGTCCCACTGGGTTTTCTCCTTTTCTCCGTTTGTGAGAGATTGCATTGCATTTGTACATGGGTACCTAACATGGCCTAGTTCTTGGGACCCATCTTGCATTGTTTGATTGTGTACATTCTCCCTAAGTTGCACTTAAGGGGGGGTGTTGGTGTAATTAAATGTTTTGTACCTTGTCCTAGGTCATAATTACACCTTAGTTAAGTTTACTTAGGGACCACATAGGAGTTGTTGGAGAATTTCCACCTTTGGTGGACTTATCTTCTTATTACTTTATCACTTCCACCTTTCATGGACATATCATGTGATTAGGTTTCCACCTTTTGTGGGTGATCCACTATTTGTGGTGGTTATCACATTATCACCCTTCCACTTTAGGTGAAGTGAGAGATTTTCATTGTTGTCTCATGTCATAAGATTATGACACTTGTCATAATCTTGTCATAATCTTATGCACTCCTATGTTCTCACCTTGGCTATATAATCAAGGGGTCTCTCATTGTAAAAAAAAGCAATTCCATTATCATATTGACATTGAATACAGTTTATTCTTGTCATATTATTTTCTCTCTTCTTTGTGCTTTTTATTTGGTCCATAGATCTTGGCATCCATAGCCAATTCTAACATGGTATCAGAGCATGTTTGATTCTAACAGTATTATTAAATCCATTAGACATTCAACATGGGTCTCAAATTTGGTTCCAGTCAGGAAGAAAAATGGGGACATAAGACTGTGTGTAGATTTCAGAAATTTGAATGTTGCTTCCCTATAAGATAATTATCCTCTCCCAAACATGGAGGCAATATTGCACAAAGTAATAGGATGTGAGCTATTTTCAATGATGGATGGATTTTCTAGGTATAATCAGGTCAAATTCAAAGAATCTGAGCAATACAAGATAGCATTCACTACACCATGGGGAACGTATGTCTATTTAAGAATGCCATTTGGTCTCACAAATGCAATAGCTACCTTTCAAAGAGCCATGGATGTGGCATTTGCAGATCTAATTAATGATATAATGGTGGTGTATAAGGATGATCTCACTGCTTATTCCAAAAGGGCAGAGAATCATGAGGGAGACTTGGAGAGTATTTTCATCAAAGCCTTGGAATATGATATTAGTCTTAATCCAAAAAAATGTCATTTTGTTGTTTCAGAAAATAAAATTTTGGGGCTTATTGTGTCAAAAGGTGGGATTAGGATAGATCCTGAAAGATTAGATGTCATAGATAAAATCCCCATTCCGAAAATTGTTAAAGAAATTGAATAATTTTTTGGCCAAATTAACTTTGTTAGAAGGTTTGTGTCCAATTTTGTTGAGATTGTTAAACCTATGTTTAAGATGTTGAAAAAATGAGAGAAGTTGGATTGGATTGTTGAAGCTATGGATGCCTTCATATCTATAAAAGGAGCTATCAAAGAGGCCCCTATCCTAAAGTCCCCTGATTTTACTAAGCCATTTCAGATTTTTTCATTTGCTTCATTTCATACCATAGTTGTTGTCATGTTATAGAAGAATGATGAAGGCCATGAGCAGCCTGTTTCCGTTTTCAGCAAATCTTTGTAGGGGTCAGAATTGAAGTATGATATTATGGAAAAATAGACTTATGCATTGGTCAAAGAAGCAAAGGCTTTCAGAACTTATCTTGTTGGAGCTAAGGTGATTGCTTATGTCCCACATGCAGTTGTGAATGATATCTTGGTGCAGACATGAGTGACAGGGAAGAGATGCAGATGGATAAATAAAATCCAAGAGTTCAATATGGAGATTCAGATTACCAAATTGGTAAGAGGACAAGGTCTGACAAGGTTGATGGCAAAAACAAATATTAAAGCAAACCAAATCTGCAATGTAGAAGGTAAGGAAGAGGTTTTTGCAAGTATTGAACATACTCCATGGTATATATATATGTGTGATGTATTAGCTCAAACACATGAATTTTCCTGAGGGGTTGAATGATAATAAAAGGAGAACGTTGAAGTTGCAGGCCTCTAAGTATGTTTTTATAGAAGGGGACTTATTCTGGAAGAATAGGGATGGTATATTGTTGTTATGTTTGGATGAGTCCCAGGAAAAACATGTCTTGAGAGAAATGCATGAATGGGTGTGTGGAGACCATTAATCTGCTAAGACCACTGCACAAAAAAATTGGCCTAAGGTGTTCAATGATTCTTTTGCACATGTGAGGAAATGTGAGGCTTGTCACAAATTTTCAGGGAAGTTGAAGTATCAAGGAGCATTGCCACTTAGACCCTTGCAGGTAGAATCACCTTTTCTCCAATGGGGAGTTGATTTAATTGGAGAAATACAGGAAAGATCAAGTGGAGGACATAGGTGGATATTAGTAGCCACAGATTATTTTACTAAATGGGTGGAGGTTGTCCCAACTAAGCAAGCAACGAGCAAGGTAGTGGAGAACTTTCTAATGGAGAATGTTATAACCAAATTTGGCGCCCCAGTCAGATTGATAACAGATAATGGGATGTGTTTTAGATCTGATGAGTTTAGATATTTTTGCAAAATGTATGGCATTGATGTTTCTTATTCTGCCCCATATCACCCACAGGCGAATGGTTAGGCAGAATCAAGTAATAAAAGTCTCTTGAAGATAATGAGGAGGATGTTTGATACAAATAAAAAGGCATGGGATTCAAAGTTAAGATTGGTTGTCTGGGTAGATAGGATCATAGTAAAGAAGGCAACTAGAAAATCTCCATTTGAAATGGTGTATGGGACACGAGCCAGGATTCCATTGCAGAACCTTTTGTCGGTTTATAACTTTATTTTGCAAGAAGACTTGGATATTTTTGATCCAATGGAGGAAAGAATGGAGCAGCTTGCAGAACTTGATGAAATAAGAAGAATGGATCAGAAGCAGAATGTGAAGTTGCAGTCACAGATGAAATATCTTTTTGATAAAAAGGCCAAGGAGAGAAAATTTGAAGAAAATGACCTAGTATTGATGTGGAATGCTCGGTGTCAGGAGAAGGGGAAGCATGACAAGTTTGAAGCTTTATGGTTGGGCCCCTTTGTGATAACTGGTAAAGGAGGTGAGGATTCCTATTTCCTGCAAAATATGTCTGGAGAGGAGTAGGAGTTTCTTGTACATGGGCAGTTCCTGAAGCATGTCTTTTCTTGAGGAGTAGCAAAGGATTAAGGATTGCTAGTGCATGGACAATTCTTAGCAAACCTTTTTAAACATTCTTTTCCATGCATAGTAGTGTAGGAATTTTGAAGGGTCTGGCTTGCCAGTACATGGACATTCTAAGAAATTCCTTTGTTGTAAATATTTGTTTCCTTTCCATGTACAGTAGTGTAGGGTCATTTCCATGCTCCATTCTCCATTTTTCGTCTTCCATTGACTTCATTTTTGTGTCCTTTCCTTTGCTTGGTCTTCTCTCCCAGTGAAATTATGGATTCTTGCAGTGATTGGAAAATCACTCATCCCCAACAGGAGCCACTATTAGAACCAAAATTTTCATAAAAACTTCTAAGGGGTTTTACCCATTTGGTCCCACTATTTTTCTATCTTCTTTGTGAAATAATTCATTTTACCCCCATCCATAATGTTAAAATACCTTTTACTGCCATTGTTTACCCTTCATAGCCTTCACCACTTTACCACAGCCTTTTGCAAAGTGGCTCGCGGTATCACGGTTAGCGGCAGTCATGTTACAGTTATCGCTACACTGCAGATGGTCAGAGTGAAGACCGCGGTAAGTGGTAAGTGGTGAAGCAACAAAGGGATGGTCGTTAGTGAGCAGTCATCGCAATACCGTGGCTAGTCAGAATAGTGACCGCGGTAGCGTGGTGGGCGTGGAGATAGCGACGGGAAGCAGTCACCACCATACCACAAACGATCAAAACAATGACTGCGGTTAGCAGTAAAACTGACAATAAATGCCATCGCGGTACTGCCAGGGGTTAAAAAAAAGACTATGGTAGAGCATTGGAAGGGACATGGGCAATGATAGTCGAACACAGTGTAGTCGCAGGAAGCAAAATGATAGACCACGGTGGAGCAGTAGAAAGAGAAGGTCATGGAGAAGTCAAGCACCGCCGCACCAGGGGAAGACAAAAATTTGACCGTGGTCGGGCGGTAAACTTAAGGCAGCTTCGCATAAATAAATGAAAGGAAATATTAAGTAGCGGGCAAAGTAATAAAATAAGAAGACATACAAACTATAGTTTAAAATATTTAATTTTCCGGTAAGGCAACTTAATTAAATATTTTAAATTTTGTCAATGAATTTGAGTGGTTGTAGCGGGTAAATGAAGGGTCACGACCCTTGGGATCTACTGTATAAACATATTGAAAAATTAGTTGAGAAGAGAGAAAACAAAGGACAAAGAGATTTTTTTTAGAAAATAGTGCAAACTAGGAAATGAAAATAATGTACAAACCTTTCTGAGATAGAGCAATGGAGAACATATTTTGGTAAAATTCTTTTTGAATTCAGCTGTTGTGATGTGATAATTTACGTTTCTTATCTGGATGTCTCCAATTCGAAGTTCTTTGATCATTTAAATCAATGTACCAAGCGTATTTTTGATTTATCAAAGTGTATTTTTTCACTCTGTGTGATTTAATTAATTGATGTCTACAAGTCAGAATTAAACTCTTTTAATGAGTCACAATGGTTTTAAGATTTCTTTTGGATAATTCAAGGAGAGTTTGATAGGAAACATTCTAGCATGATTTATGCAAGTCATAAATTTAGTGAAGTTTTAAGCCAATCATAGAATTTTCAAAGTGCCTAACAACTAGAGTTAAGCCAAAGAGGGAAACACGTATCATTTTGATTTCTGACTTCATTGTCCATGTGGATAGAAGGCACTAATCTATCACAACCCAGAAGATAAGTTTCATGAAAAATAACATTTTAAATTCTTTCTTTTATGCAGTAGGAGTATTAGTTATGATTTTATCTATTCACTTCCAATTGCCATTGTGAATATATTGATTGAGCAGGAAATATATTTCAAATTTGCAACATATACATAGATGCACCCACCTAGGTTTAGCAAAGCCTAAAGAGAAAAAGGTTAAATTGTACTAATTGGCCTTGTACATTGGCCAAAAGCATTGTGAGAGTTTGGCAACCTCTCATGGTTCAAACTTGCATTTTTGAGAACCAATAGTTTGGTGACTCTAGTGGGGAATGTTAAACTGAACCTGAGCCTTCATCATAGAGTTAGTATTTTGTAGAGGACTCTATTGGGAACAATGAATTACAGAATTTTCTCACTTTTGGAAAGTGAGTGGCGACTCTAAATTAACAAATGCATTGAAACTGATAAAGTGAAATATACATTAGAAAGGAATCATCCTAGAGTTCAGACTATCACAATTGCTCACAACATGCAGGGAAGAAGGTCTTTGTACAAAGATGGTGATGGTCGTAATGACAAAATTAAGTGGATGCAAAAGAATGAGAAGGGTAAGAAAGTGTCTGATGATATGGGCCCAGCAAATAAAAACAAAACATCAAAAGCACCATTAGAGACACATAATTCACATGGTACACTGGTGAATGAAAAACAGCCTTCTAAAGAACCTCATACTCCTGAGGAACAGAGGAATACCTTCTATCGACCAGACCTTGAGAAAGTTAAGGAGTTCATGGCTGAATTTGAAGCTGAAATGGAAAAGAGACAACATGAATATGATCAGAAAGTGGCATTTCTTGAAGAGAATCAGGACGAACTTGGCTATGAAGCAGCCTCTGAGGAGAACTATGAACATATGGATTGAGATGAAATAAATGCAAGACTAGAACTTGAGATACAAGAAGTGGAGAGAGCAAGAATAGAATATGAGCAGAGTCTCCAAGCAATAAGAGAACTTGAAGAGTTGAAATTGAGGAAAGCTCGGATCAATACTCAAATGTCTAATTCACATATGCGTGCCACCTCATAGGCAAGGGAACAATAATGCAGGCCCATAAAATTCCCCACAAGCCCAACAAAATCAGCCAAGTAATCAATATAAACCCACTAATGCTCCACCACAACATCAATGTGCTCAGCCACCTCCTTATCAGCGGCGTGTGCCCCCACAAGGTCAGCAATATGTGTCATTGTCTCATAATAATCCATTGTACCAAAATCCACCTCCTCCACAATACACAATAATGCTTAGGCAGTTTGATTTGGTTGGATTTCAAATATGTCCTTATCCTATGGACAACAGTTGGAGAAGACTTGTCCCAAAGTTTACAGGAAGTAGTGCAATTACAGCTGAAGATCATTTAAGGGGCTTTAATTCTTTTATGCAAGGTCTAGATATGCAATATGAAGATGTACAGATGAGATTATTTATGATGCCACTGATTGAGGATGCCAGAGATTGGTTTAATAGTTTTCCAACAACTTCCATTGATTCCATTCATGTGTTTTACGAACAGTTTCTTGAGCAATATGGGAATCAATATGCACCAGAATTTTATTTACATGAATTGGTGACTATTCAGAAACATCAAAATGAGTCAGCTTATGACTTCAACCAGAGGTTTTCTAAGTTCCATAATAAGATACCTCCTAGATCCAAATTAGTTGATCCTGTTGCATTAAGTATTTATTTAAAAGCTTTTAATCCTAAGACTCGATATGAGCTTAGGAACAGATGTCCTAGGAATTTAGCTGAAGCTCAAAGGATAGCACTCACTATTGAAAATAATAGGAAGGTTGCAGGGATGATTTCCAAGAGGGATAACCCTAGGGTTCCCCAATATGCTCTTTCAAATAAACAGGAAAATACATATAGAAATGAAAGACCAAGACTACATGACATGCCATATAATACAAATTGGAGAGATGGAAAGCCAGTGATGGATAAGCTGAGAAATAAAGAGACACATGATCCTTTAAAGAAGAGAGGGACATATATGGTTGATAATAGTCCTTGGTGTTCAGTTTGTGACTTGCCACATTCTTCAGAGCATTGTGTTGTAGCTTAGTCAATGTCAGGAAAAGACATATCAGAAAATAATAATGAAGAAGACCATAATGTCTATTTAACTTCCCATACTCTTCACTCTGCAGAGCAAGGGTTTTCATCTTTAGAAGAAGGAGGATATGAATATAATTTTGATCATATTCGGGATGATTTTTTCAAGAAAATGGACTGCAACAATTGGAGGTAATGTGCAGTTTGATTTATCATATGCCATAATACCAGTCAATGGTGAAGAAGTCAAGTTGTATAGAGAACCAAGGATGAATCAGATTGTTGAGTGTGTTCCTCAAGAACAACTTAATTTCTTTTGTGATGTGGATTTAGGGAGTTTTAGAATAGAATTATCTCAACCTGAATTAGTGAATACTAACCCAATTAATAAACATGTCTCTAAAAATCAGCAGGGTGTATGGAAAATTTATTTTGATGGGGCATGCAGCCAAGAAGGTAATGGATCTAGGATAGTTCTCATATCACTTGAAGATACAACATTTAAATATTCATTTTGGTTGGCTTTTGAATGTACAAATAATGTGGCAGAGTATGAATCCCTGTTGATTGGCTTGAACATGGTTGTCAAGCACGAGATCAAATTATTGATTGTCTTGGGAGATTCTAAGTTGGTTGTGTCACAAGTTAGATCAAAATATGTTGCAAAGAACAAGAGGCTAAAACAATATAGAAATATTGTATGGGACACAGTCGAATTATTTGATGCTTTTTCAATTGATTCGATAGACAGATCTAAAAAATTTGATGGCTGATTTTTTGGCTAATGTAGCCTTAAAGAGAGATAATATCACTTTGGCAGGAGTGTCTCAGGTTGAATTCAAAACAAGGCCTGTTGTCCCTAACAACATATATAGCTAGCAGGTTTTTAATGACGATACTGACCTTTTGAATTTTCTTCGTTGTAGAGACCAGTATGAAGCACGGGAGATTGATTTCAATGATTTTGTGGAAGAAATGGATGGTAAACAAACTGTATTTGCGAAGGAATTTTTGCAGCTTAAAACCAACAAGATTCTCGAAAGGCTTGTGGAATTAGAGAGAGTGTATGATGGGAGTAATTGTTCTCTCATGAAGCAGACACCTGTTAAGAAAGAAGATATTGAAGAAATAAATTTGGGAACTGAATTAACACCAAAAAGGGTTTATATTGGAAAGAAAATAAGCCCAACCATCAGAAAAATGTTGATTACATTGCTTAGGAAGTACAAGCATGTGTTTGCTTGTTCTTATGAGGATTTTAAGGCGTATAGAAAAGATCTTTTTCAGCATGAAATTCCACTTAAGCCAGACGGAAAGCCATTCAAACAAAAGTAGTGGCCTATCAACCCAACTCTGGAACCTAAGATGCAAGAGGAGTTATCAAAATGCATTGATGGAGGTATTATTAAATCCATTAGACATTCGACATGAATCTCAAATTTGGTTCCAGTCAAGAAGAAGAATGGGGACATAAGACTGTGTGTAGATTTCAGAAATCTGAATGTTGCTTCCCTACAAGATTATTATCCTCTCCCAAACATGGAGGCAATATTGCATAAAGTAACAAGATGTGAGCTATTTTCAATGATGGATGGATTTTCTAGGAATAATTAGTTCAAAGTCAAATAATTTGAGCAATACAAGATAGCATTCACTACACCATGGGGAACATATGTCTATGTAAGAATGCCATTTGGTCTCACAAATGCAGGAGATACCTTTTAAAGAGCCATGGTTGTGGCATTTGCATATCTAATTGATGCTATAATGGTGGTGTATCAGGATGATCTCACTACTTATTCCAAAAGGTCAGAGAATCATGTGGGAGACTTGGAGAAGATTTTCATCGAAGCCTTGGAATATGGTATCAGTCTTAATCCAAAAAAATGTCATTTTTCTGTTACAAAAGGTAAAATTTTGGGGCATATTGTGTCAAAAGGTGGGATTAGGATAGATCCTGAAAGATTAGATACCATAGATAAAATCCCCATTCCCAAAACTGTTAAAGCAATTGAATAATTTTTTGGCCAAATTAACTTTGTTAGAAGGTTTGTGTCCAATTTTGTTGAGATTGTTAAACCTATATCTAAGATGTTGAAAAAATGAGAGAAGTTGGATTGGATTGTTGAAGCTATGGATGCCTTCGTATCTATAAAAAGAGCTATCAAAGAGGCCCCTATCCTAAAGTCCCCTGATTTTACTAAGCCATTTCAGATTTTTTTTCTTTTGCTTCATTTCATACCATAGTTGTTGTCATGTTATAGAAGAATGATGAAGGCCATAAGCAGCCTGTTTCCATTTTCAGCAAATCTTTACAGGGGTTAGAATTGAATTATGATATTATGGAAAAAAAAGCTTATGCATTCGTCAAAGCAACAAAGGCTTTCAGAACTTATCTTGTTAGAGCTAAGGTAATTACTTATGTCCCACATGCAGTTGTGAAGGATATATTGGTGCAGACATAAGTGACAGGGAAGAGATGCAAATGGATAAATAAAATCCAAGAGTTCAATATGGAGATTCAAATTACCAAATTGGTAAGAGGACAAGGTCTGGCAAGGCTGACGACAGAAATGAATATTAAAGCAAACCAAATCTGCAATGTAGAAGTTAAGGAAGAGGTTGTTGCAAGTATTGAACATACTCCATGGTATATAGATATGATTTATTATCTCAAACACATGAATTTTCTTGAGGGGTTGAATGATAATAAAAGGAGAACATTGAAGTTGTAGGCTTCTAAGTACGTTTTTATAGAAGGGGACTTATTCTGGAAGAATAGGGATGGTATATTGTTGTTATGTTTTGATGAGTCCCAGGCAAAACATGTCTTGAGAGAAATGCATGAACGGGTGTGTGGAGGCCATTATTCTGCTAAGACCACTACACTCAAAATTCTCAGGGTTGGTTATTATTGGCCTAAGGTGTTCAATGATTCTTTTGCACATGTGAGGAAATGTGAGGATTGTCAGAAATTTTCAAGGAATTTGAAGTATCACGGAGCATTGCCACTTAGACCCTTGCAGGTAGAAGCATCTTTTCTCCAATGGGGAGTTGATTTCATTGGAGAAATATAGGAAAGATCAAGTGGAGGACATAGGTGGATATTAGTGGCCATAGATTATTTTACTAAATGGGTGGAGGTTGTCCCAAATAAGCAAGCAACAAGCAAGGTAGTGGTGAACTTTCTAATGGTGAATGTTATAACCAGATTTAGCACCTGGTCAGATTAATCATAGATAATGGGATGTGTTTTAGATCTTATGAGTTCAAGGATTTTTGCAAAACGTATGGCATTGATGTTTCTTATTTTGCTCCTTATCACCCACAAGTGAATGGTCAGGCGGAATCAAGTAATAAAAGTCTCTTGAAGATAATGAAGAGGATGCTTGATAAAAATAAAAAGGTATGGGATTCAAAGTTAAGATTGGTTGTATGGGCAGATAGGATCACAATAAAGAAGGCAACTAGAAAATCTTCATTTGAATTGGTGTATGGGACACAAGCCAGGATGCCATTGCAGAACCTTTTGTCGATTTATAACTTTATTTTGCAAGAAGACTTGGATATTTCTGATCCAATGGAGGAAAGAATGGAGCAAGTTGCAAAACTTGATAAACTAGAAGAATGGCTCAGAAGCAGAATGTGAAGTTGCAGTCATAGATGAAATATCTTTTTGATAAAAATGCCAAGGAGAGAAAATTTCAAGAAAATGACCTAGTATTGATGTGGAATGCTCGGTGTCAGGAGAAGGGGAAGCATGGAAAGTTTGAAGCTTTATGGTTGGGTCCCTTTGTGATAATTGGTAAAGGAGGTGAGGATTCCTATTTCTTGCAGAATATGTCTAGAGAGGAGTAGGAGTTGCCTGTACATGGGCAGTTCTTGAAGCATTTATTTTCTTGAGTAACAAAGGATTAAGGATTGCCAGTGCATGGACAGTTCTTGGCAAACCTTTTTAAATGTTCTTTTCCATGCACAGTAGTGTAGGAATTTTAAAGGGTCTGGGTTTGTCAATACATGGACATTCTTAGAAATTCCCTTGTTGGAAATATTTGTTTCCTTTCCATGTACAGTAGTGTAGGGTCATTTCCATGCTCCATTCTCCATTTTTCGTCTTCCATTGACTTCATTTTTGTGTCCTTTCCTTTGCTTGGTCTGCTCTCCCAATGAAATTCTAGATTCTTGCAGTGATTGGAAAATCACTCATCCCCAACATGAGCCACTGTTAGAACCAAAAATTTCATAAAAACTTCTAAGGGGTTTTACCCATTTGGTCCCACTATTTTGTTATCTTCTTTGTGAAATAATTCATTTTACCCCCATCCATAATGTTAAAATACCTTTTACTGCCATTGTTTACCCTTCATAGCCTTCACTTCTTTACCGCGGCCTTTTGCAAAGTGGCTCGCAGTATCACAGTTAGTGACAGTCATGTAACAATTACCACTACACCGTGAACGGTCACAGTGAAGACCGCAGTAAGCAATGAAGCGACTGAGGGATGGCGGTTAGTGAGCAATCACCATGATACCGTGGCCGGTCAAAACAGTGACTGCGGTAGCACGGTGGGCGTGGAGATAGCAGCGGGAAGTAGTCACCGCCATACCGCAAACGATCAAAACAGTGACCACAGTAAGGCGGTTAGCAGTAAAAGTGACAATAAATGCCACTGCGGTACCGCTAGGGGTTAAAACAAAGACCGTGATAGAGTGGTGGAAGGGACATGGGCAGTGACAGTCAGACACCGTGTAGCCATGGGAAGCAAAATGATAGACCGTGGTGGAGCGGTAGAAAGAGAAGGTCATGGAGAAGTCAAGCACCACCGCACCGAGGGAAGACACAACATTGACCGCGGTAGGGCTGTAAACGTAAGGCAGCTTCGTAGAAATAAATGGAAAGAAATATTAAGTAGCGGGCAAAGTAATAAAATAAGAAGACATGCAGACTATAGTTTAAAATATTTAATTTGTCGATAAGGCAACTTAATTAAATATTTTAAATTATGTCAATAAATTCAAGTGGTTGTAGTGGGTGAATGAAGGGTCGTGACCCTTGGGATCTACTGTATAAACGTATTGAAAAATCAGTTGAGAAGAGAGAGAACACAAGACATAGATATTTTTTTTAGAAAATAGTGAAAACTGGGAAATGAAAATAATGTACAGACCTTTTTGAGACAGAGCAATGGAGAACATATTTTGGTAAAATTATTTTTGAATTCAGTTGTTGTGATGTGATAATTTACGTTTCTTATATGGTTGTCTCCAATTCGAAGTTCTTTGATCATTTAAATCAATGTACCAAGAGTATTATTTATTTATCAGAGTGTATTTTTTCACTCTGTGTGATTTAGTTAAATAGTGTCTGCAAGTCAAAATTAAACTCTTTTAATGAGTCACAATGGTTTTAATATTTCTTTTGGATAATTCAAGGAGAGTTTGATAGGAAAACATTCTAGCATGATTTATGCAAGTCATAAATTTAGTGAATTTTTATGCCAGTCATAGAATTTTCAAAGTGCCTAACAACTAGAGTTAAGCCAAAGAGGGAAACACGTATCATTTTGATTTCTAACTCCATTGCCCATGTGGATAGAAGGCACTAATCTATCACAACCCAGAAGATAAAATTCATGAAAAATAACATTTTTAAATTCTTTCTTTTATGCAGTAGGAGTATTAGTTATGACTTTATCTATTCACTTCCAATTGCCATTGTGAATAGATTGATTGAGCAGGAAATATATTTCAAATCTGCAACATATACATAGGTGCACCCGCCTAGGTTTAGCATAGCCTAAAGAGTAGAAGGTTAAATTGTACTAATTGGCCTTGTACATTGGCCAAACGCATTGTGAGAGCTTGGAAACCTCTTGTGGTTCAAACCTTCATTTTTTAGAACCAACGGAATGTAAGGATTTGAGTAATAAAATTCAACATCTTAAGGATTGTGGTGCTCTTCCTTGCATTGATGCACCTACTTCCTCTAATTGATAATGATTTTCATCCTATCATGTTGCTCATCTCTATGTGGCATTGGTAGATTTATGTGTCTTGCTCATTTCCATTCATGGTGGTGCAATCTTAGGTGCAACCATATTTCTCATAGCAGCAACATGATAGTCCTTTGTGGTTGTCCTTGTCTCTATGCCTAGGGGGGAAAGGATAACTATTTTTGGGAGACATGCATTATTTTTAAGGATCCCCTCTTCCTCTCTTTCTACTTAAAATACCAACATTGAAAGTATGTTGATATTTTAAGTGGGGGTATTATGCCTCCCTCTCATTCCTTGCATAATGACATGACATTTTTTAAAGTGTGGTCTTCTCAATTGATGTTATGTGTCTTCTTGGTGGTGGCATTGGGTTTGATGTCCTTCAAGAGTGTGAACTTTCTTGGAATATGACATTCCTCTTGGTGTTAATGCTATGGCTTGCATTCCCTAAGGTGTGAATATTTTATCCCTCGGCTAGTCCTCTCTTGGTAGTGATATCTAGTGTGATGTTCCCTAAAGTGAGACCATTCATGAACTAAGCAAAACCCCTTTGAATATCCTAAACTAATTCCTGGCCACTAAGCATAACACAACTTGCTTGCCAGTGGTGCCTTATGAAACCTATGACCATCTTGTGTGGCACCTTATCAAATTTACCAGGGAGTATAACTTTTGGTATGGTCGATGTATGGGAGCCTGTAGACCTGACATGACTTTCCCATCTACCACCTTTTTATGGGCACACCTAGTGTATATCGGATTGCACTAGACCGTTGTGTGTTTCTCATTTTTCCTTAGGGATCGCCTAGTGTATATCAGACTACACTAGCCCTTGTGAGTGTATTCTTGGACAAATAGCTTAGGCTTGATCCATACCTTTGGGACAAACAGTTGAGGCTTGATCCATCTCTTCTCTATCCTTCTTTCTCTTTGCATTAATTTTGGCATTGCATGATTGTGTATCTTGTGTCATTGTTTCACGCATGTGTCTCTTTGTGCCTTTGTTGGTTTTCCATGGGATCTTAGATCATGGGGCTTGATCATCCTCCTTGATTCTTGTCATCTTTTCTTTCCAAAAATTATACAATTAGACCTCTCTTGACTTATTTATCTACTTTAGTGTGAGTTTGACCATGGGCTCATACTCTCACTAAAGTGGGGTTAAATGTAGTGTAGAAAATTGTACACCTTTACAATTTCACCCTTTGTTTGCATCCCCTTAATTAATTGGACTTAATTAAGCTTTTAATCACCCAAATTATGCATTACAAAGCCTTATTATTCTTATTTTTTGAAAGGGAAACCTGCATTAAACAATTGCCAACATTAATTTAAACACCTTGGAAATTATGTGTCCTAGATTTGGGTCCCCTTAGAGTGACAAGACCCAATTTTTAATATGTTTTTGGTGGAATTTTAATTATTCAAATCCAAGTTTCAAATTTCGGCTTGTGGAATCTATTTTTTGAGAAATTAGATAAACACCTATAAATACATAGTTATTTTATCAATTCAAACTTAACACACATAATTCAAATTTCACAAGAGAAAATATTATTGTCAAGAGCATTGAAGAGTAGATTTATCAGTCATCTACAGTAGCAATCAAGATCATATCATCATGTCAAAGTTTATGCATGTTCATGTCATTTTTTGAAGCTAACATTGTGATGTACGTTTCAAGCATTCAAGCATTAAATCAAGCAATAAACCAAACCAATTCATGCAAGATCCAAGCCTTAGAGAGATGTGTTATACTTGATTCTACTAAGGGAATCCATTAAGAATTTGGTGGGTTGTGTCAAAGTTTTGTTCATTCATCAATTCCTTCCATTCATCATTATTTCATTATCAAGGTTTAATTACCAACATGGGGTTTGACTAAGGTAAACCCCTATTCACCCAAAAATAAAATAAAAATCTTCTCTCTTTGTATGTGCGGATTTACAAGTGAATAAGGATTAAAGATTGATCTAAGGAGCAATTTTGAAAATTTGTCAAATTTGTCATCATTGTTGTCAAGACATGAAAAAATAAGATCCAGAAATTATTTTCAGATTTTTGTCAGTGAAACCTAGGGAAAACAGAAGCTCAGATCAAGTCAGAGGACCCCGAAAGTTGCAAAAATTCCCTATGCAAAGACCCATTCACCCACTGCTATAGGTCTTGGAACCCACTTTTCTGGGTAGGTACATACCACTGCACTTTCCAAATTTGCTTGCAAACTATCATTTCCATTTTTCTTATCATAATATTCTACATTTCAAGTGTTAAGTCATGCAATTCACTTATTTAATGTATTTTAAATTATCTCCCAAAAGTTCCAATTAGTCATTTTTTTCATAAGAAAGTAGAGATCTAAGACCAAAATAGGGTTGGCTCACCTCAAGGTTGAAATTCGATCCTATCCCTTTGTGATCTTCTCCATTTCTAATGAAATTTTAGAGAAAGGAACGTAGATCCTATTGTTCTAAACAAATGGGACATATGATCCCTTTTTCTTTATTTCAAGACTTAAGGAGGACCCATTCGCCCTTGGGCGAATGGTCCTAGCCCAAAATTCCAATACACATCCATTTTGGGGTGATTAAAATATTAATTGCATTAATTAAATATAGGCTCCCCTTTCAAAAATTAGTAAAATAGGGCTTTGAAATGCATAATTTGGAAAATTAGGAGCTTAATTAAGGGACCCAAACCTAGTGTGAAATTATAAAGATATACAATTTCTTACACTACATTTAACCCCACTTTAGTGAGAGTATGAGCCCACACTCAAACTCGCACTAAAGTAGACAAATATGCGTCAAGAGAGGTCCAAGTGTACAAATGATTGAAAGATAGGATGAAAAATATCAAGGAGGTGGCCAAGCACCCAGGATCGACGATCCCATGGAAAACCAACATAAAGACAATAGGACACACAAGATGTGTAGGATAAGTGCAACAAGACAAGATACACAAGCATAGAATGTTAAAGCTAATGCAAAAAAAATAAAAATAAAAAAGGATGGACAAGTCACGGTTGTGTTGTTGTCTATAAGAGCATTCACAAGTGAAAATCCACTATCCACTATGCAAATTAAATATATACTCACAAGCTAGTGAAAATTTGTTGCTCACTAAGTGAGGAAAAAGGATGAGAAATACACACTAGGCCTATAAGGTGTGCACTCATAAAAAAGGTGGCACATGGGTAAAGTCGTCACAAAAATTGTGTACCCATAAGTCAGTGCCAAAATTGATCGATATTGAAATAAAATAATGCCAATGTATACCCCCACTTTAAAGGAATTGCTAAACACCATATTGTGAGCAATCACTTTAAAGTAGAAATGATATATTCCAATTGATTAAAGGGAAATGGGAGTTTTTTTTGGAAATCCCTATGCCAAGCATATGTTTCCAAATAAAGTTATGTCATGAAAAAGGAGGTTTCCCCCATATGCAATACATAAGGGATCCACAAATTCAAGGTTAGCGCATGTCCTCACTACATTGACATAATAGTGCTTGGAACCATCATCATTCCCCAAATACCTCGTGGAAAAATGAACACAAAGGAAGAATGCAACAGAGTAAAGATATATTTTTTTTGGGTAAACATGTAAGATACCTAAATGTCTTGACACTTTGCATCGTCCCTAAAAGGAAAACACAAGACAATGAAATTTTTTTTACTATAAATAGAAGAATGTAGATACAAATAGAAGAATGCCATGATGGATTTTCTTCCTTTGTATCCTTGCATCAACGGAGTAACAAGGGTCATCCAAAGAAATCTCAAAAACATAAAGGAACGCCAAGTAGCATAATATAGGGGATCACATTACGCACATGCAATCACAAAGAACATAGAAAGAATAAAGCTAGTATGACACATGCAAGACAACCTAAAGCAATTCATTTGCATCCAAATCTTATGCATTATATGTAGAAGCTAGATAACTAGCCAAAGGAGAAATAATGAGTGTCATACTAGGACAATCACCAGGTTTAACACATGGTGATGCACTTTTTTAGGAGGATCATCACAGTTGTGCCCATCTAAGTTCATGGAAGAGAAAAATAGTTTTTTTAGCTCATTATGAACTTTCTCATCAATCTTATCAATCTCATCATCATCATCCAAATTAATCATAGTAGGAGGTCTAATGATAATATCCATTGTATGCTCATTTTTTTGTTGTTGTGAAGGTGGAGAACCATCGTGCTTTGTTTGAGTTAACTTTTTTATCTTGGTTTGTTAGTTTTTTATTTTCTTCTAATTTATGAGCAATAGAACGACATCTATGCCTATACTCTTTAGAATTTTGGTTTCTTCTTGCATGGTTTTTAAGTTGTGATGGTGTAGGAGTAGTTTATCAACCATTGGTTTTTTCTTCCTACAAGGGAGGAATGGGAAGAACCATCGAGGGTTGGGAAACCATTGTCTCTTTTGGTCTATAGATTCGTTTGATCTTAGAAGGCACCAAAGGAGTTATATTTTTGTCTCATGGTATCTTGTAAGAAATGGGAGGGTGAATTGTGTTGGACTTGTCTTGGTTACTTGGAAGGGTTTTTGGTTCAAGCATCGGTTCATCAATTATAGGTTGGGGAGGAGAAATAATCATGAACTCAAGAATATTTCTAAGAGGTAATTTTTCTATGCACTTTGCCTTGAAATTTTGATAGGATTTGAGAAATAAGTCTTCATTAGGTTCGACAGGTTCGAGCCAAAAGAAGTCCAATGAAAATTTTCTATGGGGAGACAAAGGGTTAAAACCACTATGATGTATAGTAAACCATTTATTGCCAAATGGAAATTTCAAGCATTTATGAACTATCGATGGGACAACATCCATGGAGTGTAGCCATGGATAGCCTAACTTCACACATAATTGATCCAACATTAGGATGATGGAGAAAGGGACATTCAATTGTTTCGGTCCAAATTTTAATGGAAGAGTGATTGAACCTATCGTAGGGCGATAAAAACCATCATGTATTTTAATCCATGCTTTCAATTTTTCATAATAATCTTGGTAAATTTCATGCACAAATAAGAATTCCTCATTGATTACATTATCTACACATACAGGATCAATTAATATCCCATTTGTAGGCTTTTCATTGATTCTTTCGGCTATGTAAAGAGGACCATTGGGTGCATATTTAAGTATATCACTATGTGAGAAAGCAATGTCCATAGACAAGTTGGTTTGGCCCTTATGAGGTTTAACGTCAATGAATCCAATCATGGTATGTAGAATTGAGGAAGATATTTGCAATTTTCATATCGAAAATGATAATTGACTAATTTTCAATGCAAGAACTCGAAAATTATTATTTTTGAAATGCCAATTTTGATTTTAAATAATGCACTTTTCTCACTAATTGAACTAGATGCAAACAATGATAGAAAAATGCAATTTTTGAAACTAAAACAAAGATCTGTAGGTATAGCAAAGGAAAACAGACAAACACTGATAAATGTGCCAAAATTCAAAACTTGCTTTTACAAGGATAGGTTTGCCCTAGGGCGAATGTGTCCTTGGACAAGGGTTTGAGAATTAAATTTCTCAGTGTTTAGTTTGATATTTAATCTCACTGTTCTTAGTTGCAAATAGATTCTTCAATAATAGAATTTCCCAAAATTGATATGAAATGAAAATACAATTTTGTGACAATGTATGAACAAAATGACAACTTTTTTAATGAAAATTTTTATGTAATTTTGGTCTAAATGATTGAAACACACCTTTATGCAATATAATATGAATAATTTATGCAATATTTTTGGATTGTTTTTTATGGATTTTAGTGATGCTAGTATGAAAATTGTAACCCTAAATTCAATGCAAAACTAGATAATGCAAAACTGAGATCTAGAGTTCCAATGATCTCCAAATCAGAAAAGATATTGTACAATGTCAAGTTCACCAAAATGAAATGGTTTGAAAGAGGGGAGGTCCCAAAAATAGGGTTTCCTAGGTCCTTCATACAAAGAACTAAGACACTAAAGGTATCCCTCTTCCCAAAATTCATTAAACCTAAGAGATTGCAAGTTGTAGAGACTGACTTTCAACCCTAAGATGAGCCAATCAAACCTGAATATCTAGGTTCCTTAGGACAGTAGGATTTGGAACTAAATGGAAATGATTTGATGCAACTAAACCTAATGAACAACAAGAGCTAAATGATAAAATACAAGATCTTGAAGCTATAAGAATCAAATTAACAGTTTGCAGGTAGATTTGAGAAGGGTCTAGACACATTACCTGGCATTAAAATTATGTTATGAGCATTGTTGGAGGACAGGTTTACCTTAGGGTGAATGATTCCTTGGTAGGGTGTCTAGAAAAAGCTTTGACAGTCCTATGATTCTATATCTTGACTTCAATTTGACACAAGTCCCACTATCAGATGTTGGAAATATTTGCCCCAATCTCGCTATCTTGTACCGCTTTGGTCCGGGCAATTCATGTGCTCAACTTATTCCTTATTGCCAAGACTTTGTCTGGTTGGTGGGACTCCTGGGGGTGTTTCGGTGATGGCCCGACGGGTCTGGCTTGGCGGCATCCTTTATCGGCTAGCGATCACTATTGGCAGGAGACTTTGTGTTGTTCCACCAATGTGTCGATGCAGCGAGCTTTGGCTTCATTGGCAGTGTGTTCTCATATCGACAGGTGACATTTCATGTCCCACCGATATGTCGATAATGTGTTGAACGGTTGAAGTGTGACCAAGCAGCGAAGAACCTGATCGACGGTTGTGGAGGCTTTGATTTGACGTTGCTCATCACATTTCTCGCCATCTTGAGGCAAGTATTGCTGATAAATTTTTGGTCAAGCAGAATTGCTTGTATGTTTGACGTGTGGCAGTGAGTTAAGTGGTGTGTGTAGCGAAAGGATGGTGGGCCTCGAGTTTCTTTATGCGAAGGGTTGTTCGGTCGTGGACACTTGGAAGTGCCTCAGGATTTCCTTCAGGAATATAGAGGATGCCGCTAGAGATTCCCCGAAGGAGCTCCAGCGGCTAACACGTGGTTGGTGGGACCCGATAAAGCTAGTGGTCAATGTTTGCGAAGGTGGTTACCTCCTGACCACGGTCTTTTGTCGATTGTTGGTGGTTCTTTGACTAACTGCCATACCATGAGGGCTTTGCCTTCGGCTAGCGGTAGATTTGTTGATCGTCAAACCTCGGAGGTTTGACTGATGGTTAGTGATAGAGATCAGGGTGACCGATCTGCAAGCGGCGGACAAATGCCAGTGTGACACGTGGTGAAATCTCATTGGTTGATTTTGCATCGTTGTTGCAAGTCAACGACTAGTGGCCGAAAGCTTGGATGCTTGTCTCGAGGGTTTGATCAGAGTGTAGAATTGATTGACGAGTGGCTCGATGTCAGTTGCAAAGGTGGTGCACGCAACCCAAGATGGTGAAGCTTTTTCGTGGGGTATTATGAAACCTTGATGGTAGCTTGGTGGAATGATTTTTTTGACCTGTAGCTGAGAGGTCGGCCTGAGGCCGATGGAATGCTGACATATGCTAAGCTAGAAGGTGAGGTTGGATGTTGATTGATAGTAAGCCGAAGCTGAGAAGCTGAAGCTGAAAGTAGAGCAAGCCAATAGAGATCAAATTGAAAGATCGAATGATCGACAATTCATGATCGATGAGCTCGGTTAGAGATCAGAGTGTGTGTGTTCGAGTGGTATGCACAGAGCATTGTAACTGCGAACACTGAGACACACTGAACCTGAGAAGATGTGAACCTAAGGAGGTCGTGAGGCTATGTCGGCTGAAAGGCTAGTTGTGTGAGTGGGCTGAGGAGCTGAAGGGAATATTCACTGTATGTCTTGTGAAGACATCGTAATAGTGAAAGGTTGCAGATCTATGTTGTTGCTTGTATTTCTCTAGATGAACAAGATGTAACTCCTGTAATGGCTATGAGCTTGATATTGTATCGTAACCATTCATTTGTTGAATAATACAATGGCTCTATCTTTTGGAGTGTGGGGTTTTTTACCCGAAAGGGTTTTCCCCATGTAAATTTGTATGTTCATTTGTTTGTTTGTTCATGGTGTTGAATCTAGCTTTAGTTTGCATGTGCTTTTCTCAGAAGGATCAATGGGGGAGATCTACTATGCTTGTGTCTGTTGTATGGCATAGTTGTTGTGTCTTTGGGGTGATTTGAAGAAATGAAAATTACCAAAGGCATTGTTCTTCTTAGATATTTCATTCTAAGTTGACCCATCCTTTACCCACAAGTGGTATCAAAGGTGGTTAAAGGTGGTCAAGGCTTCATGATACCAACAAGTGGTATCAGAGCCTTCTCCTGGTTACCGGGGTTTTGGGTATTTCTCCTGCGAATATTTCTAAGCCTGGAAAGCTTGAGGAAATCTAGAGGAATCGGTTGATGCTTGATCTTTTTGATGAGTAAGAGTTCCTACTCTTTTGATTCAACACGTAGCATGAAAGACATAGGATGTTTTGGAGTTGATCATATTGTGGTGATGTGGTATGAGGCTCCTATTTGGCAACAAATGATCCTGATGCAAGGGGTGTGAGGTATGCTTATGGTTGTGTTGCAACAGAGAATGTTTCATATTGGGTGTTTGTGTGAGAGACCCCCTGGCGGTATGGAGTTGCTTGGGTTGTTTCCCAGCCATGGAGTATCATGTTTGTGTTGGGTTTCTAACTTAGCACTAAAGGCATTTTCTCTATTGCCCCGATTGCATGAAGGCTATGAAGTTGATCTGGGTGGTTTGAAACTTCTGTATAGCCCGGCTCTCTCATATGCTTGTGCATGAGTGTGGTTTTGGAATTGGTCTGAAGTGGGCCTGGAGTTCCTGTACTACTTGTACCTTGTACTTTCATGTTTCAGATTCATTTTTTGGTTTTGAAGGGTTTTCAGTAGATTTTCCTAAAAATTCTATGATGCATATTCATGACAGTTCATTGTTCTAGTCAACCGTGATGGTTGTGTGCAGACTCTTGAGTCGTCCAAATGTGCAGTGAATATGGAGGTGCATGGGTGTTTTGCAAACACGGTGGTTTTGAAAGTTTTGCACGAACAAGGAAAACTTGTGGTTATGTGGAGTTGTTGTTAAGCTATTTTCTAGACCCTGGCCTTTGAGGTGCGGTTGGATGAGATAGTTGCAGTTCGACATGGTTTGAGGAGGTGTGATGTCTTCTCTGCATGGGAGTGTTGAGATGTATTTTTCACTCAACATTCTTGTGGTGTTTTCTTGTTGGTTCCTAGACTATGGTGCTTGGGTTGTGGACGTGATTGGCAAATCAAATCTGATCTTGATCTAGTGCTTGAGTCATGTTGTCTACATGGATTTTCTTTGAGATCTCAATTTTGCAGTTTCTAATGGGATGATAGATCTTAAAGGGTTTTTCACTGGTTGCATCAACGAGTTGTGCAATTTTGTGGGTTGTCTTTACCTACATGATTGTTGTGAGTCAACTCAGAAGTGGACTATCATATCCATGAAGTTGCTTCAATGGTGGTGCAAATCTATTAGTTGGTCTTATCTGTGGTCACTTGTGCATTGGTGTATCTATTTTGAGATGCGAGGAGGAATGGCATTTGAGTACTTGAATAGTCGGTTATGGGGACCTATGGCGAGAGTATCACGATGTCATGGAGAGCTTGATACATTGGCTAGTGTAATATTTTTACAGTGATGGTGTGGTCTACGTGATATGGGGATCTTGGTGTTGTTGTTTGATGGACATGTTGTAGGTTGTACTTGGAGGTTTTTTGGATCAGTAGGTGTTCGGTCATGATGCTTGGAAATATTAGTGCCACATTTAGTGGGAGCTTTAGCAGTGACTGGTGATCTTCTTTGGTGTTCCAAATGTTTCGGGTGGAGCTCTTAGACCCTGTTGTTGCAGAAGAGGTCTTTCGCATTTGCATGGACACTATTTGAAGATGTGCAACATCTTGAAGCCATGGAAGACTCTTATGAGTCTTTGGTTGAGGTGTTGGTGGTGCTTGATAGGTGATGTTGGATTAGAGTTTGTTTGCTTTATGTCATGGTATACTCTTGTTTGTGCATTAGATTTTTGGCGTGATGCACTCTTGATATAGTGGTGGAGTCACCTGAAGCATGGTATCTCCTAAGGGGGATGGTAATATCATGGTGTCATGATAAGTTCTTGTTGCTAGGTTTGGAGCTTTGATAGTGGTCCGGTATTTCTCTATGTTTTGAGTACATTGGTCATATGCTTGATAACTTCATGTTAAGTGCACTAATGCAAGATTGAAGTTTAGCATGAGGTGATCGGTTGTTGGTGCTCATGGATACGTGGAGAATAAGGTAAGGTTGTTGTGTTTTTTACATTTGAAATTATGAGTAGCCTACACCTTGGTTGAACGCAAGTTCAACAAAGACTGATAAGGAGATTGCTCTTGAATGATTCATGGTGGCTTGTATATCCTGGAGGAGCATATTTTTCCCTTTGGTCTTCTCAGCAATGAAGTTCTTTTGAGAGGTATTTTCCCATTATATCTTTCAGATCTATTTTATGCTTGCTCTCATGATGTGGATCTTGAATTTTTATTATTTTTCTAGAGGATCCATAGTGAAAGGTGGAAAGCATATTTTATCTCCTGGTGCTTTTGAGAAATGGTAGGAGATAAGTGTATGGGCTAGTTTGATCTTTTTTGAGAGGCTTGCCTTTGGGATGAGAAGGAGATCATACTAGACATAGCTGGCATATAGAAGTGTTTATAGAAGGGCATGTTTGGTTTGCAGGTTTGCATATCATTGTGGTTGTTCCTTGGTACTACATGGTTATGCTCTTCTATGTGTTGTGATTGGTGGACTTGGTATGCCCATATCACTTATGATGGTGCCTTGGCTAACAAAGAGACACGTTGAATACACCCATTTCAGTTCTTTGCATTCATCTATACAGTACCCTTGCAGTGGGAGTACCTGGATGTGTTTGGTCTTTTGACTGGTTGGCACATGCTGCTTTTTTTATAGTTCTTGGGTGAATATGTGATGGCTTGAGTTTACTGATGTGCATAACTTGGATTTATGGGTGATTGGATGGATTAGAACGAGTTGTGTGTGCTATTTCCAGACACATGGGTTTGATCAGTTGGATGAGGGCAGTCAGTTTTTTGGTTGTTGTTCTAGCTGATTGGTTTATCCTGTTCTGGAGAATGACTTCACGTTTTGTGTTCACATTTGAGAGCTTTGAAGATAGTGTTTCTTTTGTATGGCTGGTAAGCACAGTGGAGTGGTGGCAGTCTGATCCCTTTGTCGTTCGAAGGATCTGATGCTTGTGTTTCAGAGACTGGTGCAATTTCGCCTTGGCTTGTTCCTTTTTCTTATGAAAGATGGTTGTAACTATTGCATGTGTTGGTGGACATCTCAGATGTCATTGTAGGTGTCTTGTTTGGAGCACAGAAGTATTGTGGAGAGATTCTTATTTTTTGGGTTCTGGAGGATGCCAGCAAGTCTTCGTCAAGTGGGAGATTGTTGGAAATATGTGCCTCAATCTCGTTGGCTTGTATCGCTTTAGTTTGGGGACTTCATGTGTTCAACTTATTCCTTGTCGTCGAGACTTTGCCTGGTTGGTGGGACTCCTAAGGGTGTTTCGGCGATGGCCCAATGGTTCTGGCTTGGTAGCATGCTTTATCGTCTGGCGATCACTATCGGTTGGAGACTTTGTGTTTTTCCACCCATGTGTTAATGCAATGAGCTTTGGCTTCATCGGCAGAGTGTTCTCATATCGGTGGGTGACATTTCATGTCCCACCGATATGTCGATAATGTGTTAAACGGTTGAACTGTGACCAAGCGGCGAAGAACCTGATCGACGATTGTGGAGGCTTTGATCTGACGATGCTCATCGAGTTTCGCGCCATCCTGAGTCAAGTACCGCTGAGAAAATTTTGGCTGAGTGGAATTGCTTGTGCATTCGACGCGTGGCTATGAGTTAAGCAGTGTGCACAACGAAAGGATGGTGGGCCTCGAGTTGCTTTATGCAAAGAGTTGTTCGGTCATGGACACTTTTTAGCACCTCGGGAGTTACTTGGGGAATATAGCTGATGTCACTAGAGATTCCTCGAAGGAGATCCAACGGCTGACACATGACTGGTGGGACCCGATAAAGCTGGTGGTCGATGTTTGCGAAGGCGGTTACCTCCTTACCATGGTCTTTTGTTGGTTGTTAGCGGTTTTTTGACTAACCGCCTCTGATCCCTTAAATATTCTAACCTATTCTAAGATGCAAAACTAACTAATAATGCATTAAAAGGAACACAAGAAATACACCTCAAGATTAGCCTAATAAATATCTATGCCAAAAAGATAAACAAACAAGATGATAAATATTTATACCTTTGTGCTACAAATTCCTTGGTTGGCCCTTAATCTTTGAGAGTTTGTGTGCTCCTTGGATGGCTATGGAGGTGAATAGATGCAAGATGAAAAATTTCATAAATTGCAAGTGGCTAAATGGCTTGGTTGATTGATGGAGAATACTTGCAAATGACTAAGTGCTGCAAATGAAAATTTGGAAAGAGTTTTGGTAGCAAAAATCTCATTCTCTAAAATGAGAGGAAGGAGGGGGTATTTATGGAGGGATTTTAATTCTCTAGGGAATTCAACGGTTGAGATTAAACCAACAAGACCAAGATAGAGGGCTATGGTGAGCTGAGGACTCACAAGCCCTCACATCTTGACATGTGGAATGTGAGATGGCTTAGGATAAGATGATGTGGAAGTGAGGTGGAAGAAAGGTACATGATGTGGAGGAAGGACAAGTACCTTGGAAAAAGGATGATGTGACCTCTCAATGATCACATGAGGAAGAGGAGAATCTTGGGTGAATAAAAGTGAATTAAAAATTCACATGATTGGAAGAATCTAGTGGATAAGACAAGGTTCCCAAAAAGGTGGGAACTTGCCACATGTGAGTGATGTGACAAGTCAAAGATTCTAGAAGACTTTGGCACATGTGATGTGACAAGTCAAAGGTTCTAGAACTTGCATGGAGAAGAGAAGATTCCTTGGAAGAATAAAAGTGAATTAAAAATTCACATGGGGAAGAGAGGAGCCTTGGATGAATAATAAAGAATTAAAAATTCCTTGGGGGATGGAGAGAGTTGACTAAGGTATTGATTAGGCTTAACTGATCAGTAATTAGAAGATAATTAGTGGTTAATAAGGATTAGAAGCCAACTTGCAAAAGTTGGAGGATGTGACACATCCTAACCAAGGATTAGGCATGTGCACATCCCTAATGAAGAGATCAAAAGGTTGATTAAGATTAAGTGAAGGATGTGACATGTGAAGAATTAAATAAATGTCATATTTATTTAATTCATTTGATGAAAGGGGAATTAAAGGGGTAAGGTATTTAATTATTTAACTAGATACCTTAGGAATTAGAGGAACTTTAGAGGTATTAATTAAATAATAGTTTTATTACTTAATTAATGCGGATAAGGGGATATTTAACAAAAAAGGGGTAAATTTGGACAAATGAAGTGTCCAAATTTAGGTATCTACACCATCATACCGTGAGGGCTTTTCCCTCGACTAGTGGTAGAGTTGTTGATCGCCGAACCTCGGAGGTTTGACGAATGGTTAGTGATGGAGCTCAGGGTGACCGATCTGCAAGTGGTGGACGAATGGCAGTGCGACACGTGGAAAAATCTCATTGGTTGATTTTGCATCGTTGTTGCAAATCAACAGCTAGTGGTCAAAAGCTTGGACGCTTGTCTTGAGGGTTTGATCAGAGTGAAAAATTAATTATAGGGCGGCTCGATGTCAGCTGCAAAGGCGGTGCATGCAACCCGAGATGGTGAAGCTTATCGATGGGGTATTATGAGACCCTAATGGTCGTTTCGTGGAATGGGTTTTTTGACCAGTAGCTAAGAGTTTGGCTTGAGGCCGATGGAATGCTAACAGATGTTGAGATGGAAGGTGAGGTTGGATGTTGATTGATAGTAAGTCGAAGATGAGAATTTGAAGCTGAAAGCAGAGCAAGCCGATAGAGATCAGATCAAAATATCGAATGATCGACGGATCGGTAGTTCATCAACGGTGAGCTCGGTCAGAGATCGAAGTATGTGTGTTCAAGCGGTATGCACAAAGAATTGTAACCACGAATACTAAGACACACTGAAATTGAGAAGATGTGAACCTGAGGAGGCTGTGAGGCTATGTCGGCTGAAAGGATGGCTATGCAAGTGGGTTGAGGAGTTGAAGAGAATCTTCATTGTATGTATTGTGAAGACATTGTAACAGTGCAAGGTTGCAGATCTATGTTGTTTCCTGTATTTCTCCAGATGAACAAGATGTAACTCTTGTAATGGCTATGATCCTAATGTTGTATTGTAACCGTTCAGTTGTTGAATAATACAATGGCTCTATCTTTTGGAGTGTGGGGTTTTTTACCCGAAAGGGTTTTCCCCACGTAAATCTGTGTGTTCATTTGTTTGTATGTTCATGGTGTTGAATCTAGATTTAGTTTGCATGTGCTTTTCTCAGAAGGATCAATGGGGGAGATCTATTGTGCATGTTTTCTCTTTAAGGCATAGTTGTGTCTTTGGGGTGATTTGAAGAAATGAAAATCACCAAAGGCATTGTTCTTCTTAGAGATTTCATTCTAAGTTGACCCGTCCTTCCCCAACATCAGAAAGTTAGAAATAAGATTTGCAATTGAGTTTTCATGGGTTGAAAACAATAGTGACAACTTGTGCAATATGGAAAATTTTCTCTTTGAGATCCTTCCAGTCCTTTCACCTGTAAACTTGCACATATCAAGAGAAGAAAAATTATTTATTTTTGAATGGGGTTTTGCCTTATCAAACCCCATGTTTGGTAATTAAACTTTGATAGAATAATAATGACAATTGATAAATGGAAGGAATGATGAATGAACACTTGTGTGCTACAACTCACAAAACCTTTAATGGCTTCCCTTAGAGGACTAAAGTCAAACACATCACTCCAAGGAATCAGATCTTGCTTTGCTTGTTTTTTTGGATACTTGAATGCTTGGATGCTTTAGGATCAACAATGTATATTATCCTTCACAAGAAGACATGAACACACATAATCTTGAACTTGATGATAGGATCTTGAATGCAGCAACAAATGATTGATAAATGTGCTCTTTAATGCTCTCGAAAATAATATTTTCTCATAGGATTGCTCTCATAAATTGTGTTAGATTTGAATTGATAAAAAGACTATGTATTTTATAGGTGTTTATCTAATTTCCTGAAAATTAGATTCCAAAAGCCAACAATTGCATATGAAATTTTTGAATCATTAAAAGACCACCAAAAACATAATAAAATTTGAGATCTAGGACTTATGGAGGACTAATTCGCCCTTGGGAAAATGGGTCCTAACCCAAAATTCCAAGACACGTTGATTTCAAGGTGATTAAAATATTAATTGCATTAATTAAATATAGGTTCCCCTTTCGGAAAACGAGCAAAATAGGGCTTTGGAATGCATAATTTGACAAATTAGGAGCTTAATTAAGTCCAATTAATTAAGGGACCTAAACAGAGTGTGAAATTGTAATGGTATACAATATCCTATACTACAACAATATATATTATATATTTAATAGTAATAAATTAAATGTGTTCTTGTACAAAGAGCTAAGAGGAAAGCATTGAGAAACCAAATTTATTTAAAAGAAAAAATTATTTTCTTATTTGGTGAATAATATTTTTATTTTACCTACATTTTGAGTGGGTAGGAACTCATGAGAGAGACAAGATGTCTCGAGTCATCACTGTTTGGAAACACTACAAGTTGTAAATGAAATCTAAAAAGTATTGTGCAAGAAAATAGGAGAGTATTTTCACTCTTAGAAATAAATGTAAAATCTTATAAACAAATGGAAATAGCCAAGTTCTAAGATATTGTGAGTATGCAATATGGGTGCTCATTGTCAGGAAATTATATATCCACAACTTTAATTATTATTGACCATAGAGAGTTATATAATTTTGATTTTAAATTCTTATGATAAGTTAGACAAGTAATCAAACCAATCAATCATGTGTTAAACCTTAGGCAAAAGGTCATTTCTAAGTTGAATTAGAGGTGTGTGAACTCACATCTACATTTCCTATGGAAGTGTTCATTTTATTTTAAATACCTTCACCAAAGTAATGCAAGTCTCTGCTTGCATTAGTTGGTTCACAATGTTCTAGATTGCATATCCAGTCAAATTGGTCATATGTACTTAGTTAGAATTTGTTATGGTCAATTGGTTATGTAGAACACAACACTAGGACTCAAATGGAATTTATTTGTTGGTTCCTTTATCTATACTCTTCGTGAAGGGTGGGGCCATTTCCAATTCAAAGGTGTGCAGGGGACTGTCGGTCTATGATTGGAGGTAAAGCACTCGGGTGATGCTCTCCCTCTTACATATGATAACACCGAAGCTTATGAGATAGAAGTATATTTCTATATATAGATAAACTTTATATCACTTATTGTGCATTGTAAACTTGTTTACTTGAGATGCATTATATGTATGAATTGTAAGGAAAATATTATCTAAAATATCAAAATGTGATTTTCATGTTACAAATTAAAAGTCGTAGTAATTTTTTATTTATTGATCATGTTCAACATATGTTATATGAATTTAAAAAAAAATACTATCCTATTTTTAATCATATGTTCATTTATTGCTATGGTAATTCATGAAGTTTTTTGTGTAGAATGATGAGTATGTTACATATTGTATCAAAGCTATCGAGTTTAACACATGGACATATGAGCTCATTACAACAACAACAACAAAAAAAATAAAACATTAATATTTAGTTAATGTTTGAAAGTGTTTTTGTTCCAAAATAGCAAGAAGAACAAGGAAAATTGTAAGGAAATATATACCGAAAAAATTTCCTAGCTTAGTGGCCAAAAAGGAATCATCTCTGGAGGTAAAACTCCTAGAGAATATCAACTACTCAGGGGTGCATGGATTGTTGACTTTGAAACTCTTTCTAACATGCTTAAGCATATTCGGTTGGAAAAGAAACAATGTAGGAAGTTCGAAAAGAAAACCATAATACCTACCCCTTCTGTAAAACCGAATAAACCATCTACACATCATGATATGCCTTTTGGTTGTGGTTATGATGAACCAAAAATGGGAAAGGAGGTGATGGAGGAGTACCTATGAGTACACTCACCCTCCAAGTTTTTCCTAGTGTTTCTAAGGGTGAAGAAGAACCCGAAGAAATACCTTTATGTGATAGTGACTTGTAGTCACATAAAATCAAAGAAGTTTTGTAATAACTAAGGATGTATAAAAAAATTCACTGAATAATATAATAATTTTTTGCTATTTTTCCAAATCTATGTATTGGATTAGATAATCATATAAATTTTAATTATTGTTTAAAGTTCAATGTTAAAATTGGAGAATCTAATTAAACACTCAAAATGAACTCCAAGTGTGAAATAGAAAACAATCATGTTGTGAAAATGAATTAACCCGGGAGGAATTCAAGAGGTATCACACCCTTTTGAAAATCCAAATGCTTTTAACCATGTTGAATGAAATAAAGGAAAGAATTGGTATCATAGAGTAGGAATTTAAGGGCCAAATTACGTTGGAAAGAGAAAATGAGGCATCCCAGGAAGGGGAAGATGAGAATAGGCATGATCACACCACCCAAAGTGGGTGAGGAGAAAACAATTTTGATTCAAGAGTTGATAATGAAAAGAAGAATCGGTTAGCTCTTGAGTTATCGAGAGATATGAAAAAGGTAACACCACCAAATTTTGATGGAATGGTGAGTGGTGATGCAGCAAAATCTTGACTCACAGAGATGGAAAAGTACTTTGAGATAATCTAAATTACTTTGAAGTGACTAAGGCAGTTTGGGGTGCCTAGCAACTAGCAGGAGAAGCATCCACTTGGTGGATGAAGAAGAAGATGGAATTAGGGAACCTAAGCTCTTTAAGCTTAACTTGGGATCAATTTGTAGCCAAAATTAGGAAAAAATGGTTACCTCATACTTTCTTCTACCAAATGTTAGTGTTTCTTAGATCAGATTAATTAATGAAAGCACTTAATGGAATTGCAACACATAAGACAAATAACACACAAAGATACCCTGGGAAAACCCTCCTCTTGAGGGAGAAAAATCCAACAAATGAATCTCTTCTATGATGTAGAATAAAGGCAGAAATCTGCTTACAACTCAGGCATAACACAATGCCTATGTAATACAATGAATAGCACCTCTCCTAGATGCAAATGATACAAATGAATATGTTTCTCCTTGTAACCGATCTGCTGCTACATCTGATGATCTGCTGTTACAGGAGATGATCTCAGCCTTCAAAGAACAACAATCTGCTCTTCTACAGAAATCGCTATCTCTCCTCAATATTGATCTGCTGAGATAGAGCGAACTCCTTATACAGAAAAATGCGAACTTGATAACTTGCTTGATATGAATCGGATGAACTTGTTGTGATAAATGACAAGTGCGACCTTGCTTATATATGCAACATAAGATAACTTTACAAGTAGGTCGGCCCTCCAAGAATAATTTAATTTACAATAAGGAAACCTGAGATAGGTCGGCCTCCTTTATTAAATTACAAAGTATGAAGTAAGGTCGGCCCTAAGATGATAATTAATCAATACCATATAAATTAAATAGCCGCTTAGGCTAAACATTTAATTTGTGAATCTTCTTGAAGTGGGTGCGTTGGAAGAAATAGACCTAAGTTGCTTATAACATCAACACCAAAAGCTTACAAACTTTCAAAATTTGCAGAAAGGAGACTTGTATGTGGTTTAGTACCGAAAAACATTTACGTGAATCTTGAAGTACGTACCTCAATACCAAAAGGATGAAAGATTCAAAATAAGAAAATTCATCATATGTTTTAATGCCCAAATTGGAGGATAATTTGAGGTTCATGGCCCAACAACAATGGATCAAGTATTTGAGAAAGCTATTAAGCAAGAGAAAAAAAATGAAGTCCATATTTGCTTATCGTGAGAAGAATCATAAGAAGTACAATTGGTCACAGTATTCCCAATATTTTAAGAAGATGAACGATAAGTAGGAAGCCAGAAGGAAAAATAATAAAGGTTTCTAGAATAATCAAAATAAGCCAAAGAATGAGAAGAAAACCAATAACAACAATTCCAATAGGAATTGAAATAATTCAAGAAAACCTTTTGAAAGGCGAAGACCTCTTAGAGGATGTTTCTCTTGTGGAGGTGATCACTATGCAAACCAATGCCTAAAAACGATTCAAGGAGCTCAACAACGAGGGAATCCATTACCTACCCAGCAAGCAACCTTCTAGCAAAGGATCCATGCAGCATTGGATAATTGGCGAGCGAAGTACCAGATTACTCCTATTTAAAAAACTACATTATTTGGAGTACCTATTTCAATTTTGATTGATAATGGTGTAACATAAAGTTTTATTACACTGAGTGTTAAATAGATTTCCTAGAAGAGCTAGATTTATGGCAAAACCTTGGTCAGTTGAATATACTAACCGAACAAAGGCTCAAGTAGAGCAATGTCTGCCTAAAGCCAGAATTAACCTTCCACATTTTTCAACCGAGGTGAACCTATATGTAGAACCATTAAGTTCCTATGATGTTTTCTTAGTAATAAATTGGTTGTGGAGGCATAGAGCTAAGCTAGATAATTTTGCAAAAACAATAGAGTTTCTAGATGACCTAGGGAACAAAGTTTTCCTGGGCACTCCAAGAGAAGTCAAGATAAGACAGACCTTTGTCGTGCAACTTAAAACGGCCAGGAAAAAAGGGTGTCAACTCCTCGCAGTTAAGATGGAGAAGTTTGAAGAACTCGAGGAGTTTATATTCTAAGATGTTCTAATGTTTTGTGAGACGCAAAATCTCCAAGGAACTGAAGGAAAAGATCGTTAAGGATCAAAGAGAACTTGTTATGGAGAACTATCCATTTCTTCGAGATTTCCAAGATGAACAATAGAAAGTTTTTGTTGAACTTTTCTAACATTTCCCACCCTATCACTTCTTTACAGAGAAAAATAAAATGTTTTGATTGGTTAAAAAATGCTTGGAGGCATTCGATCATCTTAAAGAGAAGTTGACTATGACTTCGATATCAAAAGTTCTTGATCCAAAAGGCCAATTTGTAGTAAATTGATGCTTCAAGGGAAGGATTAGGTGGAGTGCTTATGCAAGAAGGGCGAGTTATAGCATATGAGTCAAGAAAGTTAAAGACATATGAGCATAATTATGCTCCTCATAATCTTGAATTGGAAGCAATTATTCATGCTTTGCAAATGTGGCGGCAGTATTTGTTAGGAAAGCCTTTTGAGCTTAGGTCAGATCATTAGAATCTTAAGTACTTATTCTCCCAACCACATCTCAATGCTCAGCAAAGAATATGGTTGGAGTTGATATATGACTATGAATTTGAGATAAGTTATATTAAAGGCAAGGAAAATCAAGTTGCGGATGCCTTAAGTCGGAGGAGACACATTTCCTCAATGTTCTCTATTCAATGCTCAGCAAAGAATATGGTTGGAGTTGATATATGACTATGAGTTTGAGATAAGTTATATTAAAGGCAAGGAAAATCGAGTTGTGGATGCCTTAAGTCGGAGGAGACACGTTTCCTCAATGTTCTCTATTAATTCAAGTTTTAAAGACCAAGTTTTACAAAATTATTCGGGAGATGAGTATTGTGAGCAAGTTAGACAACATCTTTCAGTCAATCCTAAACCAAATGGACTTTTAAGGTTCAAGGGAAGAATGTATGTTCCAAATTCTAAGAAGTTAAGAAATCTTGTGTGGAAAGAGGTTCATTTCACACCATATTCAAGATACCCGAGAGTGAAAAAACTCTTAGCTGATGGAGAACCACTTTATTTCTTGAAAGGAATAAAGAGTGATGTTGTAATATTTGTAGTGGGATGTATAGAATTCCAGAGGGTAAATGCTAAACATCTTCACCCAACGGGACTTTTCCATCCTCATGAAATTCTAGAGTGGAAGTGGTAAATCATTAGTATGGATTTGTGTAAGGTCTTCATATGTCTCAAAATAGGCATAATGTTATTTTAGTAGTGGTTGATAGACTCATCAAGGTAGCTTGTTTTATACCCAGAAATCTAATGGATGGAGCACCATTAGTAGCTCGTAATTTTGTTCAGTAAGTGTTTAGATTGCATGGAGTTCCTAAGAAGATAATCTTAAATAGATATGCGCACATCACATCAAGGTTTTGGAAAACCTTATTCTCTTCACTTAGAACTCAACTCAATATAAGCTCAGCTTATCACCCTAAGACAAATGGTCAGATAGAAAGGGTAAACCAAGTTCTTAAAGATTTGTTGAGAATGTGTTGCATGGATCAACAATTCAAGTGGGAAGACTATCTTCCACTTGTGAAATTTTCATACAATAACTCCTATCATTCCACAATAAAAATGTCTCCATTTGAGGCATTATATGGAAGAAAGTGTTGAACTCCTATAAGTTGGGATAAGCTAGAAGATAGGATTAGCTTTGGACCGAAAATGTTATCAAAAATGGAGAAGATCAAGTTGATCAAGAAAAGATTGGCAAAAGCAAATGATAGACAAAAAAGTTATGTTGATGCTAAGCGTACACCAAGATAATTCTCAGTGGGAGAAAAAGTTATTTTGAGGGTCAAACCTTAGAAGTTTTCCATAAAGTTTGGAAAGCCATCCAAACCAGCCCATAGAATTATGGGTTCTTTCGAAATTCTTGAAGTGATTAACTCAGCCCAAATGCATAATATGTTTCATGTTTCTTATCTTAAGAATTATATAACACATATTAATCATATACGTGACTAGAATGCCCCATAGGTACGGGATCTAAGAGTGGTAACGATTGAGCCTCTCAAGGTGCTTGAAGTATGCAAGCATAATAGAGAGGTTACTTAGTGCAAGGTCCAGTGGAACTAGTATACAAAGGACAATGCTACTCAGGACGATTACAATGGATTTTATCAAAAATTTCCTCATTTATTTACTACTTTTTAATAACTAAAGAAAATTGTTTTATTATTTTATTATGATACATTGAATCATCGAGGATAGTGATCCTTATGGGGGAGATAATACACCTCAAATTTTTATTTGCAAATTCCTTTTAACTTTTAAGTTAAAATGTGTTTTTGACATCATAGATGATTATATGTCATTTGATATATTGAATTAAATTATAAAGTAATATAGTGTGTTTCGATTTTTTATTATTTAATCAATTATGATGGTGTGACTAATAATGGACTAACTATTTTATTGGCTTTTTAAGTTGAATGTAGGATCATATTCTTACCCTCCCAGAGGGAGAGAGAGAGGGAGAGTATCATTGGAGAGAGGAGTATAGACATGGTAAAATAAATGGGTTAATTCCAAATGAGCCGAATACACACACTCATGTAGGTTTATGTATCCAGTTCGAGTAAGTAACCCTATTTTTTCATGGAGTTATTTTGTATTTTTGGCTAAGGGTGGTTGAGTCGTAAGGTGAGGTTAACTCTTATGGTCTTTGGCTTAGTATTTTTGTAATTAAAAGGTGTTATGATATTTCATCATCATTTTCATGATTGATCGATTTATATTTAAAGTTTATTTGATTATCATCTAATTACTTTTAAAAAATAATAATATGTATAAATATATATGTGAAATATGAATTGATATACATAATTAAGAACATATGTATGTGCATGTGTGTGTGTGTGTGTATATATATATATATATATTATTGAGTTGGCATAATTTCCATCAACCCATGGACAAAGTCATGGCATGTTGGAGGCAATTCGACATGCAAATAAATGCATGTAAAGGTAAGTAATTATGTTCAAACTATTTAACCACTTTGTAAGACTTAAAGCCTCCATCAAAAGCTACAAACCTAGAGTTTAAAGTGGCATTAATGTCATTGTTAAGGGCATAAAGGAGACACATGGGGTAAACTATATGGGCATGCCAATAAAGTTTGAGTTTTACTATTTTTAGAAGTTGTGGAGTAAGGCCATGGGTGTTGAGTGGAGTTTGTGCACTCCTCACTTGGTATCTAACCATCAATTCTTTAAAAATGAACCTTGCCCTTGTATTTGTATCAACTTTGTTCTCCTTGTCTCAAAGTGTCGACTTTAACCCCATGTCCCCATGCTAATGCTTAAGTCTATGGAAATAAGATAATTTTGAATATTTTCCTATTTTTGTGAAACAACTACTTAAAAATTGAAAATACACTGTGAAAAAATGTGGGGGTTGATAATAAGCAACTACTGCATATTAAAAAGAATGTCATGTGGCTCAACAAATCTCTTTGCCTCTCTTTTAACATTTGCCTCCAATTTATACTTATACAAAAGTATTATTAGCAATTGAAAAAATCAAATTTAAATTGACTACTAAAAAATAAGCCAAAAAAAAAAAACACAATCATGGGGCCACCAACTTCACATAATACTCCTTAAAATGTTGAATAAAATGAGTTAAACAAGTGCATAAAAATATAACCTAAGAGAAACTATTTTGAAAGGTCAATAGAATAAAAAGCAATTAGAATAACACACATTTATCAAATTGCACATATATATAGTATAGATCATAACAAACTTTATACTAATATGTTCTAATAACATAGAAGTGATAGCATTTAAACAGTCTAAGACTTTACTTTCTCACAATTCTGATGTCTAAATTATCCTAAATACTTATATTGAACCTTACAACTTTAAACTCTTGTGACTTTCAAATAAAACTAACCAAAAAAGAAATGTTTACAAATCTCCACTAAATTTGGCCCTAAAGTATAGATATATATACATGTATCTGACCCAAATGGCCACGTTAAATTCATGCTTGCAAGTGCTGTATTCAATAACCTGACAATTGAGGTCGTGGATTTGTTGATTGGCATCATTTTGACCTAGGTTTCATGCTTGGAAGCCACTGCATCCGACGCTAAGCGCATGTTTTTCTAACTGTTCATTACATTTTTTGATAAGTTCTCTGCATAAAAACAAGCTCCAACAATGTTTCCTTTCGCTATAACAATTTAGAGTTGGACAAATGATGGTAATTTTAATGAGACCACATCAAGACTGATATTGTACCATCCATATTCTGTCTCTGAAACATATAAGGCTCCTCCTCCACACAGAGGTTAAACCCTCGGAATCTTGGCACAAAATAACTCCAAACAAGATCCAGTATGCACTCAGATCACCCACATCTGTTTGTTTAACATTCCCCTATAATCGCACTTGCTTCAGTTATGAATGAACTCAATGCAGGAAATTTTACAGAACAGAATTATTTGTATATTACAGACCAGATTCACCCAAACAGGAGTTTAATTTATTCCCCTACAAAATCCTAGAGAACTGCGCAATAATAACCACCACAACATCTCTCAAATTTGATCGCTTTACTTCAACCCTATACAACCAACATTTACATAAATGTTTACATTAAATCCGCATTTCCATCAACTATTTCACCCTCGATCAGCACCAGCCATATTTCCCTCGATGAATCAATTCACTGCCGAATGCTATCGATGAAAACCTAGCACAAACCATTAGCTTTTAGATTACAGAGCACAAATTATACAAGAGCCAATTTCCTACATCAACCAATCGGCCGTTTCATATAACATACAATGGAATAGCTCAGGACACCGAATCGGATAAAAGTTGAGATATTTTTCTGCACGCATTTAATCGCTGTTAGCGCTAATTGAGAGACTCCAGAGCCACCTAAAACCCTTTCGCAGAGCGACACAAACACTCTTCCTAAAGCAAAAAATACTACTTAATTATAGCATACCAGCTTTCCACCCTAGGGTACCGAATTCCAACCACAATGGTGGTGTCAACAGACACCGTATAAAAACATTTTAAATAGGAGAGAAAATCATTTAACCAGAGGTAAACTTGGTAACAGCCTTGGTACCCTCGGAGACTGCGTGCTTGGCAAGCTCCCCAGGAAGAGCTAACTTAACGGCCGTCTGCACCTCCCGCGAAGACAGGGTATCCTTCTTGGTGTATTTAACGAGCTTCGAAGACTCCCCTGCCAATTTCTCAAAAATGTCATTCATGAAGGAGTTCATGATGCCCATGGCCTTGCTGGAGATGCCGATCTCAGGGTGGACCTGCTTGAGCACCTTGAAAATGTAGATCTTGTATGTCTCCACGCTTCTCTTCTTCCTCTTCTTCTTATCACCGGCTGCCTTGGGAGTCTTCTTAGCGGCCTTAGAAGGGGCCTTCTCCTTGGGCTTCTTCTCAGCAACAGCCGTAGGAGTCTTTTCTCCCACTGCCTTCCTCTCCTCAGCAGGCTTCTTCTCTACTGGCTTCTTCTCAGCTTTGGGAGCCATTTCTCACAATTCACAGATACTTGAAGAAACAACGTACTTAGGTTTGAAGGATACTAAGTCTAGCTGTGAGTTGCAGGTGCGTCACACTCTCGTTATATATACACCATTCTTTTAGTTTCTTATTGGCTACTAGCCTAGCACACGGATCGCGGAAATTCAATTCATCTTAGCCGTCCATTCTGCGCATTTCAAATCGGCGAGTTAAATATCTCGTGGCCGCTCTTTTTCAAATAAGATTGCACTGATCCCGCCCAAAACTTGAGGGTCTTTGACGCTTTCAAAATATCAGGATTTAATAGCGACGTGAAATATTTTTTAATGCTTCACAATTTTCACATCTTTACGATTTTAGGACATATACCTATTCGGATATAACTCTCCGTATCAAGGAGAGGACCTAATCATTATGGGGCCTAATTTTATACTATTTAAATTTTAAAAATGGTAACTCTGAAAAACAAATTAAAAAAATTTAGTATTATTTGAAACTTATAATATGAAATGATTTGTTATGTAAATGATCATTAAATAATGATTTTGAACATTTAATTAAAATATATATAGGAAAGGTTTCAATTGTTATGTGTTATTTTCAAAAAAAATAAAATTACTGTTTCTTTTGGTAAATTTATAGCTACCATTCTACATATTAACATGTGAAATGATTAATACTTTATTGAAATTTTAAAAAGAGGTGAATGAGTTTTGTTAGGGTTTCTTATTTTTGCAATCATCTCCAGTCTCCTTTGCGTCATACTGCACCTTACGGGAAGGATTTTTCTTTGCTTTGCTTTGTATGACCATATTTATTGCAACTTTTTAGTTGTTTAATTTGTTCTAAAAGTATTCCATGAGGTAAGTTTTTCGATTCCCCAGCGGATGTGGTGCTTCCCATCCCAAGATTTGATACTATATATCATTGGTTAGAAAGGTTTCAATTGTTATGTGTCATTTCCAAAAAAAAAAATTATTGTTTCTTTTGGTAAATTTTTAGCTACCATTCAACATATTAACATGTGAAGTGATTAATCTTTTATTAAAATTTTAAAAAGAGGTGAATGGGTTTTGTTAGGGTTTCTTATTTTTGCAGTCATCTTCAGTCTCCTTTGCATCATACTACACCTTACGGGAAGGATTTTTCTTTGCTTTGCTTTGTACGGCCATATTTACTACAGCTTTTTAGTTGTTTGATTTGTTCTGAAAGTATTCCATGAGGTAAGTTTTTTGATTCCCCAATGGATGTGGTGCTTCCATCCCAAGATTTGATACTACATGTCATTGGTTAGAGCAGCATACTTTTGTTGGTTTTTTTTTTGGGAGGACTCCCCTTGAAAGTGTGTTAAAAGAATGGGTCCATAAATCTTGGGTCCCTCATGGGGTCCGCCTTGATATGGTCCAGAATATGATCCAAAAAAAAAAAAAAATCTCTTTACGAAGGTTATTCA
This sequence comes from Sequoiadendron giganteum, assembly GCA_007115665.2. Taxonomy (NCBI): domain Eukaryota; kingdom Viridiplantae; phylum Streptophyta; class Pinopsida; order Cupressales; family Cupressaceae; genus Sequoiadendron; species Sequoiadendron giganteum. The sequence continues at coordinate 593,170,951 of CM021105.1, forward strand.
TGTCTAGACAATCCTACAACATGGTCCTTCGTATGTCTAGTCCTATTTGTTGGTTTTCCAACCTTGGACCTGGGATTTCTCTATCTCTAAGGACATGAAGTTACAAGTTCTGGTTTGGATTGAGTTTATTGGTTTACCCTTGTCATGTTTGCACTTTTTACACCATATAGCTTTGTCGTTGGGGAAAGTCATTTGTGTCGAATGTAACCAGTTCTTTCAAACTCACCCTTAAAAGTGAGTTTGTGTCAAAGTGGACCTTTCCCAAAAAAAAATTTATTGGTGTCAATTTGTTGACCACAAGATCAAAGATTGCCCTCTTACAACCCCCCGTACTCAATCTCCACCACAAGAAGCTAAAAATCCCCACCCAATGGAAACCCCAACCACCAAACTAGAGGATAAATGGACAATGATCACAAACCGAAAAAACAAGTCCAATGGTGCAAGGACAGTCTCCAAAGTCCATGAGCCCTTAATTGATATTTCAAACCCTTCTACATTGAGGAAAGAGGTTCATGTCGTTGCTAATAGTATTCCAACTCGGCCAAGGCCCTCTACCACACCTTAACTAGCTTCAATGTTGATAGCTTCATCAATTGTGTCTCCTCTTGTGACAGGACCCCTTTTATGAGATCACGCAAATCCTCTAGACCTATTGAAGAGGGTGAATTTATTTCATAAAAATGGAGGATTTCCTCTCCTCCAATCTAAATGTGTTCAATGCCGCCATAGTTTTTCCAAAATCATTTTTCCTCATTGGAAGAATTGAACTTTGATGCCATGATCGAGTCTTTGACGTGAATTTTATTTCTTGGAATGCATGAGGTTTGATTGACCTCTCTAGGAAGTAATATGTTATAGATACTCTTTAGAAACATGCCAGTATTATGTTTTGTGCCTACAGGAAGTTAAAGTTGGTTTTTTGCTATCTTCTTCTTATCAAGTTATTTGGCTAGCGAGTAAGAAAATTTCTTCTAAGCATGATGTTGGTCGTGGTAGTGCAGTCACCCTTTTGTCTCCACAGAGGTATGATTGTGTTATTGATCATGGGTTTGACCCCACACACCAACTCATCTAAATCCTTTTGAACATCGGTAATCATTCATTTGGGATTATTAATGTTTATGCCTCAAATGATGTTGTTGAAAGATCTTGTCTGATGCTGGATTGTGAATTTGCTACTAATTGCCACTTGGGTCCTTTGTGGGGATTTCAACATGGTTGAGGTGGTGTATGAAAAAGATAGTACTTTACCATTCAGATGGGCAACTGGCGAAAGAGAAGCTTGGTTTTATATGTGCAATAAATTGGATCTTTTCAACCCCAATATTGGTTGTTGCCATTATCATTCCCTCTAGTGCACTTGGAGCAATTTTTTATTCAAGTCTAACAAAGTCTTTAAATGTCTCAATCATATTATGATTTCTACACAATCTATATTTTCCTTCGCCAGTTATTCTTCACTCCTAGTTATGTCTTAGTTGATGTCACTCTATCAAACCACTTTCCCATTTATTTTTATATTGAATGGCAATTGGGCCCATCGTGTGCAAGTAAGTCCCAATTTTTCTTAAATACTCCTTTGTTGAGTTATCAGCCCATGCTGGCCCACATCAGAGCTATCTGGAATCTTGAATGCAAACCTTCCCAGTCCACGGGTTGGATCAAGTGGTGGAATGATGTCATCACCTGCACTGTGAGGTTTCTTTGCATCTATGGGTGCCAACTAACCATTTTTCATCGGTGATCTTATGAAGAGACCACCTCAAATATTCACAAAGCCACTGAGGCTTTAATGACTAGTCCCTTTCCTTTGTTTTATAGGCCAAAGTGGTGGAGCTGAGACACCAAAAGCAAGTGGCTGATTTTTATGCTGCAAGAGGCATGCAAATTAAAGCTAGGGTATTAGCTTAAAATTGGAGATCCTGTCTCAAAAGTGTTTTTCCTTGCTCTTTGTGCCAAGCACACTTCGCTTGACATCAAGTGGATCAAAGATGGCAATCATATGCTCACCAAACTACCTGATATTCTCCAAGAATTCGTTATGCATTATGAAAAAAAAATTACTACCCAAGATTACACTCTAGAGCATGCCAATGCTCTCCAAGAATGCCTCAAATTTGTGCCTAATAGGCTCCCTTTTTCCTATAAATCCTTTTGTGAGCAATTTCTCACTATTGAAGACCTCAAGGAAGTCGTAAACATCATGGTTGATGACAAAGCTCTGGGAATTGATGGTTTCCCTTGTGAGTTTCACAAATCCCTTTGGGATTGTGTGGGAGAAGATTTGCATAAAGTCTATTTAGAATATTTTCATTCCAATTCCCTGGGCCAACTCATTAACAAAGGAAACATAAAATTCATACCTAAAATCAGTTATCCTGAAGATATTTGTAATTGGAGGTCCTTTACACTCTTCAATGTCTCTTACAAAATTGTTTCTAAAGCCCTTGCTTTAAATATTTGCCACCTTCTTCTACAAATTGTTTGTCTGAAGCAGACTGAATTTATTAAGTCCAGATTTATTCTTGATAACATCATTGTCGTTTGAGAAGGTATGGAGTGGGCTAGGCACTCGCATCAGAAAGCAATTTTTTTGAAGATTGATTTTTTCAAAGCTTATGACTGCATTGAATGGCCCTTCATCCTGGCCATGCTTTTTACTCTAGGCTTTGGCCCTCATTTTAATTCGTGAACATATTTTTTGGATGTTTCTACTTGCATCACCATTAATGGTCGTCAATCTCAATCCTTCGACTTGTTATACTCCATTCTTCAAGGTTGTTCATTGGCTCCTTATTTGTATGTTCTTGTTGCTGAAGGTTTTGACTATCTTCTGGTACACTCCATTTCCCACGAGCTTGTTCGAGGAATTACCTTGCCCAATTATTTGGCCCAACTTGTCAATGGCCATTTTGTTGATGATTTCTTCCTCACTCTAGTACAAGAAGAGGATAATATTAAAGTTTCCCTCGATTGTCTTGAGACCTTTTGCTTGGCCTTTGGTTTCACTATCCAGTGGCATAAGACACAATGTTACCATCAATCCACTCTTCCTAGTCTTCTTTGGATTCAGTAGTGTGGTTGGAAGTGGACTTCTCATGGGGAAATATTCATATTTCTTGGCATCCCCTTTTCTTTTCAATCCTCCTCTGCAAAATTATGGCAAGATGTTCTTTCTTGTATTGAGAAAAACTTGGATTTTTGGATCACTAAGCCACTTTCATTGGCGGACAAGTTCCAAGTGTGCTCTAAAATTTTGGCAATGACTCATGTTTATTATTCTTCGTGTTGGGCCCCTTCCAAGGTCTCTTATGTGAAGCTTGAGAAGTTTCTCAAAGACTTTCTTTGGGCCTCTTCTAAGTCTAATAGAGGCTTTCATCATGTTACCTAGGAATTTTGTTGCCTCCCCAAAGATTCTGGTGGGCTTGGCCTTCTATGTACTCAAATGCAAGGGATTGCCCTTTGTGTCAAATGGATCATTCATGCCCTCACTAGTAATGAGGCCTGGAAGATTCTCCTCAAGCATTACATCTTCGTGGGATATCATGCTCACATAATAGCTTGGAAAGGGTTTGGATTTCATACCCTTCTCATTATGAAAGAGCTTGTTTAGTTTGTGGGTGCTTTTGTTTTCAAAATTAGTTGGTGTACCTAGGAGGTTGTTGAACCATGGCTCCATTGAAATGGCTTGGGTTTCAAAGATAGTCTATCTTTCAATCAACATAATGTTTGGTGGTCTCCTTTATTTTCTAATATGGGTTGCCCTCTGGCCAAGTTGCCTTGGCTTAAGGCTCTCATATTTCATAAAAAGGGTATCCAGTCTCCTCAAGACTTATTTTCCAAACCCACGATGACTCTCATGTTATGGGGAGATTTTAAAACCAAGTTTGTCTTACAAAATCATGACCGAGAGACCTTTGAAGGCCTAGTCAATGTCATTCTGATTGATATGCTTTATAAATTTGGTAGTCACTCTACCAAGCCTTGGTGGAAAGATTGGAAGTGGAGTCTAAACACCCCACTCAAAAACTACAAGCCCCCGACTTGGCTATCTGTGGCTTTTGCCTCATTATCTGATGATTAATAGTTTGAACCAGAGGTGGCATCTTCAATCCCTAATGTCTGTTTGATACTGAAGATTTTATAATGTGTGGACTGCCATTATTTAGCCCAAGCTTTCCCACTTTGCTTGGTGTATTATTTTCCAAGGCTTACCAATGGGGTCTCGACTTACCCATATGGGGGATCATGACCCTTGTTGCCATTTTTATGGGCAACTCAAGTCTTCTAAGCATCTCTCTTGGTTCTGCTCTAGAACTCAACAGTTGTGGAATTGGATTCATGATTTCTTTCAGTCCTTCCCATCTTGAGCTTCTCTTAGCATATGGTGTTTTTTGGAGACTCGCCCCGTCTCCCCAATAATTATACCTATATTTGGCACACTTTCAAGGTAGAAATCCTCTTCACTATTTGGAAAGATAGATATTCCTACATCTTTTCTCATAATCAGATTAATAAATATGTTTCGCTTTATTCAAAATCTATTATATGTTCTAATGTGATTTTATAGATTTAAGTGCAAGGTAACAAATTTGTGCGTGAGGACCTTCAGGAGCTCTTGGCCCATTGGGGGAATGCTCCCTGCACCGTTGCTCATGTGCCACTCTCTCCCACTTCCTCCTAGGTTGTTTGCCTTCACACGATCAACAACGAGGGAAGAGTGGCTATGTCAAGGACTCTTGGGCTCACCCTTGTTCACATGCCCTCCTCGTAGTGGCTCGCATCCTTCTAAATTATCACCCTCCCCTCCTCCTGAAGTTGACTTGTGATGTCCTTCTATAGGAGTGCTTGGAGGTGGTGGTGGTTCTTTTGGTTGGTCGAACAACTCTTCCAAATGGTTTTTGTGGTTGGATCTAGTGATTTATCCCACTCTATGAGAAGATAAAGATAAAGATGATGATGGATGGGATCCCCCTAATGTCACTCTAGACCCCATTATTATATGGGTTAAACCAAATGACAAGGATCTGCTACCCTTTGTCGGTGTTGGGAAAATGTGTCTCAACCTTGCAAATACATAAGGTACTATTGATACATCAGTGCAAGGGGTACAGGGGGGATGGTACCCCCCTTACAGGAGTCTAGGGGTTGCATGCCTCGGTGGGGGTTTGAGGGTAGTGCCCCCAAAAGCCATATTTTATGTATATTTTATTATTGTAAATCTAGATCGTTCATCATTAGGTCTCAAATCTAACAATCAATATTTTGTTGGCTTGACTTGCGCTAGAAGGCAACTCTATTCTATGAGGGTTTTTTATCATGACTGTGTATTGTGATGTATTTTGAGAGTCTAATAGTGGTCATGATGCCTTTGGATCTCTGGTTGGTGATACTCCTGTGAGAAGCTTGCTTTGCAAGTATATTGTAATCTTTGTGATTTTTGAATAATATATTGGGTAACTTTTGGAGTGTGGGGTTTTTCTCTTGAAAGGGTTTTCCCCACCTAAATCATTGTGTTGTGGTATACATGATATTTATATTTATTTATTTTTAAGTTTTTGTAACTGAAAATATTTGTAATTTTTTGCATTATTCTCCTCTCGAGATTAGTGTAGGAAGTTGTTTTGCTATCTTAGCTTCCTTATAGTTAGCACTGCTATGGATACTTGAGCGACTTTTTATGTTTTTTTTTCACGCTTTCTGCTTTCTAAATGTTGCCCATGTGACTATCAAGGTGTGCCTTTTGATCACTTAGACTTTTTTTGTGAATATGTGTATATTTATCTTTAATTAATAGATATAGACGCCTATTCATCAATAAATAAATAAAAATTAGGTTTGCAAGTAAATTAATAAGATTGGAATTAAATGCATTTAGGTTAAGAAATAATTAAGAAGTTTGAGATTAAATTTTAGGTTTTAACCCAAACTCTAGTTGTTTCCTTGCTCTCTCCTTGTCATTTCCACTCTCTCAACTCATTGTCAAGTATAAGGAGGAGAAATTTTGAGTTTCCGTGTTTGAAATCACCCATATCCTAAGCCCACCACTATAGGTAACAATAACATGTGCCCTTTGCTTGCCTTCTTTTTTCCTTCTCATGCCAATTTTTGAACTACATTTCTTTTGTTCAACAATTTTAGAATATTGTAGATTTAACTATTTGCAATATTTCATATTTACACATTAATGTATTGTATGCCTTCTTATAGTTGTGGTGGTTTCTTATAAGTGGAACATTTGTAGTTATATAGTTACAAGTGTCTAATATTTGCAAGCATTTTTTCATGAGCCTATTGGCAAGAAAAAATCATGAAATTATTTATTCCTTATTCTTGGTATGAGGGATTTTATTTTTAAGTGGGTTTAAGGAAATTAACTATAATGCCTTATTTTGGGCATGATAGTTTTTATTATATGTGTTCACTTTGACCATTTCACATTTTTTAATTTTTAACATTTATAAGTGGCACAAAAAATTGTTGTACATGGTAAAGTTTGGTTTAGGCCTTACAATAGAAATGTGGTTCTTTCTTGGTAATTTCTAATAATTTTGTTGTGCATGCAAACCTATTATAACTACTCATTTCTCATTTTTGAAAAATTATACTTTTGGTAAATGATAACTATTTTTTATATTGTCATTTTTAAAAAATACACAAATTGCATTTTTCTTTAATGCTTACTATTGCAAAATTAATTTTGTGTTGTATTTCATCAACCTTCACAATATCCCCAATTATTTCACAATCACTAACACTATGTTTTACCAAATCATACAAAAAAATATGGAGGTAAGGAATCTTGAAAATACTAAGAGTGAATAAGAGATCCATGGATAGTCCTTGCAAACAAATTTTACACAACATTCATATCAAAAAAGTAATAAAAATTCATTAAAACATAAAGGTAATATTTACACATTTTATTATAAGTGAGAAGAGGTTAAAATAGAATAACTTTATTAATTCAGAGGCATTTCAAACATAAAGGTAAGAAGATTTACACATTATGTTGGAAGTGAGAAGATGCTAAAATAGAATAACTTTATTAATTCAGAGGCACTGAGATTGTTTGTAGAATAGAAAAAAACATTTTTTTTGGTAGATAAACTAAGAAGGAACCCTTTAAAAAATGACAATCCTCTTAAACTTGAAGAGGCATTGAGAAGTATGCCATGTAGGAAACCCTAGCTACCACTCCACTAATGTGTCATCGACAAGTGTCCTTTGCAAATATGATCTAAATGGCCAAGAGATGTGAAAAATAAATTCACCACACATCTTCCATGCCATGTAAATTAATGATTCATGGGTTTGAGTGTAATAATCAAAGAAAACATCCATGAAATACACTACAAAATATAACCTAGAGATATCATTCTAACCAAAGGAGGCTGCGAGAAAGAAATGAGGTATGGGCATCATTTTATCCTTTGAATCAACACAAAAACGTATTTAAATCCTTTCTTGAGCTTATTTAGATTAAAATAATTTGGTTGGAGGGTATTAATGTCATTATAGAGGGGTAGATGAAAGAAAACATATCTTTTGGAGTGGCCCTATTGCTATCAATGGAGTATCAAGCCATCGATTACCTTCATGCTTATTAGACCTGGGAAAAGAACACAAAATATTCCTATTCCCTAACAAAATCCTAATGTGTATCTTATTGAGCTTCCTTTGATCTATACATACCAATTGGGCATAAGAAATGGGCACATCCACCTCTGATATCCTAACAACACTATTCATCAAGTAAATAAAGCCACTGTCAAACTACCTGGCATGAGAAGAGGGATGAGAAACACCAAAGGTCCAACTTCGAGAAACATTATGGAGGAATAAGTGAAGTTTTGAAGTATCAAGGATGGAGGGGAAGAGATGCTAAAATAGGGAATGGTTGAAAGTCTAAAAGAAAAATTTGGAGTGGACTAAGGGAAACTTCAAGGAATTAGACTTTTGGGGAAGGCATAACCAAGATGAAAAGTTTGAAAGGAATGGAGGGATAAAGAAGTTTAAAATTATAAAATATAAAGGACTTTCAAGGAATTGGGGAAGGGAAGGATGGTAGGAAGGTAAGAGAAAGCCCAAAAATCAGACACTGATAAATACTTGGGTAATTTTCAAATACTTTTGATAGAGTTTCAAACTATTGGAGGTGCATGGAAAGAGGGACTAAAAAAGGGAATGGTTGACTCTAATAGGATACATAAAGAAACTAGTGGAAGGTGTTGGACCATTTGGGGAAGCATGATTGGAATGAAAATTCCAATATGGGGATGGATGGATGAAGAACTCCAATAGCCTGAAAGAAAGAATAAATTTTAAGGAAGCAAGGAGTCAAGGAGATGAGTACCAAGGGATTGATGGAGGAGGAAGTTCAAAATTCCAAAATATTCAAAGGACTTAAGATTTTTTAAGACTTCAGGGCTTCAAGGATTAGGAATGCCAATGAATGGTATAAAAATAAGGGGAAACTTGACAATTTGAAAGGTTTACAAATTCAAGATTTATAAAATTTTATGTTTTAGACTTTGAGGATTGAGGATGACAAATGAAGGGTATGAGTGGAAACAAAAACCTGACATCCCAAAAGGCCAATAGAATAATAATTGGATAAGAATAGAAATTGGGCTTCAAATATTGGGGATGCTTCAAGGAGACATGAGTGTAAGAGAAACCTCAACATCTCAAAGTGTCGACAAATTTTACACGATCAAATTTTACAAAGATTAGAGAAGGGAATAATGATAAATAAGGAAGGTGTGAAAATATAGAAAACCATAAAACTCTAAAACTCCAAAAAAGTGACACTTAGTCAAGTTTTAAAGGATTAAAGTGGGGAATTGGGAGAGATAGGGAAGGTATGCAAGCATGGACAACCTCAAAACTCAAATAGCACAAAAAACTCAACACTTGGGCAATTTTGGTTTTTATAACTTACGTATTTGACTAAGACATGAAAAGGAGCTAAATAAAAAAACTAGAGGCACATTTTGAGCATGAACAAGCCCATTCATAATTTCTCAAATAGGTTATAATCAATGGGCCATAAAGGGGGCATAAAATGACAATATTTTGGTGGCCTTTATGGGTTACTTTCCTACTAAACACAAGATCCATTAGCCTTACCTATCCATTGGGCATAGAGTCATAATGACCTTGAAAAATCTAGAAAGATGCCTCATAACACAACAAAAAAAGGAAACAACATGTGCAAATTTCCCTTGGAGGAAAAATAAACAACTAAAATCATGCATTCTCCTAATGAGAATGTGGAATGTGCAACAAAAATTCTTAAAAAGAACAACAACAACTAACATACAAGAATTAAAATAACCTAAAAAATCTAGGTTTGATGTGTATCCCATTCACATTGATAGAAAGAGACTCTCCATCTAGCCTTGAAAGGTGGAAAGCATTAGCCTCCTTGTAGCTAATTATGACATATGAACTACTCCAAATAACATCAACTTTGTATGTCTCCTAGCCTTGGATTTGTTTACATCTAACTTCAACACCAAGTATCCATCCTTGAACACTATATCAAATTCCTTTTTTGTCAAAATTACTCTCGACTTGTGAGTGATGAGCCTCGAGGGTTCACATTACTTTGTTCCTAGTTTCTCCCAACTCCATCAACTTAGCCAATCTTGTTGTCATTGCATCATTTTCTAACATTTCCAGCTATTATGATCATTTAAATGAAGTCAGAGTTAGTGAAAATGGAATATTTCCTTTCCTTCCATAAACAAGTATAAAATAAGAGTTACCAATTGTTCTCTTTGAAGTGATCCTATCAACCTAGAGGCCTATCTTGAGCTTAGAATACCAATATCTTTGGTTATCCTCAATTATCCTCTTGATTATTTTGATTAGGTTCTTGTTGGTAGACTCAACCAAGCCATTAAATTTTGGATACTAATTTGATGAGGTCATCAAATACACATCATGCTTGATTACCTATTGATAAAACAATGCTACTACAGATTCAATATGACTTGACCAACATGTAGTGACAAATGTTTCAATAGTTGGATAAGTTGTTATTGGACTAATAACTTTCCTCTACATTTGAGAGGAACAAATACCTTGTATGATGAATTCTTTATGTTTTTTTTGTTCATTTAAATTTAAATTATAGAAAGGAAAAGAGAAAAATGTAGAGAGAAAGTTACTTAATAAAAATCCTAGCGGCAAACACACGAATACCAACAAGGATTTCAATTTTTTTTGAAAAAGTACAAGGGGTTTTCACCATAATGTATGTTTTGACATGTAACGATGGTGAAATAAGGATAAAAAATCTCAACATACAAAGATATAGGTTACTTCAACACATTCAAATAATACACTGAGATATGATTGTGTTTCATTATGTCGATTGCACGATTTGTAATTTCTTTGATGGATAACTTATGATTTACACAAAGAAGAAAATGGATTACCAATTCAACGTATAATCAATTAGTAATGATAACACATAAAGACATCCAAAGCATATGATTAAAATGTTTTCTCTATTATCTTTGTGAAATTATATAACTTCAAAATCTATTCTGTACAAAATATGAATACAAAAGTCATCCAAAAAGTTAATCAAAAAGTCTCTTTTCTACAAGTTTCCCTTGAAAGAGTCCCCCTTTATATTCAAAATAGCCTTGTATTATAGGATTCTCTTTAGTAAATACCTACAACTATTAAACTAATCAGTAATTACCTAATAATTAATTAATCACTAGGCTTATTTCACTTCATTCACTTAAGCTAAACCTAGGAGTGTTTTTTCTTTGACTAGATCATTTTGTCTCATTGCATAGGACAAAGAAACTTATCATCATCTAATATAATTCTCTTTTAAGGTTTACTTTTATAAGAATTCTCCTTCATTATATTTAATTAATTTTTTAAGTTTTTGTTTTTGAGAAATAGAAAATCTTTTCATGCAACTATTGTTCATGAAAGGTGCTCTTTTTTGTTGTTTGATCTTGCTTTTGTGTGTGTTTCACAATTTCAACATGATATCAAGGTGTGGATTCAAAAAACCCCTTCTCTATTTTTTGAGAGTTTTCTTCAACTAGGGTTACAAACTATCAAATTTGGAATCTTTGTAGTTTTTTATAGGTTTTTGACTTGGACATTTTTTTACGCATGCTGGAGAAAATGAACCTCACCATTGCATTTAAGAGGTTGAACAAATGAATTTTGACTATAAAATTGCCCATATTCGACATCAAATGTTTTTGAGGCTCTTTTTTGCCAAGGAAGTTGTATGGCCCCCCAACATAGGTCCATACGATTTTTATTTTGTTAAAAAAAGCACTTATGCACTTAGTGCTAATTGCTAGCACTAAAGCTAGTGCTAGCAGTTTCATAGCCATTGCGGCTAGGCTGCATGTGGTTTGTTGATCGCTAGTGACAACAACTTATAAATCATTGACCATAGGATCGCCAACACCCTACCACCTACCCCTAGTCGCATATGCTACCAAAACCCAAGCTAGAGGTGGGCTATTTTTTTCTTTTTTGGAATTTTAGTACGATCAAGAAAATCACTATAACTTTTGATCCAAAAGTTGAATTTTGGTGCACAATATAGCGACAAAAAGATGGTTCTAAGAAATATTTAATGGTACATGTGGTTTTTTCATTTTTTTCTATTGGTATATTCTACAACCTATTGAAGTTAGATGTGCCATTTTCATTCAAAGATATTCCAAGTTATCCTTGCACTTTTTCTAGATTTTCCTCAAGTAAATTTTATTTAGTTTTTTGTTTTCACACTATAGTAAATTAATTGGTCGTTTTGGCACCTAAAATATTTTTTTTGCATGGAATGACTTCATTTGGGATACTCTACATGTATTTTATATTTTTTTCCTATCTGGGCATTATAAACATCTTTTGGATGTATTTTCTCTTTTGTAGACACACCGAGATAAAATGCCACTGTTGTACATGCTTTTGGGAATTTCAAACTTCTTGTTGTGTCTTTTTGTACTCACACTACTTTATAAAGTGCTATTGGGGGGGTTGTACAGTGTCTTAGTTTTTCCATCACACTTTTGTCAAGTGAATGTCCCACAATGATGTTGAATCCTAGTGATTTTTATCTCATACATGTGTGCCTTGGTTTGTACACCCATTTTCAATTGTAAGTACTATTTTGTGCATGTTTCAATGTTATTTTTCTCATTGTACTACATGGTGACACATTGTTTTAGTAGACCTATCATGCTTCTCCCTTGACAACATTATGGTCTGGAGGTTTCTATTGTTGATGCTATTTCTTTTTGGTTTCAATTTGGAGTGAGCTATGTATCTAGTTTTTCTTCCTATGTATTAGGAAGATGCAATGGCTAGTTAACCCATGCATTTATGTGATATGGAGCACTTACCATATAGAAACTCTTGCATTCCTATTTTGTGGAGACGACCTATTTTCACTTGATTAGTTTCTTCAAAATATTGGCACTTGTATTTTCAATTTACATTGGTTGAGTAGTTTTGTTGAGGTCACTCATGCAAATTTATGTGTTATATGTATCTTTGATTGATATATGTTATTTTACTTTTATTTTCCATCTAATCATTGTTCAATTAGTGTTTTTGGGGGCACTCACGTAGACTATTTTCTTCTTGATCTTGATGATTATCCTATTTTTAGAGGAGGTTCTTTAATTTTAGCACTATAACAGTCATCTTTTGACAATTTTTGCAACTTCTTCACATTCTTTAGGTAAAGTTCTTCAAGTTCTTTTTATTTATGGGATATTATTTTTGGAGGATTTTTAGTTCTTCATTGTATTTATTGTTGCAAAGATAGTTGTTTTTGCACCAAAAGATTGACCTATTAATGTCTGATACAACCGCTTGAGTTAATAAATCCACAGGAGGTGGTTAATCCATGTCATGAACCTGAGCATTGCATTGCACATCACAAGGAGACCAAGGGTGCACACCTTGCAATAATCCCCCAGCATAAGCAAGGGGTTTGAACCTGTGACCCAAGCTCTGATACCAATTGTTGCAAAGATGATTTGCGTTGCACCAAAAGATCGACCTATTAATTCCTGATACAACCACCTGAGTTAATGATTCCATAGAGGCAGTTAAGCCATGTCACGAACCTGAGTGATCCGCTACAAAACACAAGGAGACCAAGGGTTTTGGAGAGGAGTTTTATCCTATTGGGTTTTTCTCCTTTTCTTCATTTATGAGAGATTTGTTTGTTTGTACATGGGTACCTCATCAGGTCTTGTTGTCAAGACCCATTCATGTATTCTTTGTATTTTATGCATTCACTTTTAGATTTTTTTAGGTACTCCATAAGCTATACTTAAGGGGGGGTGTTAGAGCGATCAAGTAATTACCTCGTAATTAATTAATTTTTAGGGTTATTTCAGTTTATTCACTTCAACTAAACTTAGGAGTGATTTTTTCTTTTATTAGATCGAGCTATTATTAGATTATTTTTCTTCATTACATAGGATGATGAAACTTTTCATGGTTTAATATAATTCTCTTATAATATCCTAAAGTCGACTTGCAATCTTGAGAATCGCCTAGCCAATCTAAATCTATATGTCCAACCAACTCACTATTTGCACCTACTGCATGTTGAATCCCATATTTATGAGTACCCTAAATATAGTGGAGAATCTACTTTGTTATTTTCTAATGCAACTCATGTAGCTTCTATATGAATTGAGAGGCTATTCCCACAACATATGAAATGTCAAGTCTCATACGAGTCAAGTAGATGAGACTCCCAACAAGATGTTGGTAGAAAGTTCCATTAACTAAGGGTGAAGAACACTTAGCCTCAAGTTTGACCCCTAACAAAAATGGATTTAGCCTAAGCTTATAGTCAAGCATGTAAAATTTGGAGAGCATGTAAAGAGCATACTTAGGTTGCACAAGAAATATACTTGAAGATGATTTAGTTGTCTCAATCCCCAAGAAGTAATGCAAAAGGCCCACAAAAATTGATCATGCAGAACATTTTTTATTACCTTGATGGTGGATGAGTGATTCCATATGATCTGTATTATCAACATAGAGAACTAGAAATGTGAGAGTGTCATCTTGATATATAATATGTAAATTTAGATTAAAATAACATCAATTCAACCCAACTATCAAAAGGAAGGAGTCATTTTTTGCAAACCAAGCCCAAGGGGCCTATTTGAGGCCATAAATAGAATTTTGAAGTAAAAAAATAGTGAAGGGTCCTAAATAAAGAACTATGGATGATCCATGTAGAATTCCTCTTGAAGTTCACCACAAAGAAAGACATTTTTCACACACATTTGATGAAATTCCCAATAATGAGTCACAACTATAACAATGACAAGTTTTATGGAATTCATTTTGGCAATCGGTCTAAAAGTCTTAGAGTAATCAATCTTGAGAATCTAAGAGAATCCTTTAGTGATCAAGCGGTCCTTATGCTTGTCAATTGACCCATCTATTGAATTTTTTGTCTGATAGGTCCAATTATACCAAACAAGTTTCCTTCTCGTGAGAAGAGAGACATAATTCCATGTATGGTTCCTCTCTTTAAAGGAATTGAACTCTTCTTGCATAGAAACATCCCACTCGAGGATACTAAAAGCTTCCTAAAAGGACTATGAATGAAAGATTCAACAATAAAGAGATGTGGAGCCTATTGAAATTGTGATCTTATTCTTTTAGTATTTGAAGGATCACCAACCAAATCACTTGTTGACTATAATGTTTGATGAGACCAAAGAGGCCCTGAGGCTAAAGAGTCTACATGAGAATTATCAACCTTTGAATGATGACTATGAGAGGGATGTGAATCCTAATCATCCCCATCACCATATAAAGTGGAGGAATAATAATCCTCATCAAGATCAGGAGGATTAAGATCCTTTGAAGAACTATCATCGTTATGTACAATGTCTTCAATGTGAAGGTAGATCAAAAAGTGGTAGGAGAGAATTGGAAGGGCTCTCCTCAAAATGGACACTCCTCTTAATGAATAGATAATGAGTGGTAGTATGAAGAATCATATAGCCTTTGAAACCATATAGGTACCCAAGAAATATGTAAGGATTGCTTTGTGAATCCATGGCCTTACATTTCTCTATTGGAATTTGGGCCCATGCAAGAGAGACAAACAATCAAAGTACTTCACTATGAATTTTTGACTGGTCCAATCTTGAAAAGGAGTTGCCCCTTCACAAATTGATGAGGAACTTAGTTCTAGATGTGACACACACAATTAATGGCCTCTACCCACTACTAGAGTGCCAATAATATGAAGTGTATCATACAATTTTCCATCTCCTTTAAGGTTCTATTTTGGCATTCCGTGACACCATTTTGTGAAGGATTGTATGGAACTGTGTTATTCAATCCAATACCTTTTGAAGCATAAACTTATTCAAAATTATGGTTAACATATTCACCCCCATTATCTATGTGCAAAATTTTGATGGTATCCCTTGACTATTTCTTTACAAAATCTTTGAAATCCTAAAAATATCCAAAGACCTCAAACTTTGGTTAGAGAAAATAAACCCATATTTAGAAAGATAATCACTAAATGTCAAGACATATCAATCCATATTAAATATGGATGTGGATTTGGTCCTACTGGGTTATTGTGTACTAAATCCAATAGCTATGTGGACCTCTATGCTTTACCTTTATCATATTTACCCTTAAGATGCTTACCGAGAATGCATCCCTAGTAAACTACATCAAAAAATCAAATATAAGGTAACCCTAAAACCATTTCCTATTGATTGAGCTACTACAAGTAACAAAAATTTAAGTGACCAAATTGTTGATGTTACAAGCTCACTTTATATCAGTAAGTGAATAATATTGTCGAAAGAAAGTCAATAAAAGAATGAGAAAGCTAATAGAGTCTAGGTTTTAGGGACCCATTGTATATTTCACTAATTACAATTATGTCTAGTGTGAACTCAACCCACTTGCTAGAGCCTACATGAGTGATTTGTTAAAAAAAAAGAGATTAGTTGACAATGATGGAACACAAAGAATATCTTGAAATTTTCCTTTGTCCACATCAATAGATCATCTACCATGCACTTCCACACGAGTGTCATCACCCATTAGTATGACAAGCATAAAACATGGCTCTAAAGAGGTGAAACCATCCTATGATGAAGCCATGTGGTAAGAACCAACCGAATTAATAATCTATGTATGAGGTTGTGAAACAATTAAAACTAGGGCCTTACATTTTCATTTCCTCTCACTTTTATTGTGTCCTTATAAGAACCTTTTGATGAACCTTGTTTAATTGATTTTGACAGTTTGATATTATTCTTTTCAAGAAGATGTATTAGGTGATCAATCTATTTCATTAAAAACTTATGTTCATCATATGGCCAAACCTTTTACAATAGGAACACTTGACCTTCACCTTCTTAGATTGTTCACCTTTTTTGAAGAGGTTTGATTTGTTATATTTGAGGTATCATGTTTCTAATAGTTTTTCTTATCTCCCTAGTTCTTTTTCTTCTTATCATGTTTTTTAGACCCTTTTTATTCTTTTGTGCCTTGATTTATAACCAAGGCATGTGAATTTTAGGGTTTAATTGTACCCATTTGAACCAAGTTATCTTGCTCCCTAGTGAGTTCTAAAGCAAAGCTATCTAGAGAAGATATTTTGTAGTTGAAACCTAAGACACATTTTTGTGGCATAAAATATAGAAATAAATACAAAATTATAGTTAAGAACAAGCTTAGAAAGAATACTTAAGATCAGTTGTTTATCTTCCTTCACAATTCCAATCTATTGCAATTGCAATCTAATGTATTAAGATTTTGTGAAGAAGTCATGTATAGTGTCAGAATTACTTGGACTTTATGCAATGAGTTCATTTTTCAATTGATGGCCCCTCAATTCATCCTACTTATCGAAGAGGTTTTCCAATGTGGTCCAAATTTCATTTGGAGTAGTAGAATATTCAATGAGAAAGAGTAAGGAGAAACAAACATGCACAAAGTACAAAATGGATTTTCTACATCCATTATTGGTTTTTTCTCAAGTTCCATTGTAACCCTATGCAACCCTTATTTTTTGCGATAGATTGCCATTTTTTATTTCCATTCAAGATAGTTATATAAGGTGTTAGTATAGGAATTATTGATTTATTTACCAGTTTACAAAAATAAGTGCAAAAATGAGGCACACGAGACACCCCCCTTTCCACTAGTTTCTGAAACGACCCCCTATAAATTATAATGTTGGTATTTTATAATTAGTGAGATTTTCAATGCAAATATAATACTTTTAGGCTCTTACAGGGCCTAAAATGGCTAAAACATTGAAAGTATAGATAAAGGATAATGTAATATTAATTTGAGAGACCCATTGTGTAGTACACAAAAAATAATGAACTATGGAAAAACAAGGATGCATAAAGGAGTTTGTTTGCACAAGTTATGACTCCCAAAAGGTCTCAAAATGCGAACTATATAATTGTAAAGAGCGGAAAACTCTTTAAAAACAAATTGACAATTACTTTAAATAAGATCCATTATATTCAAAATAAAGCCATCATTCCATTCATTTAGACATCAAAGAACTAGTCGATTAAAAAACAACGACATAAAAGTCGATAAAATTATTTCACAACAATTCATTCTAAAAACATTCAAGTGTCGAATTACACAATTTTTAGTTATAAATACAATGGTTGATTATAATATATCAGTTACAATTCGAGACTTAGGCATTCAGTCGCCATAAGCTTGTCATTACATATATCAAGAATAATAAAGCATAAAAGAAGATGTAGTCCATCGATCTTCCATCCAAAAAGCAAATTTTCAATAAGAAGATGAGAACAAGGATCAAGCGCTTTTTCTGCCTGACCTCGAAGCTTACGCTTCCCCGAAATTTCTTAGTCAATCAAGAAATACCCGACCCTGCACGAATTGCTTAGCAAAAAGCAGTCTACGAGCAAGATGGAATCTTGTGCATGCCTAGTACTACTAGTAAACCATAAGCATTTTCATTTTTCTAATTCATTTAAGAAATAAGAAAGTTCGATACTAGGATATGGTAGAGAGTTCAATAAAGCCATCTGTTTCAATGGTCCTTAAATTACTTGGCCAAGTAAAATGTCATGCATGACAATAAAAGCAGTTGTGGAAAAACAAAACTACACTCTCTATTTACCCATATTCGGCACCCGTCCTGGAAGGTAGCTTTCCCAAAAACATAACATGTAGAATTATCTATCATTCATGCATGGTCTAAATAGTCAAATACAGTCTTTTGCAATCTTTCAAAACATCAAACTGGAAACATGGTTTAAAACAAAAACAGTTTAAAAAGAGCTTCTTTCCATTGTTCAAATCCATAAAAGACATAAAGTTAATATTTTAAATTGAGTAGTTTAAATAATCAATAAATTTTAATGAAGGTGTAACTCCAGTATGCTAATTAAAAACATATAAAAAACAAAATTAAAAGAGTACACATTCATTCGTTTATACTCATCTAATTAATGTTGTTTCAAATTTGTTATGGATGTTTCCAATAAATCAAATTTAAAGTTTTAACGTTTTATTTTCAGTTTATCATAATTTCATAAACTAAATAATAATCGATTATCAAATTTAAAATAACTCTTCTATTTGTTTCATTTTTGACAGTTTCGTTGACAGGTGAAAATTTCAAGTTTAAATAACCTTTGTTTCAAAAATAGTGTTAAGATTCGAAGTTAAATTCTATCATTTATTTTCAGTCAACAAGCATTGTTTATTTTTAGCAAAATTAATCTATTCTCTGTTCAAGATTGTTTTATTTTCTAAATTAGTCAAGATCGTTTCCAAATTTTAATAGATTTTCCTAAATTCATCTCACTGTTTAATTTATGATTTCTATCAGAAATTCCTAAATTCTCAGCAAAAATAACAAAGTTTCTGTTTAATACGTTTTTGAATCTAAATCTAAAATTTGTTTTCTATTTTGAGTTTGTCCCTAAATTTGATCAATATTATTATTTCATGATTTTAATCGAAGATTTTTCCTAAAATCTCTGTCTCTAAATTTGTCTAATGTTCTGGAAATTTAAATGCAGTTTGATTTACTAAAACAAATGTTTTTATCTAATTGATTTTCCATTCAATCTGTAGGTTATTCTTTACTTGAATTGCTAAAATCAGAAGTTCTCTTTTCAATTTTAAAAGATAACTAACAAAATTTAGAAAAGGAAATTGTAAATTTTGTTATTAAATTTATGAATTTAATGTTCAAATCCTACCTGTTGAATTCAAATTCTGGAAATGTTGTTGGTTTCTGATTCTTTTTCCTGTGATCTTAGTCCTTGTTCTTTCCCCTGGTGCCTCTTCCTATCTCCAATCTTCTTGTTTTTTTTTTTAACTTATCTAATCCCTACGCATGCCTTCCTACCAGGCTGCGCCCATCTCCCACCTTCCCAAATACATGGGTCTTTAGTGGCTACGTAGAAATTTAGTGAAGATTCCTACGTAGCCTTTTCCAAGTCCTCCCTGCCTACCTCCCTTGAAGCGTGAGGTATCTTCAGCTGCATGTGGGGTGTGAGGTATGAATCTTCCCTTTGGATGCGTGTATGATTTGATGAGTGGAATTCTATTTCCACTGGTCAAATCTAATTACTCTCTCCTCCTCTGCATCTGGGTGAGATCCATAACAGAATAAACAATCCTTTTTAAATGAATTTTTCTGTGTTCTCCTAATTTTATATTTTCTATGTGTCCAAATTCTCTCTCCAATTTCAGATCTTCATCTGGTATATATCATTTTTCATGCATTCTTTCCAACAAGAGAATGAGATCCACCATTTACTCAATGATCTCCAGTTCATAATCAGAACTCCAGTTCACTAATTTTGATTGCCTATTGATAATTTTTAAAGATATTTTCTTCCACAAGTTAACTGAAGTTTTGATTTTTAAATGAAGAATCCAAGTGTACGTGAGTTTTGTTTTCAATTTCTCATTTAACCATATTTAGATTTTAATTCAATTTCTATATTTAAAAATACATCCATTTCATAATTTCAATATTAAAAAGCATTTAATTTCAAAAACACTTTATTTAATTATATTTTAATCAAATTTTGAAATTCAATCTATTGCATTGAAATTTCTAAATTTCAAACTTATTATTTCCAAATAATAATAATATATTTAAAAAATCAATCTAATAATTTTAATTTAAGTCAAATTTATCAAATTTAACTAAATCATCATTTAAATCACATGCATATTTCACAATTTTGAGAAATTTCATTAAAATTGGATTTTCAAATTGCAAGCATGATAAACGCAAAATACATTAAAATATTCATCTATGTGAGTGTGTGAGATCCCATCTATTCGTAAACGTCAATCAACTAAACAACTCTACCTGATCGTTGTTCTCGCCTTCCATCACGTTCACCTGTTCCTGCGTTCACTTGCACTCGATTTATCATCAGTAATGACAAACCCCGAAATAAACATAAATACAATTAAAATCATAATAATTGCATTTCGATTTCAATTTCATTTTAACTATCATTAAATAATCATTTAATTTCCATCTAAATTTTGACATAATAATTAATGTCTGCATTTAATAAGTCAATGAAAATCCATACGTGACAATAATAAATTCTAGAAGAATATTTAATTTCTAAAAAAATGGACCATTGTATACATTATCCAATGGGTTTAGTGGAAGTGTGGCAAAAAATTAGACTATCTCAAGGACACGATCAAAGCCCAATGGGACTCCCTCTAGGCCAACACTCAAGTTCAAATGATCTAAACTAGAAAATTGAGCTAGGTATCATATTTTTAGTGGGTAATGATTACTAAAAATCATATAACCAAATCAACATGAAATTGGTATTCTAAATTCCAACAATCCAAATGTCAATGGTTTGTGAGAGGAAGAGAATTAAATGCAATCATAGTAAAATAGTTAATACATCAAGTCTAAAAATATTGTGAGCGGACTATGTGTTTGAACATTATAACTTGGTTTTGGATAACAGTGGCATAGGTAGTAAATGTGGCATTTAAATTCCTCTACTTTGGTTGGTGAAATGGGTGGTCATTTGAGAGGAGAGGGCATGGCAAGACAAGAACGAGAAAGAAGATCCAATAGTCATTTGTGGGGAACTTAACCCCTTTTTAAAGAGGGTGAGGAGGGTTAGTGTTTCATCATTATATACACTTGTTTCTCTTATGTGAGGAGAGAGAAATGAATGATTTTTTATTAGAGTTGGTGAGAAGAAACTAATCCATTACACATTGTAGCAAAGTTGATCTCATAGCTTTTGGGTGGTAAATTGTTTATTATTTATTTTCTTCAACCTATTAAGTAACTATATCCTTTTTCCAAAATTCAACATATAATTTTTTTCTTGGTTGCAAAGTTCTAGTAATCCTTTATTTACTAGTCATTTGTAGCTTAAAGGACCATTTTTTCTACTTTTGGGTTGAGCCTAAGTGTGCTTGTGAAACAATCACACTATCCTTTTCTAAGGAGAAAAAGAGAGACATAGTGAGAAAGTAGTGCTCACAAAGGCCTTCGTTCTCCCTCTTTCTCTTTGTGCCTATGAATTAGATATTGTTGGATGCTTAAATATTAGAATGGCTTAAGTTTTCCTCTATCTATCTAGTCAATATGATCTCTTGCAATTACAAATATGTGTGAAAAAGGATTTCACAAGGAGTTAGGTTTTTTTGCGAAGTGTGCATGTGTATGTGTGTGTACGTGTGTGTGTATAGGGAGTGCGATGTGTTGGTAGGGAATAACATGGGAGAGTCATGTTCATATCGTCGTCTTGCCTATTGGTTGCTCAAAGGTTGATTTCTTAGCTACCCCCAAACTTACACTTGTAAAATCAAAGGTCACTTTTCTCTTGCCACATATTGTTTTGATTAGAGGTAAAAAATGGGTTTTGAAGGGGCCCGAAACCCTATACAAAAGAAGACAACTGAAACAAAAGAAAATAACACTAAGCAAAAATCAGCCCAACAAAAAAAATCTACTTAAAAAGATAACTCACATACCAACAACAACCTGACAACAACCTCTAACAGATTAACATGATTACACAGGCTACAAAAGATAAGGGCCCAAAACCCCAAAACAACCTGGTTTTAACCGGGACCAGAAACCCCTAAAGAATCCACCTGCATTTGCCAGACATCAACAACCCATACACTCATGGAGATATAGCAATGACCACCTAAAACAATCAGGCCATAATGCATCATAACTGCATCAACCAAATCTTGACAGTAATAACCACCAGAAACAATTAGGCAACATAGCAACAAAGCAACAACCAACCATCTACTCAGAGTAAACAAAACCGAGCTCATCACGGAAAAAAGGTAATTTAATGGTAAAGAACACCATTAAACCCAACCCCTAATAAAAAAGACTAGCACACAAAAGGAGACACACCCCTTGGAGCTCCCAACAACACCACAAACCAACTCCAAATCCACCTCAAGAGGAAGGAGCTCCCCTCTTTAGGAGAGGATGCTATGAAAACCCAAAAAGTTGAAAGCACACCTCTCGAGCAACCTCGGGCACCACCATGGTAGGAAAATATTCCACCTCAATAGGAACACCACCAGAGGATGCCAAAAAAGAGGACTTCCAACCACTTCCACCACACCCACTTCCAACTCAATAGGAAATGACTTGAAAATCAAGAGTTGCCTTCGCCTCAAAAGAATACACAGTGCACAAGAAATGGAAGGAATCCAAAGCTCCAAAAGACTGAGGAAACACACCATCCTTTGGCTAAGCAAGCAGGAGCTTCAAGAGAGAGACCACCACCTCAACCACCAAGCTTCTTCCCAAAGCAACAACAAGGAAGGCAATCCATCTAACCAAAAAAGTCTCAAAAGTAGATAAACCATATAGCATGACTCTCTCGAGACAACCCAAGACCTCCTCCAACGTCCAAATAAATAGTTGGAAAAGGCACCCAACTTCCAAGATAAACCCAAAAACAAAGAACTCTTCCAAGAGAGAACTTAGGGCCAAGAACAAATGAAAGCCCCCTTTGAGAAATATAGCCAAGTCAACCACAAAGGGTACCCAAAATCTTTGACCCTAAGAGAAACTAGAGAAACTAGAGAAGCAAGAATTTCCCCCAACCACACAAGGAGACTCCAAACAGGAGGACGAGACCCTCCAAAATAGAGCAACAAAGTAGGCATCCTCAACAAGAATCCACCCAGAAGAAGCCAACCATAGGCCATACCAACATTCAAAGCACAAAGGCTAGAGGAGAGGCCAAAAACCCTTCAAATAGATCTTCATGAAACACTTGATATATAGGCCCAAAAGTAGCCAAGAGAAGTGAAACAAAATAAATCTATTCCCACCTAAACCAACAATAAACTCCTCATAGAGGTGAGGCTTCCCCAGGCCGCAAGCAACAAAATCTTCAACAAAGGCAACCACAAAAGAAAAAAAAGAGAGGAACCTTTGCATCCCACAGGCAAGGGCAAAAACCCCTCCAGCAAACCAAGGAAAGTTCCCAACACAGACCAACGACCCCACAACCAACTGTCGGCAATGGAATGGCGTACAAAAGTTCCAAGTCGAGAACCCTCCAAGATAGAGAAAAAGGGTGCAAAGGAGCAACCACTCCAAATGTAGGGAAGAGCCAAGAGCCCTGACCATGATAAACTCCCTCAACCATCCACAAGAAGCAAGAAAGGCAATGAAAGCCCTCTTGCAACAACCCAAACGACTAGAACATCTTGCCACCAAGAGCATGGACCTAAGAGGGAAGAAGGTCCTCCCGAAAATCCATGATGTCGTCGCCATCTGCATCTTCATCCGCTCCAGCTTCTCCCTTAGCCGCACCATCTCTTGAATTTGAACCCAACCTCCCGCTCATCTTCATTCTTCCAGTAATCCCTCTTGCGACATATTGTTGCTTGCATTGGTAAGTTTACTATTTTGATGATGTTTTCTACATTGTATTTTATTATGAGATTATTTAGGTCTTGATTCATGTGCTTGTAAATGATTCAACCCAAGCAAATGAGAGAAGAAATCCAAATTACAATGAAAACCCAAATCTCTCAGCCATTGGGAACATAGAATATAGGGTAATAAATATTGAGCAAAAAACCATACAAATCATGATTATATCTACTAGATGCATAAAAAGAAAAACTAATGTTAGATCGAGGTCCTAAAGAAGAAATTTAAGGTTTAAAATTTATGCATGCAAATGTGAAATATATCAAACTAGCGATGAAACTATATATCAAAATGATCTAAATCTCAAGTTGTGAGGACATAGGTACAAAGGGACTAATTTTCTATGAAAAATCCCAAAGAAGATACAAAAAAAGGATGATAGGACCAATGATAGCTTGTCCAACCCTGGAAGCACTAGAATTGGAAACGAGATTCATTATGAAATTAACACGATCATATCCTTTGGCTAATAGCTTTGCTGTCAACATACATATCAATTGATAGAGATACAAAACAACTCTCAGTTGTATACAACCTTATTACTCTTTCTACAACAATATGTCATATTTTTAGTCTGATGAGCCACATAGATAGGTCAGATTCTCAATTTGGTGATAAAAAACTAGATATTTTATATTTTCTATGCTTTATAATATATAATATATATAGGCTTATGCCTTTTGCCCAAAAAAATAATACACAATACAAAACAATCAAAGTAAAAACACCCATCTAAGTGTAAATTTAAACTAAAGCAAAATAGATTGAGTACAATTGAGAAGAAGAATTTTAATTATTCAAAACACGATTATGCAGTGGGAGCCCAACATTCCTTCACCATGTATATCATACCATACCCAAAAACACACACTAAATATTATAGTGGGGTTTACACAGGCTAGTAAACAAAACATGATATATATATAAGAAATTTTGCATACCTTTTTCCTTCTTTGTTCTTATCTAGAAGCAATCAAAATTTAGTACAATTTCTCCTATAAATACACCACAACCAAATTCTAGACATGCTTCTCAAAATTCTGGTTTACAACAACCAATACAAATAAAGGATTGATTTATATTATTTAAAAACAATTATTGGGTCAATGAGTTTGACTCATAAAACTACACGGTTGAATCCTGATAGCAATATCACAATTTAACAAGCTGTGGAAAATACCTCCTACTTATCAATTGATGAGCTAAAGGGGCTCTATAATGAATGGTTCATAAGGCACACCACTTGTTGAAGGTTTTGCAAATGGGGTTGCAAGCTAAGTGGGCTTAACCTTGGAGAAAACTCTATGGTTAAACATGCTTGAGTTGGAGTAGTACTGGGATGGGTGACCTTCCAGAAAGACCTAGTGCTTCACCTCTGTGAGCATCATCTAGATGCAATGAGTGCTAAGTGAACCATTCATTATCATGAGAGATAGGTTCTAGTGAACCACTACTCATGTAACTTGGGTCAATGAGTTTGACTCGTAAAACTACACAGTTGAATCCTGATAGCAATATCATAAGTTGACAAGCTGTGGAAAATACCTCCTACTTATCAATTATTATGTTGTTTGAGAAGCTAAGTGAAAATATTTTTCTAGATTTTATTTAAGATACTTTTATAGAAGACTATATATCTTTTTAATAAAATGGATATTGATTGAATTTGTTTTGTGACTTATGCCAATGCATATATTTGCATAGAGTTTTAGTTGTATGTGTCTTTTCAATATCATAATGTATAGACCAACAATTAATGCCATTCAATACATTAATACAATCGAAATTTTACCAAAACAAATTTAATGCATTATAAATTCAATAAAAAAACTTATATGTAGATTTTAGAGAGGTTGATAAATTGAAATGGATAAAATAATTGCAAATTGTGTCATTGTAGGTAGAAGTAACTTTCAAATTAATTTATTTGTCAACTCATTATATTATGATATCTATAAGAGTAGTCATTGTCATTCAAGACATTTATAGAGTTGAAAATTTAATCAAAAAATTTAATGCATTGTAAATTTCTAAAGAAAAAATCAACAATTTTATTTTTACATTGTTTTCAAAATCAACCAATATAAAAAATATAGATAACATTTTCAAAATTATTAAATATGAAAAAATAATTAAAGACTATAGAAATGTGGAACATTTTTAAAAATCTATATGATGATTGACAAATCAATTAAAAATTTGTGTCTAACAATACATTTTCAAAATCAACCAATATAAAAAATATAGATAACATTTTCAAAATTATTAAATATGAAAAAATAATTAAAGACTATAGAAATGTGGAACATTTTTAAAAATCTATATGATGATTGACAAATCAATTAAAAATTTGTGTCCAAAAATACATTAATGGAAATTAATAATTTTAAAATAAAATAAAATAATAAAATAATAAAAAATCTAGAATAGTTAATTAATAAATAGAAGTAGCCTATTCTCGATCTATTTTATTTTGTTCTTTGATAAGATCAAGGGGTCCCTCATAGGGTCCAGCATTGTAACGCTCACCGACCGATTATTTTAACCGTTAAAATATCTAATTTGTCGTTATCCATTTTACGTGACAGAGGCAAACGGATATATTTTAATATGTGCTGCGTTGATAGCGGATAAAATTTAATGACACAGATAACAGAGCCTGATTTTCCCGCTTTAATAACATGCCGCCACGTCTTCTGTGAGCTGTCAATACTTGACGTAACTTTCCATAGACGACAACTATATTCGATCTGGAAATATCATAACGATGCGCTGTTATCTGCAGCGTGACTTATCAGTCATGGAAACCCTTCTTGGATTGTATCATCAAGAATAATTATAAACTTGGTTTCCGCTATAATCAGTCAAGGTGTGAAGGATCTACAGAAAGATGGGGAAATATGGGTATTTAGCAATGAAAACAGATGATGTGAGTACAGCTGAGATCAAGTCCGATTTCAAGGAAATTGGATTGGCTGTGAAAAGGCTTGGAAGGCACACTGTGGGTTTACTTGGTTCAGGCCTTCTTACAAGCTTACTACAATGGCTGGCAACTATATCTGCCATGTAAGTATAGGCATCTCATTTTGATAACTCTTATGTTTTCATGATTTTGTACAATGTGAGTGTCAATCGTGTAATTTACAGTGTCAGATCACCCATTTTTGTGTAGGAAATGACACCCAAGTTTTGTTAATTTTTTATAAAGTTATTTTTGCATTTGTACATAGTTAAATGCTGAAAGAATGATGTATCAAAAGAATTTGGGTTTAATTGTGGTGTTATGAACCTTGGAGAATGTTTGCAATATGTCTGTAGATTTTGATGTTTTTGTTTCTTTAAATGTTTCAGTTGTAATTCTCACTCCACGGTCAACTGAACAGGGGAAATGTACCCTGAATCTTAGAACTTCCTTGAGCTCAGAAGCTAGATGGGAAATACGGGGTGGATTTCGATTCACCTAAATACACCTGGAACTTGCACCTAGCCTTTTTAAGGTTTGCCATTTGGCACAGCTATTTTAACACGGTGAAAGTACCTAGCACAGCCAGAACTGGGGTCATCATTAAATGTTTGTAGATTATGAGTTGCTCCACTCATATGGGCAAAGCTAGTTGTTGATTGAAAGTGACATCAGCTATTTCCAAGTAGGAGAGCTATTTCATTATGGAAGGATAATAATTAATATGTAATTCCATTCTCTTAAGAATTCTTAGTCTGATCCCTAGCAGGTGCTTGTTTTTACTACAAGTACAAATTAGCAATTGTAATGAAATACTAGAATCGACAAGCATGAAATAATCTTTTCTTATGACGAGATCATAAAAAGCACAAGCTATAGGATTGAGACATTAAAAAGAATGGGAGAGGGCTTCTGTCAAAGATGCAAGGCAGAACCATGAGCTGTAGTCAAACAGCACAACTCAACCCAGAGAGGGTTTGCTAGCAGAGGATGCAACCTAGAGCCACATGGTTGCTGTCTGGAGTCAAGATATATACCAATTTAAATACAGATCTGTAACAGGCAAAATGAATGGTAAGGTTTGTCTGAGTGATACGATAGAGTACAATGAGAGATAGATTTGTTTCTTAGCAGAGGAATGGTAGGGTTTGCTAGCAGAGGATGCAACCTAGAGCCAAATGGTTGCTGTCTGGAGTCAAGATATATAACAATTTAAATACAGATCTGTAACAGGCAAAATGAATGGTAAGGTGTGTCTAAGTGATACGATAGAGTACAATGAGAGATAGATTTGTTTCTTAGAATTTAAACTATATATCTACATATTGGATCTGGTGGTGGATAGTTTTTCACAGTTCTCTGCAGAATGCCTTTCAAATTGCGTCTTCAAGTTTTTTTTGAAATTCGTTATGAATGTCAACTTATCGTTCTGCCATTTGGAACTATCATATATATATATTTTTTTGATATCTCAGAGGGGTATCCCCGTGATCGGCCGGGCTTCTCTTAAGTTTCCATTACCAGGCAAGACTAATCCCCTCTGGGCCATGCGAAGCCCAGCGCCTGCCCCACAGTGTGTGCGCTGGGTGAGTTGAGGTTTGAATTTGCGTTGATCGTCCGTGTCTTTCAATGGCTCGATCAACCGGTATACACCCCGGGGGCTGGAACTATCATATTTTTTATGGCAGGTTTATAATGGTAATAATTTGCATCACGGATTGATCCTAAACGCACGCAGGGTAGCTGTGCCACACTCTGGTATGCAACATATGGATTTAAGATGAGATGCCTTAAACTTCCTCTATGTGTATTCAACCACTTTCAATGGCAGCCTATAACATATGCATTAAAGGACAAAATAGAAACATCTCAACTGTGGAAAATAATTTGCATCATGCACAAAACATATGCAACACAAATATAGTTGGGAGAATCCCTCAACTGGGCAGAAACTCCTGCAAGAGTAGGCCTTGCACGTCATGTCACCAATCTTCAGTCTTACATGATGTGTTTACATTTCCTCTTGGGCTTGACAAAAGCTCTACATCTTTTTCCAAGCTCCATCACAACTACATACTGACTTAAAGATGATAATGGCCTGTATCTCCTTTTACAACTATGTGGAATGGAGGACAAAATCTCTCACATAGGGTCTGCTGCCCATATCTACAGTAGTCCAGATAATTTTTGTTGCATCAGACCCATTGGCTCAGCGTGCAATTCCTTGCTTAATCTGAGATGTCCAAAGGGAATGCTCCGTTTCATAGCTCTCTCACACACAGGACATGCTTTACCTCTGACCAACACTCTCTACCCATACCAAACAGTCTTAGCTCTAGGATCAGTTTGGTCATCCATGGCTTCCTTAGCTGTATTTGTGTCATGTCCCCTTTTTTAATAAATTTGTTATGTGTCAAAATGCCTTGTTCCAAAATTCTTCCCCCTCTCTTAACTAAGAATTTTGTGTCTGTGCTCCTCTCTTCCTCTTTTGGTGTCATTCTAGGTTGCCCAAGTTTTTATGCATTTGGGTGAGTTAGGGGTTCTAAGTGTCTATCAATCTGAATGTCTTACATCACTGTGCTGGCATACTTAATGTCCCTTCTTTGCCTCCATCCTCTTCCTTGTAAGGCTACTAGGGTTACCCATCTTGTCATCCTCTTCCTTCCTTTTAATTGGGTTGTTGGATTTTTCCTTCCCTGGGCTTCCCTTACTTTTGTCATACCACTTATATGAATCTTGTTTCATTAGAGTCAGACTTCTCCTCATCCACCTACCATATAGGTACGAGTCCCTCATCATCCCTAACCCTCGCAGTTTAAAACTCCAACTTAATCTATCAGCACATTGTAATGTTTATTCTTGACATGTGGCTCTAGCTAGGGTTTTGTTTCGCCAATGACATTATTTAATTAGTAAATTAGTGGATATGGTCCTATGTGTATTTCTTCCTATTGGAGTTGTGTTTAGTGCTGTAGCCGCCATTAATGCGGTAGTTAGGGTTTGTGGCCTTGGTTCTTCTTGCCATTACTACAAATGGTTGTTGTAGGTTCGAGTATATTTTTCCATACATCTCCAATGCCTCTTTGTGCATGTGGACGTGACTATTTGGGGCATGATTAAGAGAAAAGTAGTGCTAGTTGGTATGGGCGTCCCCATTTGTGTACCTCTTTGGTACTCAATAGGCTTCATGTTGGTTTTAACCTCTTTGTGGTTGGTATTGGGGTTGGAAGCTTGTGAAGGAGAAAAGGAACTTTTGAACACCCACATCAACCCCTAATTAGACTATCTCGAGCACTCATGTTCAGATGAATAGATTTAAGGACGAAACCTCGCAAATCTATAACAACCAAAGGATAAAAACTCTACTGGGTTGTGAGTGGTAGAGTACTGGTTGAAGAGGTGATTCTCACCCAAAGGTCATGATTGAGCTTTAATGTTGGTTGACATTGGTGATATCAAGATGACATGACACTTGTTGTCGCAATAGAAGTGATTAGTCTAGAGGCATCCATGGTAGTGTTTACCCATAGGAATGAACTAGACTGAAAATGTTGACAAGAGCTTCCTTAGTCCATGAATGCTATTGAAAAACGTTTGTAATGTATTTCTTATATTTTGTAATGTAAGAACGGCCCCATAACGATCATGTTAGTTGTAAATTGATGTAAAATAGGTATCAATGAATGCAAATCTATATTTGCAATTTGGGTTACTTAAATTTGTCGATATATGGAGTTATGATTTGTCTTCTGTTATTTTACCGATAACATATTCCAAGTTAGGGTTATCATGAGAATGAAAGAGGGAACTTTAGATTTTATGGTTAAGCAAAAAATTGAGCCCTAAATTTAGTGTCTGTTCATCCATAAATTATGACAAGGGTTAATTAATTGATTGAAGTATCATATTTAATGAGGGGTTATTGCAAATATCTTGCCTAGTTAAAATGGAAGCCTTTTTCTAGTCCCTAGAAATATCCATGGGTCAAAGCAACTGCATTAAAATATTTAGGTTTTATTAAGGCTTAATAATATATATTTAAATTTGTCCAAAACCCATTTAAATTAAATTTAAGTAGGGACATTACAATGGTATTAGAGCTGGTTTTCTTGTTGGCTTGTTCTTTTTAGGGATAATTATTGCAGTACAAGAATTGGATTCATCTTAGTGAGCAATTAGAGGAGAGAGAATAGAAAGCATAACATCTCCACAAAAGGGTTAGGACAAAATATAATGGCAAACAAGGAGAAGGCCTCTAATGTGGGCAAGAGTCTTGAGGTTCGGGTGGAGAGAAAGTTTGACACAATGTTGGACATCTTGGCGAAAGTGCTACACAAAATGGATAATAATATGAATGTACTTAGAATATAGAATGGAGAAGGTAGCCCTTCAGAGGCCAACAATCGTAATGTTGCTTCCACTAACACACAAAAGACCATCCTCATATCATTTGCAAGACCTTTCCAACCTACCTTCATTTGTAGGGAGGAATAGGCCTTGGATGTCATAGCCCAAAATCCAATCATTGATGATGTCATGGTTCTATGTATCCAACATTCATTGGGGGAAGTTACACAACACTTCCAAACCATGAGTTGAAGTTCCAATTGGAAGGAAAGGAAGTGAAACTGTAGGGAATGGCGAATATAATGATAAAAATTGTGTTTGCCAAAAGAATGGAGAGAATTTTCAGCCATGGACAGGGTAGGTTTGGGTAGTGCAATGCTTTATATCAGCAATCGACTCACTAGAAAGTCAAAAGGCATACTCTAAGGAGGTCAACGAATTTTGAGTAAACACAACAAAGTTTTTAGTGATATCCTTGAAATTGAGAAAGCAATTGAGGAGCTATTGAAAATATGGCACATTACATCCAACTCGAGCCCTTTTGCCTCCTTTGTAGTCCTTGTAAAAAAGAAAGATGGCACAATGAGAATATGCATTTGACTATAGGGCTCTAAACAAGAAAACTATCTAAAATTGATACATGATTCTTGGGATTGATGAGTTGATTGATGAACTCCGTGGGCCAGTCTATTTCTCAAAGATAGACCTCAACTTTGGCTATCATCAGATACATCCACAAGATGGCCTTTTGATGCCGCTTTGGGTACTATGAGTTCCTAGTAATGCCGTTTGGATTGGCAAATGCCTTGAGACCTTCTAGTCGTGCATGAACTAGGTATTTAATAAATAGTTAAGGAAGTTTGTTCTTTCCTTTTTTGATGATATCCTTGTTTATAGAAAAACTTGGGAGGAGCACTTAAAACACCTTGGTGAGGTTTTGGGAATTTGGAGGCACAAGCTTTTTTTGCAAAAAAGTCTAAGCATGAAATTTCCATGATAGAAGGTTTTTATTTAGGTCACATCATTAGCGCAAAGGGAGTGTATGGCAACATGGAAAAGATCAAAACCATTTTGGATTGGCCTCCCTCAAAGACCTTGACATAGCTGCAAGGGTTCCTTGGTTGTTGCAACTATTATTGAAGGTTCGTTAAGGAATTTTCTTAGATAGCTACTTCCTTAACAACTTTGACAATGAAAGGAAGTTTCATGTGGAGTAAGGAGGTGTAACAAGCTTTTGAGAAGATGAAAGAGGTAATGATTTCATGTTTGATGCCAACTATTTTTGACTTTTCCCTTCTTTTTGTCTTAGAGTGTGATGTGTTTGGGGAAGGGATAGGAGCTGTGCTTATGTAGAACAAGCATCCCATTGCTTTTGAGAGCTGCAAATTCAAGAAGGTTGAAAGATGTTTCTCCATCTATGACTGGGTAATGCTAGCCATTATGTACACATTGACTAGGTTTTGACAATACTTAGTTGGCAACTAATTTGTGATAAGAAATCATAATAGTCTAAAATACTTTCTTAATTAGAAGGACTTGAATGAATGTCAACAAAAATGGGTGAGTAAACTGCAAGCAGTTGATTTTGACATTGAATTTGTTAAAGGGAACAAAATTGTAGTCGTTGATGCCCTATCTCTAGGAATCTGGCCTTTTTCTTGATGTCACATATCTTGACTAATTGGAAAGCTGAAATTGGATTATATGGCTATAGTAGAAGCAAGAGAGATTGGATTATCATTGGATGACATTGATGTTGCAAATGAGTTCATTGTGATCTAATAGTGGCTTGGAGCCATAGGTGCAACCTTTTAGGCCGAGTAAGAGTTGTAGTTGAGTGCAATGACTAACCCTCTCCTCCTCTATTTTTCACTAGAACAAGGAAGAGGAAATTGTAAAATCTTGTAATTTGTAACTTGCTTAGATATTGAATTTATGATGATTTCAAAGACAATCATAATAAATTCATAATAGTTATTAGCTAGTTTTTGTATCCACATGATGATGGGATTGTGTACTCTTTTTGTATTCAAATCTAATAGAAAACACTTCCCCATGGTTTTATGCTCATTTGATAGATTTTGTAATTGAATTTTGCAAAAATATTTAAGTACTTTTTAAGTTGCTAAGTTTTTGTTGAGTTAATTTTTTTTGGTTTGCCAAGTCTAAATTTGAAAATTATGAGTTGAAGCATTTTCTGCAGATAAATTGTATCAAATTGCTTTCAAGCTTGTCATAGGGTTCATCATCATCATCATTATTGTCTTCTTCTTCTAAGTCAAAGTAGCTTAAGGGGAAGGCACTTGTTGTTGTAGATTCTTGTTCAAGGAAATAGGTCATTGACTCGAGTTTCTCATCATATGACTTTGCCACAAGATATGTTTTCTTTATTTGAAACTTGTTCTATGCCTTGTACTTTGATGGGTAATGGCACTTCTATGGGTGTATGTAGGGGAGGGTTTGTTGACACGAGTGGTGGATCATTCAATAACGTTCTTTGTGTTCCTTGTCAACTAATTTCTTATCCATCTATTAGATCATAGATAGCGGAATATGTAAAAATGGAGTTTAGACCTAATTTTATGGTTATTCGAGATTTGTAGAGCAATGATATTATTGCAGGTGGGGAGGTAGATGATCATTTGAGTTTGTATATTTTCTCACATTTTGCCCCTGATGATCCTTCGGTTGAAGTTAATACTTAGATATCTAGTGTGGATAATTTTTAATATGTGCACTATGGTTGTCTTAACCTTCAAGTTTTTTACCAACAAAGGTTATAAAGACATGTTGTGATTCCACCATCTTTTACCACTTTTATAGAATTTAGTGTTGCCTCTTTGAAGGTTTCTAGTGATTCTTTTGAGTAAGTTCATATTCTTTTTTCTGAACCACCTCAGTGGGACATCTATCTACTAAACATTTCACATCTGTTTGTGGAGTCCTACATTTTGGATTTTGATGGAAATTGAGGTCATTTTTTAGGACTTGATATTCCTATTTGATGATAGTGATTATGTGGTTGCATCATCATCTTTATCTTCATTGGCACCTATTGTGTCTCCTTTTGAGTTGTCATCTTCTATAGCGGCACATCTTAGCATAGGCACAAGCATAGATACGTGGATTCCTTATACATACATCTTGCATCTTCTTCCACATTCAGTTCTATTGGAGGATGCTACATAGTGTGGGGGGCTGCATGGATCTTCTCTCTCTTGGGGAGGGTTTCCTACTCTTCTTTGGGAGGGATTTTCCTCTCTTTAATGGGGGGAAATCACTTGTACATGGGCATCTCATTAGGCTACACATTTATGAGATCCACCTTTTTCACCCACCTAGGCTATGCTTAAGAGGGGGAGTTGTAGGTTTTTTATTTTTTTCATTATTTTATTAGGTATTTTCCTACACCTAGTTTAGCTTGCTTAGGTAAGCCCATTTTCTCTAATAATGGTGAGTGGAGCGAGTGCTGTCTCTTCATATACCACCTTTCTCCTTCATATTTCTTATAAATATGCTCAACTACCTTTGTTTTTTCTTTCATGCTCTCTAGTTTGCTATGTATTTGCTTTCTTGATTATGGGAAATAGCATTATTCAACCTTTTATCTGATCTTGAGTAGTGTTGTGGCTTTCGCTATGGCATTAGGTCTTGGTTGATTTCTTGCTTATTGCAAAATCCAACAAGTATGATGGATCTATGGATAGTTGAGTATGTCTTGATCCATAGATTTGGAGGTGTGTACCTATAGATGTGGAGTATGTAGTAATTTGCAGGAGTGTTGCTGTGCATAATTGAGTATGTTTTGATTTTTAGCTGGAGTATTGCATTGTAGATAGTGAGTACATTTTGGTTCATGTGCAAAGTGGTGCTTTTGTGGATAGTTGAGTATGTCTTGATTTGCAAGAGGAATGGGATGCTTGTCAACAGTTGAGTATGCGGGAATTGTTGGATAGTCAGGAAATACACTAATATATTTGGTTTGGTATGTTATGGGTGAGTTGTATGTATGTCCTAGTTCATTGAATTTCCATATGGGCTCCTATGTACAGTTCGTGCAGCGTTCATTTTTTTTTAGATTGTAGGAATCGGTCGGGTATCCGTCCCCCGATAAACTGCAGTGTGCTTGGTAAACTTTTTTCATGTGACCGGGAACGCTGGCGTGACATGCCCTTCGGTACCACAGGGACGGTGGGGAGACTAGACCTCTTGACCTCTTGCTTGCAACAAGATGCTTTAGCCAATCGAGCTAGGCCCACCGCCCCCGTGCAGTGTTCATTCCTTTGTTCAGATTGAATGTGATAAAGGGAGGAATGTTGGAATGAGTATTACATCATTAGGTTATAATATAAATAAAATTTAGTAAGTTATATTTTAGGCTAGCAAACGATTAAGTATTTTGGAGTTATTTCCCATAAGAAGTTGAGTAGGGTTGTTGTTGGGTTTGTGGAAGTTGATAGGTTTTAATAAAACCAATGCATTGTAAAGAAATATCATCCAAAAGAATAATATATCATTTTATTATTGTCTGCAATCATGGTGTAATCTGGAGTTTTGTATGCTCTACCACTTTTCAACAGAAAGTAGTGCAATTTTCGTAAAAACATCAGTTGTAATTGAACACTAAGAAATTAGGATATGCCAAACAATTACTATCACTGGTTTATCTAGGATTTGTTATGGAAGACAATGAATTGAAGATTTGGCAAAGATTAAGATGTTTAAAGAATGGCCTAGGAACAAAATGTTAAATGTGGCACTTAGCTTCATTGGAACTCCCTAATATCTTAGAAATTTCATTTATCATTTTTTCATAAATTACAGCACATTGAATTCACTGTCAAAACGAGAAATGAAACTCCATGGGAGAAAGCCTAGGAAGCAACCGTAGGTGCTTCAAAATAGAAATCCTTCAGATTTTTCCATATCTGCAGGTGCCTTACAAATTTCAACAAGATACTTTTAGGTTTTACACTAGAGTACTTTAGGTGCAACAAGGCAGAGTCCTTTTTTTCTTTTCAAAAGTATTTTCAAGATTAGTATTGATTCATTGAACATGTTACAAGCAGTTGTACTTGATAGTATAGGTTGTCTAACCCTTGGGGCACCATCTACTTGGAAGGAAAGTCATCATTCAGGCTAATCATAAGCCCCTGCAATTTGCAAAGGCAGGGTAAGTTGTGGCAGAGTGAACACATTAGGTGGATGAATTTTTGTAACATTGTAGTCTTGTCATCAAATAAAAGAATGGAATGAACAATAAAGTGATTGATATGTGGCCTAGACCATCCAAGGTGTTAACATTGGTGGTAACTATCTACATTTTAAGTGATATACGATTTAGTACCATCTATTCTGACTTCAACAAGACATAAATTGGAATCAAGATGGTATGAATGCTGATTATGATATCGCAGATGGACTGTTGCAAAATTATGATAAAGCTTTGTGTACTTATAGTAGAAACTTGAATAGAGTTGATGAGAGAAGCCAATACTTCCAGAGTTGCAGGACACTTTGGAGTAAGCGAGCCAGCCAAGGATGCAAGAATGTTTGAAAATTGACGATAGGTTGTGTCTTTGCAGTACTAGTGATGATTCTATATTCGATTGTTGGCTTGAAAACATAAGAAAGTGATTTGATGTTTTTTCTAGGCAGTTTGCAAAAGATCAGGAATTTAAATGATTCTGTTTCTCAATGTTGATAGGTTCAGTAAAATGGCATTCTTGATTCTCTGCAAAAATAAGCTCAACAGGCATGAAGTATAGGTTGTCTTGAAAATGTTTTGGACTACTTGGAAGAGCTTCTGAAAAAAGTTGTGTTAATTTCTCATCAATATTTCGGATCACACTCTATGATCCATCATCAGCATTTAACTTAAAAAGCAATTCCCTCCTGTGAAGTGTATCAAGTGTAGACATCAAGTTTTCACAGTACAAGGGATTACTTAGAAGACATCATGGAAAAATAGTGTGTTAATTTTGCATCAAGAACCCACTCAAGGTCTGCAGTTCCGATTGGAATAGATGGAGCTGACGTCAGAATAGGTCCTCTCCCAGATAGTAGGGCTCTTGGAAGTGTTGGAGTTACTCCAACATGAAAATTCCTTCCTTCGCCCTGATGCTACTCTGTCCTGATATCAATGTTTTGAATAACATTACATGATCCATCATCACAAGTATGATCTGGAACTTTGATGCAAAAATTAGCACAGTTTTTCCAGAAGCTCTTCTATGTAATCTCAGGGACCATGAAAACTTGATGTTTACCATATATTCGGGACTGCCAAAGTTCATCATCATTAATAGTAGTTGATATCTCACTCGTTTCATGAAAACAATGTAGGGAATGAAGTATACAAAATAAAAAAGAGCTGCATTTCATTCTCAGATAAACGGGCAAACAGAAGTGGTCACTTGAACTTAGGATAACTTTACTACTGAGCATGGTCATGAGTTCAAATCTGGAAAGTATACAATTTGAATATTATATGGTAAGTGGAAAACAATCTTCTTGTTGTCTTCTACAAGAGGCCTGTCAAATGCTAAATTTGTGTCACTTGGAGGTTAACTTAACAACTAACTTTACCTATTGAGAAGAAATAATCAGAAACTTCTTAGAGCTTGGGATGAGAACCTTTCTCGACTTAAATATTTTTATAATTGTGCAGTTGAAGGATACACAAATCGATGGCATTTTGAAATTTTTTGGGGCATTTACCAAGTGCCATTTGATTTGATATTCCAGAAAACAATAGAGACCATCCAAATGCATCAGATGATGTAGAAAAGAAAAGAATTCAGTATCTAAAGACAGCACTAAATGTATGAAACTATGAACAATTAATATGTAGAGCACTTTGAGCATACATAATTCCCAACTCTTGATCCAAGACTAAAGTGTTTATCATTTGCCTTTACAATTTTACTGTAACAACTGTCCATGAATAGCTTCTAGGTTCATTGTATTTAGCTTCTAACGTGATTGTTGAACTCATGAAGTTGCTCAGTTTAGATTCTTTTCTCCTACGTCATCTATGCAGTATTATATGAAGCAAATACATATCACAAATTTCTGTAGTAATTAAACTTCTTGTTCAGCTAGAAAATAATAGATTGCAATTTGCATGGGTCTTGTATGGTATTTTTATTGCTAAACTGAGGATAATGATGCATTGGAAAGATAACCTAATTTACCATGCATATAAAATGCAGATACTTGCTAATATTGGACCGGACAAATTGGCGGACGAACATGCTGACTTCACTTTTGGTGCCCTATATCTTCTTTAACTTGCCTTCATTAATCTTTAACTTCTTACGGTGAGGAGTTAGTTTGTCTCAAAGACATTTCTTCTCGTTTCATCTTCCTAAATGTCTTAAAATGCAATATCATGTAATTTCTGGATCTCATCTGTTACAGTGGTCAAGTTGGAAAATGGATTGCTTTTGTTGCTGTGATATTAAGACTATTTTTCCCCCAACGTTTTCCAGGTATGGTACATTTACTTCTTCCAAGTGAAGTAGTTTCTACTAAAACTTTATTTTACATTTTAAATGCTTGCTTTTGGGAAAAAAGTACATAGCTATTATCCTAGGTTGCCAAATCAGGTACGGGCATGGTTATGGGTACGTGGGTGCGACAATTTTTTTTGGGGGGTTGGGTACAAAATCGGGTACGTCCGTACAAAAATATAATAAAATATTAAAATATATATATGCAACCGAGGAACAAAATTAAGTTTAGAATGTCATATACCAATACATATGATAAACAAAACTATGACAAATTTCAATTTTTGAAACATAATATACTAATTTAAATTCAGTTTTCAATATCAAAAGGATCAAACTTGAATGTCATGATATATAATCATTGTTTAACATTCAAATAATACAAATAGTAACCAATTCACTAATCTGCAATTCCATCAAATGGCTCATCATCAAGACTAAGATCATCATCAACATTAACATTAGATGATGGAAACACATTAGCACTTGCGTTAAAAGTATGTTTTCTACTTGACTCCTCAAAAATTGAAGAAGATTGTGCAATTGGAGCCAAAGAAAGATCTAGGTCAGCTCGCTCCAGTTCTACATCGCACATTTTTGCTGCCCCTTCTTTGTGCTCATCCTCTTTGTGAGTAAGAAGGCACAAGTTGGAATGAACAAAACTAGCTCCTTTGCTTTGCTTAATGCCAATCGATTGCGCTTCACTAAGTGGATGAAGGAGTATGTACTCCAATTTCGCTCAGCTGAAGAAGAACTAGCAACCTATTGAAGCAAAGGGAGCTCTCATTAGAGTTGTTAAATTAAAAAAAAATGTAAATCAAACTTCAAATTTGAAAATAACACATTTTAATTTTAAATTTTTAAATGATGAAACTTAAAAAGTTAAAACTTGCTTGAGATAAGACTTTTATTGCAAGGACTTGGAGGTGTGGCATCTTGTAGCCATTGAGGTACCACCAAGAGTGAGCATCCTTCTTATATTTGTCATGGATAGTAGAAGCACTTTAATTATTAGAGTCAGCAAAACTAGCAAATTTAGTTGAAACTACATCTTCCATCCCAGGATCAAGGAAGAGTTTAACAAGAGCTTTCCTAAACCTTTTGTTGACTTCTGAATCACGGTATGGTGGCAATCTATTTGGTATAGCAAGGACTTGGGGGCTGTAAAATTTGGGAATCAAAGCGAAGGCAAGAAGATGGAGTGGGGTGGTCATTTTGTTCCATTGGTTAACACAAATTGCATGCACCTCTTTGAAGAAGGTTTCTTTAGGATCTTGCTCTTTTTAACATATGATGGTTTTCATCTTCTCAACCATTGAGTCGATGCCATCATAAACCTCCCCCAAGCATGGCTTATCCATGTCAGTAAAGTCATGCTCAATATGGGCTCGGTAAAAGCAAGAGGATATTCCACTCGATCCCACCAAATGCCATCTAGAATCTTATGTTTTAGATTTGCTGCCCTCTCACTGTTTGATTGTAAAGTGCTAGGTCCCTTCTACCAGCGAGAAAACTCTAACATAGGAAAATCGCACTCAGATCTGTGTAAACTAATGCAATAGAAATACATGAAATTATCCTTAGTAATCCAAGCACTTAAAGTTAAAACACATAAAGTTTGATCGCTGAAATATTCAGAATGTGTAAGACAAACAAATCTGGAACCAAGAAATGCTTGATACAGGAGACTCAGAACCAGGAATAACATAAACTCATAGAATCATAGTGGCTCACGCGATGATTTCCCTTGATATGCTTGCTCTAATGTCGCCTAGTCAGAAGACTTCCTTAGCTTGCACCTGTGTATGATCTTGCATAGTCTAGAGATGGTGCGAACGGTTAGATGATAGGCTTGAGCCTTGTCTTGGCCACGAGAGGTATGGTAGCCGCTCCCCCAATCTTTTCCTGTCCACGCAAGTAGAAACCACACAAAGGATGAATATCTTCGCCAAAGCATGCTTAAGTAGAAAACATCCTCAAGGCGCAAGGCAAAATGCTCTAAATTCGTGATACCATCCATGATGCCTCGATCCTGTATAAATACTTCATCTAAATCGCCTTCTCGAGTGGGTTGGCCACAAACATTAACTTTAAATATTATTTTTTAATAATTTAAATTTAATATTATTATTATTTTGAAATATTTAATCTTAGATTTTAGAAACACTTTTGTAATCTTCCCTCCAAAACAATTTGAATTTAATCGAGGACATGACAACCCTCCCCGCTCGGATGTTGCTTGCCCTCAAGCAACTTCAGACCTGGATCCTAGAGCCTCATGAAGAATCTGCAAGGCGGCTGTTGAACTCCCCTGTCATGGATCATACCAAACTCCATGCTAACTCCCGGATCCCAAGTTATCGTCTTCCCATGTGAGCTGAAAATGGAATGGTTACTGTCTCTCACTGTGCCACTGCTTGTGATGAGCCTTGCTGGCTCTCTACGAAACCCCTGTCTTTTTCTTAAGTCTTTTGGTGTTTTGCTTAGTTTTTTAGAGAATGTTTATAGACAAAAGAGAAGGTGCACATCATATTTAAGCTTATAAAATTGCAACATGAACATTTTCTGAGCAACAGATGTAATAGATGATATTCTGTAATGCATACAATGAGTTTACAAACGAATTACATACCCGTAGTGCTCCAGAATAATTAAATAAGAAATAAATTCAAGTTGCCAGCCGGAACTGATGAAAACTGATAAAGAAGCACTGCTGGCCTCCAGATCTGATTTCTCCCACTCAAAAATCAGAGACAATGCAACAATAGTGATAGCCGCCCATGATGAGCCTCAAGCAGGAGCCTAGAAGAAAGCGCCCCAATCTCTGGCTTCACACGCCTTTCCTCACAAAGGCACAAAACCCAATGCAAAGGTACGGCCAAGGTATAATGTTGAAGAACCCAAACTGAAAGCTGAGGAATTTGTTGAAGAGGACGCCTCCAGTGTAGAAACCCCCTTCCTTATTGCAGCAAGCATAAACTGAAATAAAAACTTTGTTAAAACATGAAGAACCTCTGTATGAAGCTCTCACAAACTGCACAAATTCAGTTGGTCTCTCACAGCCTCAAAGGTGCTCAACACTGAAGAGATTCCGTTCTCCAATGGAAAAATGCTCAAAACCCTATCACAGGAGAAGCACAGGAAGAAGCCAAAGGCAAAGTCAAAATATTCAATAGATGAATTTCTCATTGCCAAAATGTCTTATATGCAAAAAGGCACGACTTCCAAGAAAGATACGCCCTTCTTCATATTTTAAATCTTTTAAAATATATTGAAGTCATTTCAATAGTTTTGACTTAAATACTTGGGCGCCCTTTTATATTTTAAGTGATTAAAATATTAAATCACCTTTATAGAATATTTAAGTGATATAAAATGTATAAAGTCAATTTGACTTTAGAATAAGGCATTAAGTTAATTAATTAACTCAAATCACTTAAAAATCCATAATTCACTCAAAACTCCAAGTATTCCCGTGCCGTCAGAAGCTGTCAACCCCTGAACTGCTAACGCCAGCTGTGAACCAAACTCTAAGCTCAGAAAACGAGAACGACCAAGCTCTCCAGAAAGTACCACTGACCCTCTAACCAAACCTGTTAGCCTACGAGAGTCTGAGTAATAGGCTAACCACCATCAAACAAGATCACGCCAAAAAGGGGGACATTACACTGCTGTCCTAATGTGGTGGGATCTCATCATCCTGTACCTTAGATGTAGTCCGTGGGCTCCAACTCTCGACACCATCAAAAGAGTCGAAAAGCAAAATGTCCTTTGGCATGACCCTGTTGAAGGAATGTGCTCTCCACACCACTGGAATATTTCCGATAGAAAGAGGAATTTGGAGCTTTGAACTCTTAGAGTGATGGATTAGCCTAAGGTCTTCTTGTATGCTGTCAATCTCGTCCATAATATGGCCAACCTCTTTCGCACACTTTTTGGAAGTAGCCATTGTTGTGTCTGCATACTCAATTGCCTTGTCCTTGTCCTTGTCCTTGATCAAATGTAAGTATGCCGATTTGGTGCCTTCCATGGTGTCCTTCATCTCTTTCAAATCTCTAAGGCTGATGCTTAGTTCATCTTGTCCCATAGTTGCTCTCTGTATGAAATCTTCAAGGATACTCCTTGTGCCATCCAACTTGGACAAGGTTCAAACCTCCTCATCCCTAGTCACCTTTAACTGATTCTTCTAATCATCTTTAAGACTATGCCAAAACAATGAATTGTTAGAATGCATATCAAAATCTGAATTGACTTTGTACCTTGTGATAGTGTCGCTATGGTCATGTGTATATGTCCCTATATCTCTGTCATAGGATCCTCCAGAGTCATCTCCCACAATCCCTTCGGGGACCATCTTCATGTTGTCTTCTTCCATGGATGTAGCCTTTGTATGACTTTGGAATCCTGTTATGTGAAATGAAGATTGTGCTGTGCTCAAATTCCCACCATGCTCATCTACCATATCTTCTTCCCCTCTCAAAACATCATAGTACATCTTACTCAAGTTGAGGAGATAATCTCTATCCGCCAACGAGTATAGGTAGTTGGACTTGACTACCATCAAGGATTCTTTGAGCTCATGCAACTCCTCAAAATCATCATGCTTCTTGAGAATCTTCCAACACAACATTGCTATCATCTTATGAATATGATCAAAGTGATGTAGAGTCAAATTGACCATACCTTTGTTGACCCATAGTTGGCATCTCAAAGAATGTGCATTAATGCTCTCATGCAACATTTTTGATTGTACCTCCTCTGCTTGTTTCTTGCAATTAACCAAATCCTCTTTGTCTCGGGCCTCCAAACATTCCATTGAAGTACCATCAAGTAATCTTGGTGTCTCCTCAAGGCGAGATTCTTCCT
Organism: Sequoiadendron giganteum; assembly: GCA_007115665.2. Taxonomy (NCBI): domain Eukaryota; kingdom Viridiplantae; phylum Streptophyta; class Pinopsida; order Cupressales; family Cupressaceae; genus Sequoiadendron; species Sequoiadendron giganteum. The sequence goes on from CM021105.1 coordinate 593,214,647, forward strand.
CATCCTTATGATACTCTTCTATCTCATGATCATGCGTGGATGAAAAACTATTGTTCAGAATCACAACCCAGAATCATCATACCTCATTATAGTGTCCTCTTGCACCTCCTTTTGTGATTTTGGCTCCTGCTCTTTAATTATAATGTCACCAATTTAGCTCTACACTCTTCATTGGGAATTAGCCTAATTCCAAAAATTTGTAGGCTAATTAGAAATGAAAATCAGGGTTTCCTATATTATAGGAGGCTTTGAAGGCTTGCATGCGAGAGTTTTTGATGAATGTCTGGTGGAGCTTTCTGGGTTTTTGGAGAGCTTTAGGGTAAGGTAACATGCATGTTGAAAAATGACATGCACTTCTATCTGGTACCTTGCATGCAAGAAGGGTTTCTGGGTTTTCCTGGGTTTTCAGAGAGCTTTAGAATGGTGTAACATGCATCTCCATTTGACAACCTTCCCAAACACTTACTGTTTTTAGTAAGTTATGACGACTGCCCGGTTTGTGCTCAAAAGGCATTTGGGAACACGTACTATTTATATCAATTTGCTATTTTTGGTAAGTTCTATTTATGGCAGTGTCATCCTAGCAGCCTTCCTGGAGACTTACTATTTATAGTAAGTCATGTTTTCTGTTGAGTTTGAAGTGAACTTACTATTTTTAGTAAGTCTATTTTAGGCAGTGGCATTATCAGCAGTTCAACTCAAATCATCATGCTATTTTTGGCAGGTTGGTAGAATTAGTTTGGGCGATGGATTTTGGCAGTGGCTTCTATCTCTCCTTTGGACCGAGTTTCAACACTTACTCAATTTTATGTTTTGAGTTAGTACCTCGGTGCCTAGGTGATCAACTTTAAGTTGTTTTTAAAAAGGGGGCCTTCAATGTGGACGTCCAAGATGAAAAATATTAATATTTGTTAATGTTTCAATTGCTCTTTGTGGTGGATGCCTAGAGAGGGGATATTAAAGTATTTTAAATATTTAAAAAAAAAGAAGTTCGAGGAGATGGGCGTCCTCTTGAGGAAGCTGAAGAGTTTTCTTTTTGGGAGTTACAGTTGATTCATTTGCCCATTGAAGCTTATTTATTCCAGCCTTGCTCATTCATTCTTATCTTTTGGAAAAATTACATGTTATGCTGTTGAACTGAGTTCAAATTTTGCTACGGGGGTTGCGTGCCTTCTAGCTTTTTGATACCTTTCTTCGGGCTTGAAACTATGGCTTCTTAGAAGGTGATTGAAGAACATGCTTCATTTAGAAGTGTATAGAGCTCAATTTCTGATTTTAATTACAGGCAGGTTGCTGGTTTATAATTTGTTTGTACTGCTGATGTCTATGGCTGAAGTGAATTTCTATTCGTAGCTTCGCCTATGAATTTTATCTGGTTCTGGGTATTGGCCCATGTTGTACAATTGTGGAGGGTGCCCAAGTTTGCAAGTTTGCAGATTTTAATACTAAGGATTGGATTTTTGGTAGCAAGTCGACCTCCTTGAGGGGGCCCTACCATTTCTAGCTTGCTTTGGAATTCGTGCCATCTGTTGATTGTTGTTTCTAGCTCAAAATTCCTACTAGAGAGTGGATGCCATGTCTAGAGGCTTCTACTGACTGCTGAATGAAGTCTTTCCGGGCCGTGAGTGAAGAGCTATGTCCATTCTGGTGAAATTCTTCATTGCTGGTTTGATTTTCTTTATTTACTGTTTCTGATCAGACTTGTTTAGTTTCATAATAATGCTGGTTTGAGCTTCATTTCTATATCATTATCAAACTGTATTAGTTAGAGAATTATTACTCTAACTCCTTGTGACTTTGGAATCATATTTCTATGTATTTCCAGCTGAAAACTATATCTTTGTAAAGCTGGTTTAGTAGTACTAACAACTGGTTTATTTATTGTTGCAATTTAGTTGTTTTTAGCTCCCACTGGATAAGTGGTTGAAGCATTTTATTTCCATCACTTTAATATTCTCCCCCCACTTTATCAGTGGCAGAGCAGATTCATGGTCGGCTTGCCGCCTTATAATAATTGTAATTAGTTGCTCCCGCTAAATAAGTGGTTGAGCTCATGGTCGGTTATCCGCCTACTTGTATTTCCAACATTTACTTTCATCCATGGTCGGCTAGCCGTCTAGCAAGTTTTGTATTTCTTTCCAGTTGCTAACGATCCTCGACACCATATCCTATCACCTCGCCCACATTGGGATCTTGGTGAACATTCTTGGTGAGGGTTACTTTCCAAGCTGGTTATCTTTAGAGCTAACGCTAATCAATGGTGTTTGTGCTGGTTTTGTTGTGATAAAATTCAAAAGAAAAAAAAGGGGGAATATTACATTAATCCTTTCCTTGGCAGTTTCTGAGTCTTCCTCTTCTTTCTTCTTTCGCCTTATGTAGTTATAAAGTCCTTTTTTGCGGGAGTAGAGAGGCTCGTGTGCTCTCAAGTACTCATCAAGGGGAATACACGCCTTTGCATCATCTAACAAGCTTTGATATTCGTTCAAAATTTCGGATGCCTCAGTCTCATATTGCTCTTGAACAAGATCTATGTCCTTTATCTAAGGTCCATGCTCTTTCACCAAATTCTTCCCACCCATTGATCCACAGGCTGGCAGGATGAAGGTTTTGATACCACTATAAAGTGCCAGGTCCCTTTTACCAGCGAGCAAACTCTAACATAGGAAAATCACACTCAAATCTATGTAAACTAATGCAACAAAAATACATGAAATTATTCTTACTAATCCAAGCACTTAAAACACATAAAGTTTGATCGCTGAAATATTCAGAATGTGTAAGACAAACAAATCTGGAACCAAGAAATGCTTGATACGGGAGACTCAAAACTGGGAATAACATAGACTCACAGAATCACAGTGTCCACATATCACTTTCAATGTCATCAATCTTCATATATATGGCGCAACAAATATAACAATATAAATCTCCCATAGAAAATATGACAATTTGAATATTCTCGTAACATCAATATTCAACCAGCTGACATAGTTCAAAATAGGTTATGAGAAGAGTTTATATGTAGCAGCGCTCGACAACTCCCAAATGCTACCGTTCAATCCTCTGAGATGCCCGATCAGGATGCCATGGACAATGATACGTGCCCAGGTTTGACAGTTGTATGGCAATGTGCACACGGGATGCGATCAATACTTAGACTCCTCCTTTAACGACAATGTGCACACGGGATGCGATCAATACTTCGACTCCTCCTTTAACGACAATGTGAGTGACTTCGCCTAGTGAGGGACGGGTAGGCTGAGTATGATGCGGATGTGGCTCACACGATGATTTCCCCTGATAAGCCTACTCTAATGTCGCCCAGTCGGAAGACTTCCTTAGCTCGCAGTCTGGAAATTGCGCGAATGGTTAGATGATAGGCCCGAGCCTTGTCTTGGCCATGAGAGTATGGTAGCCGCTCCCCCAATCTTTTCTTATCCACGCGAGTAGAAACCACACATAGGATGAATATCTTCGCCAAAGCAAGCCTAAGTAGAAAACTGATATAAACACAAATTTCTCAGGATGTGCGACTACGTCTAGACCTGAGTGCGGCCATGAGAGACTACGTCCTCAAGGCGCAAGGCAAAAGTCTCCAAATCCATGATACCATCCGTGACGCCTCGATCCTGTATAAATACTTGATCTAGATCGCCTTCCCAAGTGGGTCGGCCACAAACATCAACTTTAAATATTATTTTTTAATAATTTAAATTTAATATTATTATTTATTATTATTATTTTTAAATATTTAATCTTAGTGTTTAGAAACACTTTTGTAATCTTCCCTCCAAAACGATTCGAATTTAATCGGGGACACGACATTGATTACCTCTGTATAAACCATGATTGGCTAATGACCATAGTAGAAAGCGCCTCTCACACCTTCACAAGTCGTCTCAAGACGATTGTGTTGGAAGCAAATTTGGTCTTAGCCACCTATTTGAAAATAAAATATATATATTCTAAATAAATTATTGAAGTAAAACATAACATTAAAAAAAATGCAATGTTTGAAGTTTGAGTTACCTTCAGTAGCTCTAGTCGCGAGAATGATCTAAAGATAGCTTGCACATTTATTATGAACGTTTGGATCTCTTCAACATCAGCATAGACATCTTTGATCCAATCTATTTTTGTACCCAACTTCTGTAGCATGAGGTTGAGGGAATGCACAACACAAGGTGTCCAAAATATATGTCGGAATCGTGACTCAACTATCATAACAACAACTCTACAATTCTTCGCATTGTCTGTTATAATTTGGACAACATTTTGAGGTCCCACTTCATTAATGCACTATATAAGGATGTCAACAATAAATTGTGCATCCTTTACCTGCAACCCTTACAATCCACAACTTTTAGAAACATTACCCCTTTAGGGAACACTGCAATCACATTGATCAATGGTCTATTTCTTGCATCCTTCCATCCATCAAAAATAATAGACACACCTGTTTCTTTCCATGAGGCCTTGATGGGATATAATGCATCTTCTATATGTTTGACCTCCTTTGACAATATAGTGGTACACACCTTCTTGTAACTTGGGCTTGTGTACCCCTTTGGAGCTTCATTTGCTCTTCTTATCATGTCTTGCCAATAAGGTGATTGAACAACATTGAAAGAGATACCATTTGCATAGAGGCATCTTCCAATGGCTTGGTCAGCAAGCTGTCTTGCATCATTATTAAATGCCTTCTCCAACGGTCCCTTTGTTCTCTTTGAAACATTAGCCTTATTGACATTTTCAACTTCATTTACTCTAAAAAAGGGATGGCTCTCTACTACAATGTCAGGACAACCAATACGTGTGTGAGATGAAGTAGATGGCATCTTTGAGCCCCTTCCTGTACTCAATGGATGCTCCATTATATTTTGAACTCTTGATGCAAAGTCAAAGCTTGAGAAAGCAGATGCAAGGGTTCAAAATGGAATGGGGCATCCATTGAGTACAGGAAAGGGCTCAAAGATGCCGTCTACTTCATCTCACACACATATTGGGCGTCCTGACATTGTAGTAGAAAGCCAATCCCTTTTTGAGAGTAAATGAAGTTGAAAATGTCAATGAGGTTAATGTTTCAAAGAGAGCAAAGGGACCATTGGAGAAGGCATTTAATAATGATGCGAGACAGCTTGCTGGCCAAGCCACCATTTGAAGATGCCTCTATGCAAATGGTATCTCTTTCAATGTTGCTCGATCACCTTATTGGCAAGACATGATAAGAAAAAAAAATGAAGCTCCAAAGGGGTACACAAGCCTAGGTTATGAGAAGGTGCATATCACTATATTGTCAAAGGAGGTCAAACATATAGAAGATGCATTATATCCCATCAAGGCCTCATGGAAAGAAATAGGTGTGTCTATTATTTTTGATGGATGGAAGAATGCAAGAAATAGACCATAGATTAATGTGATTGCAGTGTGCCCTAAAGGGGCAATGTTTCTAAAAGCTGTGGATTGTGAGGGGAAGGTAAAGGATGCCCAATTTATTGCTGACATCCTTATACAGTGCATTAATGAAGTGGGACCTCAAAATGTTGTCCAAGTTATAACGGACAATGCGAAAAATTGTAGAGCTGCTGGTATGATAGTTGAGTCACGATTCTGACATATGTTTTGGACACCTTGTGTAAGAACCCTTCTATCCTTGCTATAGGTTTTCAAGTGTAGATGATATATTTTTTTGTGGTTTTTGAATGATATATGTTTTCTATGTATTTTTCCAAAGATAATGCCAGGAAATGCGAATACAAGGAAAAGAGAGATATACAAATTAAATGCAAATGCACAATGCTACTAAGCTGGAAATTAATAACTTTATTTGATATTGAAATTGTCTCAATACACCCTCAATACAGAATCACTACAAATCATACCCAGCAAGGCCATGAATTTCAAATCAGATTTATCAAAGTCTTGCAAATACAATCAGTCATACCCGGTGTCCATAGCTCTCATATTACAGGTCTGTAATTTTCTGAGCAGCAACCATAAATGTCATAAATTCCATCGCCTACCCAGGAGTCCCATTTCTCCCAAATGGAAATGATCTCAGTTGGATGCCATGATATAATCAACCTCGGTGGATGAGATATCAACCCCCAAATTGAATCGCTTTGCTTTCTTAGTTCACACGCCCAGCAAACCCTGATTTTCTGTACGGATGACCAGAGATTGAATGGTACGGCCTGTGTAACGAGAATGTATGGCCAACAATCTGCTAAGTATGACTGTAGTTTTTGATAATATTTCCCCTCCAATTTCTTCACCAAAACTCCACAATTCAGCACAATGTTGACCTCTATGTGAAGCCAATCTGAAAGACAACTCTTCGGAAGATCTTTCACCATCAGGAATGCATAAATCAAAGAGAGACAATGTTCTCAATGACCAGATTTGCTGAAACCCTCATTCTTCTTCTTCACGGAAAACTCACCAAAAGGCTTAAGTATAACATGATTGAATGAATAACAATAGCTTTGGTTGATCCCTTTTATATTCTCTCATGAAGAGGTCGATCCCGAAAAAGCACTTTTAATTCATTTAAATATATATTAAATGTGCACTTGAACTTTATTAAATATCTCCATCAAAGTGGGCACCCATTTATTTAATGAGTCTTTTTATGTCTCATGGCCCCATTAGACATAAAGTGTAATTATAACTTTATAATATGATTTTTTAATATTAATTATTATTAAAGCCACCTTTAATAATAATTAAATGATATAACTTGCTCAATACACCTTATTTCACCATGCCAACTGAACTTTGGGATCGACACTGTAATCACATCACGTCCAAGTGCCTTACTTTAAATAGTAACATTGGACTCCATTGACAAAGTGACTTACTATAAAAAGTAAGTGTGTGAAACCGAGTCCTGAATCACCAAGCGAAAGCCAATTCAGAACCAAACTGAGCTCTGGAGAAGAAAACTCTCAGATAACTGCCAAACAGGACCCTCTAATCATCTCCATTAGTCTACGAGGGTCAGCTAATAGGCTAAACCATCAAGAAACTGGAATGAGCTAAAAAGGGGACATTACACCTTGTGTCATGCATTCCCTCAACCTCATGCTATAGAAGTTGGGTACAAAAATAGATTGGATCAAACAAGTCTATGCTGAAGCTGTAGAGATCCAAATGTTCATAACAAATCACCACATGTCGCAAGCTGTCTTTAGATCATTCTCGTGACTAGAGCTACTGAAGATAACTCAAATTTCAAACATTGCATTTTTTTAATTGTTGGCGTTACAATTCGCACATTTGGAGTGCGTATTGGCAACAAACAACTATGCATAGTGCGTAATGACTGCTCTTCAAATTTGGAGGGGAAGCTCCCTCTTTTGCTGATATGTGTGAAAAAGTAAATGACCTAAATCCTATCTTTTTGACTCAGCTGATAGAGGCACAAGGTTAAGAAAACTAAGAACGTTGCAGCTAAGGTTTTTCTCTGGTTTTGCAGATCTTAACTACAACTAACTAAATGCTTTTAATCTATCCTATCCCTCAAGAGAAACAGAGCATGATGAATTAGGAGCAGGGAGTATTTGGACGATAAACTTTAAGTTAGGATTCCCAAGAAGGAGACAACTCCTATCTGAGGTGTAGGCTGAAAGTCTTGAGACCAAGTTTAGCTAACTCATCACCCGTTATCTTGGCATCTGTTGATGATCTGCATCTGTAGATTCCTAATTCAAATGGAAAGTTGAAGGCGGGTTTCTTTTTATTTTGCAAGCGAGTGTGAACATCAAATACTTGCCTTAAGAATTCCATGCAAACAACTTCATCTGATGGATACCTCGGTAACATGAGTGGAGCCTCGGAGAAGCCATAAACTCTTATGTAGGTGAAAGTAGAAAATTGAATAAACCAATCTGCCCACTCCGCCATTGCTGTCCTGGCAGTTGATAAAATGCGTACGTGCAACTCGTTATCCAGGTCTCGCATTGTATACATCAGGAAAACCTCATTTACTCTCTTGTAATGATGTGATGACTCTATGAACTCCAGATGAGGGTAGTAATTGTAGACATGTTGTACATTTAGAGACCCTTTAGTGTTCAACCCTTTGAATTTTACTTGGAAGGCCACTAGGTAGACTTGGTAGGAGATCATGTGGAACTCATGCTTATTGAAGTATTCGGTTATCTGGTGATGTAGGTAGTCACTGATCAATGTTGGCCAATCATAGAACTCCATTTTCTTCATGATATGAGGTATCATGTAAAACATCCAAGGCTGAAATTTTGTTGCGTTTGCTTGGCCAGTAATCTGGTTGAACAATGTGATTATTATAGCAATTTCATCTTTAAATTCTCCTCGCCCGATGTTCTTTAGCAATGTCTTATGTTTTTCCTTCATCCACTTCTGTGCAATCTTCTTGCTGTATTTCTCTTTATGCATCTCCCATACCCTTTCACACTCTTCTATAGAGATGGTAACGCTTCTTGACCAAGGCAGAATTGAGAAGCATTTTTCAATCATATCTTGATGCAAATCACTCTTCCATCCATCGACTGAGCCTCCCTTGCTGCAGGATTGTAATGCTTGATGCAAGCAATTACAAATTCTAAGCTCGATACTGAAAAGGGAATAGATGCTGCTGCAAGAAGTCTTGAATGGCCAAGGTGTCTAATTGTGACATTGCCTGCGTCCTCCAAAGCACGCAAATTGAACACTGGCTTGATGTGGTGCAAGTCAGTCTCAGTTGTTCCGATGAAGTCATGATATAGTACTGATATGGTCTTGAACTTAGTGGGAGTGTACTCCATACTGCAAAACTTGAAGATTGACTGTAATCTTGGCCTATATTCAAACAAGTTTTTCACACTTTCTAATTTTAGTTTGCTGATTTTCTTCTTCGAACGGATGAATTTTATCAAATTTTTCTGAGATGTGGGTTTTGTTCAGAATTTCGTTGCAAGCAAACCCAAATCGTCCGTTTTTGAAAATTTTGAGTTTAGATTGAAAAAGCAGCAAACCCTAATTTCCTCATATTTTCTTGAAAAAGTTGGCACTTGGTTTTCTTCAGAAGCACATTTTGGATGAACCCAGTTGATCAGATGTTGAAAATACTGAAAACTGATTGAAAAAGCAGCAAACCCTAGAACTGAATTTTTTCTTGAAAAAGCTGTGATTTGGGTTTTATTCAGAAGTATGTTTTAGAAGGACCCAGATGATTAGAAGTTGAAAGTTTTGAAGTTTTCTTTGACATGCATGGAAAAAGCAGCTGCTGCAACTTGAAATTTTTTCTTCAAAATTGTCCAAAATCAAGAACTGATATGACCCAGATCGCTAAAAATTGAAAATATTAGCCTCCTCTTTGTAAAACTTGATGCCCTGGAAGGAAAAAGCAAAGAAAAAGAAGCTTCTTTGTGTGCTGATCTGAAAAATATGAAGGATTGTAAAAAATCAACAAACTTTAGCCTTCAAATCTTTGAAATAGGAAAATTTTTGGTTTCTCCTCTCTTGCCTTGATCACCTCAGTTTGAATATGATTTCCGGCCTCCAAATTGATCTTACAGGTGAGCTGAATGTTTCATCACGGAGCTTGATCGAATTTGGCGAGATTGTTCTGGATACAACTTTTGACAAAAACTTCATTTGACCCTTCAAAATGTTGGGCACTATCTCCTCCAGGGGCGCCCATCTTTACCAGTGTTAGCCATTTTTATGGTTTTCAAGTTCTTGCTTGTTTTTTGATCTTCTGATGAATTCTCGATTCCGAGAGCTATACTAATCAGATCAACTGGCTGTCAGATTCACTGGATAGCCGAGAAGATTTTGAAGGGGGTCTCTTGGGAGTGATGTTTCTTGAAGATTGAATTTTGGGGGTCAAAAGCTTGGGCGCCTCTGGCTAGCTGGGGCGCCCAACTCTACCAAAGTTAGAATTTATTTTGTAAACTTCACCTTTGCTTGACTTTTGGTGTTTTGCTCATGTTTTTACCTCTGTTAAGCCTTCGATATCTGATGATTGCCAACTTTGACGAACATGCTGATGATTGCATTGGAGAGCTGCTTCAAAACTGAAGAAGTCACGTTGGAGGCTTCGTTTGCAAATTCATCCATTTAGTTCCTCAAAAGCTTGGGCGCCTCTCTCCTTTTGGGGCGCCCACCATTGCTAGACTTAACCATTTTGCTTGATTTTCAACCTACAGAGTTGAACCTTGATGTTGTACCTTCAGTTTGATTTCGATTTGTCGGTGATTTAACAAGTCTGATGATTTGATGAAGACATCCGCTGTGAAACTGGCAAAATCCTGAAGACCATGAGCATATCTGCAAACCCTAATTGCTAGATTAAGTCCTCCAAAAGGCTGGGCACCCCTGGCCACCTGGGGCGCCAAGAGTTCCCAGACTCTAAGAATCTGAACAACATTGCCTGGGAGCACAAACTCTAATTTCATCATTTGATGCCTTGAAAAGTTGGGCGCCTATCCTAGGGCGCCCATGGTTGGCAGACTTGAATATTTTCTGAAATTTTCAACTTTCTCCTTCATTTGACATGCTTGCCAATGCTTTGGGCGCCTTTGCTTGACAGGGGCGCTTGAATTTCCAAACTTAGCTATTTTTTGCATTTTTTCAACTTTGACAGCTTCCTTTCTCCATTCTTCGTTCTTCGTGCGTGTTCATTTCTCATCTTCTGTTCAGTGCATGAATGTTTGACTCTGACATCTGGCAACTAGCTAACCTCCATTGATGACCTCGGAGCTCCCGAAAAAGCCTTTGAAAAAGAAGAATAGACCCATTAGGACAAAATTGATCTTTTTGTGATTCTAACTTGACCAGCTTGTTGAGGAAGGATTTTGAGCCAATCAAAATTAGTTTGAACCCAAACTTCCTATTTTTTGAAATTTTCTATTTTTAGAAAACTTTGCCAGTATCCGTTTCAAAAGAAACCTTGAAAAACCCAAAAAAATGTTCTATTTTTAGAAACCTGCTAAAAATAGAAATTTTCCTAAAATTTAGGGTTGAAAAATTGAAACCTGGGTTTTGTTGGTCGTTTTGAGCCGACCCAGATTGTTAGATTTGGAAAATTTCAAGTTTTTGACCCTCATGCAAGATATGCAAACCCCAATTTTGACATTTTTTGACAATTTTAACAAGACTTTGACTCATTTCTTCAAAATGCCCAAGTGTAGCAATTTTTTTAATTTGGGGTACAAGAATATTATTATTGACATCTCCAATTTGGGGTGTGGATTACCACATCGGCGTATTTTGTAACTCCCAAGGCTAAATTTAGCATATTCTAGGGCAAATTGGAGTTATGGTATGATAGATGTATGATTGCAGTCTATTTTCAGCCAATAGTTATGGAAATCGTAAAAGTGGAGTAAGTGGAGAGGTAATTTAATTTTTTAATATTTATGAGCGTATTGGGACATTGGGATTTGTGCACCCAACTTTATATAAGTTGGGCAATTTCAGTTTACAGCTTTTGCCAATTTATCAATTATTTTGTAAACTTTGTTTGGAGAATCTGTTCAATCAATTTACCTGAGGACAAAATCCCAATGGTTTCAAGCATAGTTTGAGGACTCTCTGAGTACTCTACAAGATTTTCCAAATTCCCGAGTCTCTGAGCTGGCCGAGCCGAGTTGACCAGATTCTCGAGCCAAGTTTGGCTGAGTCTTGGATAGTACTCAGCCGAGTTTTAGGCTCGAACTCCTCAGTCCTGAGCTCAAACTCTTCTGACACTTGAACATAACAGACATAGTGGCAGAAATTTCAAATTTTGAGAGTTTGAGGATCATATGACATGTGTAATGTTTGAATTGTGACAAATTGATAGTCAAATTAGACTTTTATGTTCTCTAAATGCATTTTTTTTTTTTGGTGTAATTATGATGTTTTTTTTGCCGAGTCCATGTTGAGTCCCAAGTCTGATTCAAAATTTTGGGCTGCTAAGTTGAGTCCAAGTCCGAGTCCCAAAAGGCTAAAACTATGGTTTCAAGATTCAGAGGAGGAAACTCCTTTGATTTAGTAGGACAATCTCATTTAGAGGTTGTGCTTGTGCTTCATAGAGTTGCAAATTTCAAACTGTTTTCAATTTGTACGTTTTGCATGTTTTGGTTGAAATAGAGCTGAGTTTGTTTTAGTTTTGTTGCTGCTGTTGTTTTTGTTGTATATATTTTGTTGATTTTATCCATCCAAGTCATCTATATTAGCTATGGAAAGTTATTTAGAAATCAATCCTCTAGAAGATCTTCAGCACTCGTGGAAAAAATGTCATTGCTTGGTGCAATGATCGCTAGTTCATGTTGCATAGTTTGGGTAGAAAATTGCCGATTTGCCTATGGCCAGTAGAGGATATTTTCCAAGTTATACTTGCAGATATTTGGCTGTAATTTTTTGATATATTACATGCCAATATATCATTTGGCTGCACATTTTGTGTATAATGGTCAGCTCCAAAAATTGATTTGAATAAATTTGCAAATATTTAAATCTGGGCATTACAATTGAGCCTCTAGAATGCCCAAAGCTTCATCCAAATGCTTTAAGTGATCCTCCCAAGTCTTGCTATAGATGAGGATATCATGAAAGAAAACCAAAACACATTTTTTCAATTGTTTATTGAACACTTGGTTCATGCAAGACTGAAAAGTGGCTAGAGCATTTTTCAACCCAAATGGCATGACTAGAAACTCAGTGTTCGAAGTGACACTTGGAAGTTGTCTTGTGAATGTCCTCATCTTGAACTTTGATCTGATGATATCCCAATCCGAGGTCTATTTTTGAGAAATATACTTCTCCGTGTAGCTCATCAATCCTTTTGTTCAATGCTCTATAGTCTATGCACATCCTCATGGTTCTATCCTCGTTCACCAAGACTATAGATGAAGAAAAGAGGCTTGAACTAGGTTTGATGTGACCATATCCAACAACTCCTTAATAGTCTTTTGAATTTTTTCCTTATGCCTTTTGGGATAGTGATAAGAGTAGTGATAAATGGTTTGGCTCTTTCATCCAGCTCTATGACATGCTCAAAAACTCTATCAAGTGGCCTTCCTAGAGGTATATCAATAAAAAATGTGTTAGGCATATCTATAATAGATTGGATATCCACATGATAAGACTTACCATTTGAAGAAATGGTGGGAGTTATCAAACATTGGGCTGCCCAAGCAACTTGATCATGGCAAAAATTTCTCTCCATTCTTTTGGTAGAAATAATTCTAGGAGCTTCATTTGACATCCCTTGGAGCACTAGCTTCTTATCATCTTAGAACTTTAGTTCCATGGTATGATAATTTTGAATGAATTTCACAAGGGAGTGTAGCTAGTAAACTCCCAATACTACATTAGTATCTTCTATGCCAAGAACATAGAAGTCATCTGCCACTTTGTGATTTCCCAAGAAGAAATTCAATTGGGAAATTTTCTTCATGCAAGGCACGGTGAATCCATCAACAACCATCGCATTAAATCTTTCAAAATTTTCTATCTCAACACCTCTCTTAGCCACCAAACTTTCATCAATTAAATTGGGGGTTGCCCTACCATTAGTTAGCACTATGACTCTCTGCCTGTGTAGAACTCCTCAAACTCAAAGGATTGTATCTTTTTCATCCTACCTCTCAAGTTCAGACTTCACTTGCTCTTCACTTTCTGACTTCAATTCTTCATCTGAAACAACTTCAATATATTAACAACAAAATCACCATAAACTTGAATGTCATTTAAAACATGCATGATAAATATTCATTGTTCAAACTTCAAGTTCAATATTACAACACTATTAATCATCAAATGGATTATATAAATCATCAATATCATTGTCAACATTGACATTAGATGATGTAGGAAGACCAGATAAATCACAAGCAGTGCCAATGGCACTTTCATTAGCACTAGTATTGTGCTTATGTTGGCTATTGGACTCCTCCTATGCAATATGGTGGGAAGTAGAAGCATCCAAGTCAGTATGCTCTGGCTCTATATCCCACAACTTTGTCTCCCCTTCCTAAGTACCACCAAATATGAGCATCCTTTAAGAACCTATCACGAAGAGCCTCAATACCTTGACCATTTGAGTGCACAAAATCAATGAGGTCACTCATGACTATACCTCGCAATTCAGGATTAGGGAAGAGTCTCATGAATGTTGCCTTGTACCCTTCAGCCACTTCAAAATCTCTATATGGGGGAAGCCTTCCTAGCACAAAAATAATCCAACTATTGTAGTATTTTGGAGACAATGCAAAGGCAGGAAGATGTAATGGAGTTGTCATTTGTTCCATCTTTCTTCAACAATTGCATGCACTTGTTTGAAGAAAGTCTCTTTAGGGTCTTGCTCTTTTGCATTTATGGTGCACTTAATCTTCTCAATCATTGAGTTGATGCCATCATATATCTCTCCAATAGCGAATCATACTCAAAATGAGCTCGGTGAAACTAAAGGAGATACTCCACAATCCTACCATGAGTCATCTAATATCATCCTCTTAATTTTTGTTGCCCTTTCAGTGCCGGTTTTCCTCCATATAGACCAATTTTGGCTAATCACCATGCTAAAAAGTGCCTCTCTAACTTTCACAAGTCGTCTCAAGATGATTGTGTTTGAGGAAAAACGGGTCTCTGCAACCTATTACAAATTAAAAAAAATAATTAAAATTTAAAAACAACTTTAAAGAAGAATTAGAATATGCAATCAAATTATGAAAATGTAAATATTACTTCACTTACCTTCAATAGCTCCAATTTTGAAAATGATCTAAAGATTCCTTGAGACATGTGGTGGTTGGTGATGAACATTTGGATGTCCTCAGCCTCTACATACAATTCTTTGATCCAATCAATTTTATTCCCAATCTTTTGTACAATAAAATTGAGTGAGTGGACCGCACAAGGTGTCCAAAAGATATGTGAATATTGTTCCTCAACCAACAACCTTGTAGATCTACAATTATTGGCGTTGTCCATTACAACTTGAACAACGTTGTGGGGTCCCACTTCCTCAATGGTTGCAATGAGAATATCAGCAATAAATTGTCCATCTTTTATTTGCCCCTCACAATCCATGGCTTTCAATAACATTGCCCCTTTAGGGGACACCACTATGACATTGATCAAGGGTTGATTTTTTGAATCTTTCCAACCATCTGAAACAATGGACACATCTATCTCAATCCATGAATCCCTTATGGGCTTCAATGAATCTTCAACTATCATGACCTCTGTTTCGAATAAGGTGCCATGCACTTTCTCATAACCCAGGCCCTTGTACCCTTTTGGAGCTTCATTAACCGTTTTCAACATCTCCTTCCAATATGGAGAGCGAACAACATTAAAGACAATGCCATTTGCATATATACATCTTGCTACATTTTGGTCGGCAATGTCTTGAGACCTCGACTCTCATTTTGAAATGCAAGTTCCAAAGGCCCCTTTGATCTTTTGTTTAAAATGGGTTGTACACTTTGATTTTGAGGATGAGGAGTGGCCAAAAATGGGTGGTTTTCTACCATGATAGTGGAATTAGATGGGGGCATCATTCCCTTTGATTTTTTTTTTAATAAGGGGTGACTTGATTTATGGGATTCCCGTTCATCTACTGCTTCTTGTTCCATAATGTATCCTATTTTTGTCTCAGATGGAATAGGCACATTTTCTTTCTAGGGCAAGCTTTGATGCCTTTTTCGGGTATTCCACACAAATGTGCTTTCACCCGAAAATATGAACTAGAATATTGAACATCACATTCATTGCATTTCCAAATGTAACCAATACCACCTGGAACTTGTTGTATCATTTGAACATATCTCCATTGAGGATAATTCAGATCTGTTTTGAACTTAGGTTGAGTTGCAGAGGTAGAACCAGTTGACATTGTGATTCCAATGGCAATTTTTTTTGTAAAGAACACATCAAAACAAAAACAAAAAAATTGAAAACAAAAAATTGATTTATAAAACCTAGCTCTTTTGAATCTTTTGTACATTCATGGAAGAATGGAAAAAACATAGATAAAATTAAACAAAACAAAGTTTCATGTCTATAAAACAAAAAATGGAGAAAAAAACTAAAAAAGAAAGAAAAACTTACCTCTTTGCAAAAATATCCTTCTACAATCTTTGTGTCAGCCGATGAACACTTGCAAATGCGTAGGAATGACAATTCAATCGTTTGTAGAAGCTTCAATGGTCGGTCTTCAACTCCTTTTGTCAATCCAACAAGCAAAATTGAATGCCCAACCTCTTGGAATGTAAGTGCTTGTTTGCAAAACAAATCAACAAAAATGAAGTAGATTTAGTGTTTAATGTGATTTAGAAGTCATTTTTAGGGTTCCATTGGGTGCTGGTCAAAGTCAGAAGGAGAAAACAATTAAAAAAATTCAAAAAAAAGTGTTTTAATGTCGCTTGGACTGTGGGTTCTCCTTGGGCTTGGTCGGGTTTGACCTGTGTTCGCCTGGGTTTGACCTAGACGAATCAAGCCCCCAAAAAGGGAACCTTGCCAGAACCCCAATCGAACTAGCCTAGAACCTGAACCAGCATTGAACCAAACCTGAACCTGTGCCTGAGATGGACGAACTCGGTAACTTAGGTTTTCGATAATGGGCAGTCTCACCCATCTTGGGAATTGGCATATGGCTCTCTGTTTCATATGGTTTTCGATAATGGGCAATCTCACCCAGCTTTGGCTCTCTATTTCTTATGTTTGATGGAATCTTAGTTTTTGAATCTGTTTTGATGAGAAAGGGATCCTAGGTCTAATGCATAGGTCACAAACATCAATCCTTTTCACAAAACATTAGGATACAAATCGGCAAGGAGATTAGATTGACTTTAATCTTAAAGGTGAGTCAATTAGCCTTGGATTTGACCCTTTAATATGCCTTGGAGATTGGTTGAAATTGATTTGATTTTATAGACTTGATGAAACGATGAAGCCTATCCTGAAAATGCAACTTTTCTGTAACAGAGAAACTGCAAAAAACCAAATTTTCAACAGCAGATCTGGAAAGAGCAGAGTTCTGTGCACCTATCATACAAATCTGAGCCTGATTTTGCTGGACAAGGGCGCCTATGTCCAAAGAGCTGAAACTGCAATCTTCTTTCACGGTCCTTAGGTCCCTAGTCTAATTCTTCTTCCTTCTGAATCCCATTGTCGGACCTTTGTTGGTTGTCAAGATAATTGAGTTTTCGTATCTTGTCAAGTTGTAGGGTTTGAATGCAACAATGAACAAATTGTTTTCAATATTCCTCCAATATTCTTCAGATCTGTAACTTGCACATTCAAAGAGAGAGGAAGGGTTGTGCCATATAGGGGCTTGCCTCGGTCAAACCCTGTGTTGGTGTTTCCACCTCCACACTGGCAAAATTGATGATAAAGACCTTATCCTTTTGAGGGATAAAGGCTAAATGACAAATGAATCATGAATCAAGAATTGGATGCAACTCAACTCTCAAATCCGATTTCCTTGAAGGATTGAAGTCATGCACATCTCCTCAAGGTTTGATTGCAATTTGGCTTGAATCGGTTTGAAGACCTACAAGTGTTATACTCGCAAAACAAATGATCACAAAACATGAATGGACATACATAAAAGCATGATGAATGCTTGACTGAAAATAATGCTGCAATAATGCTCATAAATCTGTTCTTGATTGCCCTTGATTGATTTTAGAATCTTCAATTTGCTCTCATTCATAAATTGCTTCCTTAATGCTCAAAATAAGAAGAAAGCATGCTAAAATATGCATTCTAATTAATCCTTTTAGGTAGGGGCCGACCTGGGATTGTTTTCAACTCATAGAAGTCCACCAATTGAAATTTAGAACATTCAAAAAATTGCTTTTTGGACAATGGTGCCCTTGGCGACATTGTCCGATACTTTTTGACCCAAATGAATAGGGATGGCAGGGAATTAAAAATATTTAATTAATTTGACCTCGAAATTGGTAAATTATTATTATAATTAAAGTTATAGGCAAAATAGGGTGTCAAGGTAGTGTTAAATTGTTAAGGGTGACAATTTACGACGCTACATTTAGCCCCCACTTTAGTGAGAGTATGAACTTACGCTTAGACTCACACTAAAGGAAGAATATGTCAAGAGGAGTTCAATTGTTCAAACATTGAAGAGGTAGGATGGCAACAGTGTTCCATGGGGTTTCGGGGATGGGGACGAGGGGACGGTAGGGGACGCGTTTCAGGGACGGGGGGACGGCGGTGGGGGGGCTGCAGGGTGCTGAAATACATATAGTACTTGAAAAAATAGTTATAAAAAGATGTATAAATAAAAAAATTATACATCTTGGAGATAATTAGGAGTCCGTCTTGAGGACACCCCAACATCCTCGAAGTCCTAGCGGTGTCTTGGAGACGACACTAGTGGTGGGATGGTGGTGCTGGTGGGGGGATGTCCCCCCAAGTCCCCAAGTCTCCGAGACGTCCCCGTCTAGGAAACACAGGGTTTTTTGGGGGGACGCGTCCCCATGGAACACTGGATGGAAATGAATCTGGGGGAATGCGCAAGCCCCTAGGATTCGAGATCCCATGGCAAACCAACATAAGAACAAAGGAACGCACATGTGAAGTGAAATGCAGCATGGCAAACACAAAGCATACACAATGAAGACACATAACATAATATAATGCAAACATAACATGAACATAAACACAATGCCAACGCGATGCAAAAACATAGCATATAATAATCACGAAACAAAAACACACGGTTAGTACTTAAAAGGATTCGAGTCAGTAAGGCAAAGAGACCTCAGTCTCAAATTTGTCTCAAGTACCAAACGTCATCCATCGAATTTGCTATCTAAACAAAATGATGTCCTCATAGGGATGTTAAATCACTCATGACCTACATGGATCTATTAGCTAGCAAGTTGTATTATGCTAGGTGTCCATGCAATATGATGGGTTCCACAAGGCTAGCAAGCTACGTTATGCTAAGACACTCATGAAACACATGTCTCCACTGACAAGAAAGTTGCATTATACTAGGTGGCCATGTTAAAAATGCTTTGAACTCAATAGACCAACAAACTCTATTATGTTAGGACTATGCAAATCACGCTTTAGGGAGCACACAAAAATCACCTTAGGGGGTGTACAAAGCTTAACATCACGGGGGACGAACAAATTCTTAACATCAGAGGGGACGAATAAATGCTTAACATCATAGGGGGCAAATTGATAACCACGCATCCCGGGGCGTTATAACAACAACACCACTAAAGGGGTATGTCAATAAGTCAAATCTCATGAGACATCTTATGATATGTCTTTGAATCTATTGATGTAGAACAAAATAAAACTCAAGACTCTTTAGGTTTAGATTGTGAGATTTTGTACTTCCCCATAAAGAGGGTGTAAAATCTAATGAACCCCAATCATCATTTAAGAGTTTTTTATAGATGACATACAATCAGGATTAGTATCAATTTGTATAGGTTCTACCTTTGAAGTTGGAATCAAAGTATTAAGAGAGTTGGAAGTGTTATGATCCTCTTGGACTTGTGAATTATGGCTTTTTTCATCCGCTTTAACAGTATATATCTTGTTATTATATTCATACTTCATCTCATGGTGAAGAGTAGACGTGACTCCCTTCATGACATGAATTTATGGTCTACCTAGGAGAAGATTGTATGAAAGAGGTTCTGGCATGATATGGATAGGGGTAGGCAAAACCACATGCCCTACCTTAATGGGTAGCGTGATCACTCCTAATGGTTGCTTATTAACATTATCAAAGCCAAAAATATTAACATTGTTAGGTTCTATAAGATTCTTATCCGTACCCATTTTATCTAGAAGCTCAATGCTACAAACATTAAGACCCAATCCATTGTTTATGAAGGTACACCTAACGCCAGTTTTATTAAGACCACCTTTATCATTAAAGCTTCATGTTTATTTTGGATCGCAAGTGAGGGTAATTCATGTTGAGGGAATGTAATATCCAACTTTGTCATTTTCATACAATCAAACAAGATGGCTACATCATTCGATTTGATAGAAATCGAGACATCAATCTTCTACAAAATCTCTTGGAGCATCTCGTGGTATGTAGGTGATGTTTGAATCAAGTCTCAAAGGAAAATCTTGGCTGGAGTATTACGAAGTTGCTCAACAAGATCATATTCTTTTTTTTTTGATCGGTAATGAAGTTTTTTATTTATTGAAAATTGAAAAAAGATTACATAATAAAATCCAGTACAACTTCAATAATAGACCTTTCAAAACCCCAATAAATCCAATGATGACACCCAAACACCAAAACCCCCAATTCCAGCTTAAACCACCCCAAACAGAAGAAAGCTCAATATTACTTGTTAACATGCTTCAACACAAAAACCTCAAAGATCTAAAATAAGATCAAGAGCTTGAAGCTGTTTTAAATCTTCCTTTGGATTGAGAACGAAGAACCATTGCAAACGCTTTCTTTTTCACCTTCTTTGATTTCTTCCCCATTACCGTTTGCCACCCGTCCTCCACCCTTGCTGCCTTTTGTTGCCAGTCCAAAGGAGGTTCCCATGGGCTCCTCCAGGCTCCTTCCTCACTGCAACCTGTTTGTTGATGTTGTTCATCAGCCATCCGTTCTCTAGCCTTTATCTCTTGTGACCTCACCACACCTTTCTTTTCTCTACATTTAGGTGTTGCAGCCCCAATTTTGACGCCTACTTTTTCACTAGTCTCTGCCACAGTCTCCTCTTGAACTGGGGTCACCTTGTCCTGCTGCAGCTCCTTCCTTCTATTCTCCTATCCTAGTGTCTTCCCGTCCTGCTTTGGTACCTCTGTTGCTCGACGTTCCTCTTCTACACTTGCCCGATTCTCCTCCTCAATGTGTTTAGGCTAGGGGCTCACTTGTTTTTCCTCTCGTTTCTCCATCGTGTAGTGTTGGGTAGAGGCATCTTTCCACCAAGAAGCAGATTTTTTAGTTCCGAGTTTTGCACATTCAGCTGCCAAATGGCCCGTTTGATGACAGATTCTACACCTAAACGGTATCCCTTCATAGTCCAGCAGCTGCACCCAACAACAACCCTTTGAATACTTCAGCCAAATCTCCTCCGGAGGCACCTTGGACACATTCATTTCAACCCTTTGAATACTTTAACCGAATCTCCTCCGGAGGCACCTTGGACACATTCATTTCAACCAAGATTCTTGCATTAGTCGAATGTAAAAGATTTGAATAATCCTCATCCACCATTAAAAAGTTACCTAGAGAGTTTCCAATAGCTTCTAAGCAAGAATCAAACCAGAACTGCAGGGGAGGGTTAGGAAGTCTCACCCAAATAGGAATACTCTCAAAAGTTTCAGTGGCTTTAACATTAAAGTGTGTTTATCATCCCAGTCCCAATGATAATCACAAATAATCTTCTTCCTGTCCAGTTCTTTTTCAAAAACAACAATAAAAAAAACCTTTGGACATTGGATAAATCTGAACATACCCATCCAAAAGAGGTTTCTAGGAGTTTGAGATCCACTAATGGAGGTCATTCATACCTGGCCAGAACCCCCTGAATCTCCCAATCAGACCCAACCCAGAGAAAACTTTTTCATTATAGATAACTTCTTGCTCCAGCTCCCCAACTAATTCCATAGCGACTGATTTCAAAAAGGAATGGGAAGCATGATCCCCTCCTTTCACCCCCCTAGAGCTTTTGTTTTGGCACGATCTCTCCTCTGTTCTGGGCAATAATGGCTCCTTGCTAGCTCCAACCCTTCCCACCCCAACCAAGTTCTGTTGTCCCTGAGTCCGGCCGCAGTTCCCTGAAGCCAGGTCTCCAGCGTGCCTCTCAATCTTCCTACGGTGATCCCCCTTAATGCAAACATCGCCTTCCTTTAAAATACTGTAGTCTCCGTCCGCCACAAATACACCAAGCTTCCCTTGCGAAGCCTTGGCCAGACGCTTCGGCTCAGGTGAAACCCTACCAACATCCGCAGAGGGCAAACGACCGTTGGAGCCCGTCATTACCTTCTAAAAGGTTGTATGGTGATTCCAGCCGTTATTACCCCGGGTCAGCGGTGCTGGCTTGGTCGTAGCATACTGACCCCCGCCTTTTCCACTACGAAGGTGAGTTGAACCCGTGTCCTCGAGGGAGCAAAACCCCAAGACCCAACCAACTCACCTACAAGTGGCGGCTTAAAAGGTTGTATGGTGATCCCAACCATTTTTACCTTGGGTCAACAGAGCTGGCCTGGTCGTAGCATACTGACCCCTGCCTTTTCCATGACGAAGGTGAGTTGAACCCGTGTCCTCGAGGGAGCAAACCCCAAGACCTGGCCAACCCACCTACAAGTGGCGACGTTTAAAAGGTTGTATGGTGATCACAGCCGTTATTACCCTAGGTCAGTGGAGCCGGCCTAGTCGTAGCATACTGACCCCCGCCTTTTCCACTACGAAGGTGAGTCGAACCCGTGTCCTCGAGGGAGCAAACCCCAAGACCTGGCCAACCCACCTACAAGTGGTGGCTAAAGGTTGTATGGCGATCCCAACCGTTATTACCCTGGGTCAGTGGAGCCGGCTTGGTCGTAGCATACTGACCCCTGCCTTTTCCACTACGAAGGTGAGTCGAACCCGTGTCCTTGAGGGAGGAAACCCCAAGACCCGGCCAACCCACCTACAAGTGGCGGCTAACAAGATCATATTCTTTACCACTATGTTGAGGAATGTTATATGTTTGATCAACTACGTGATAACTTGGTTGGTGCGACACATGATTACTAGTGAGTTGTTTTGCAAAGTTTAAGATATGGCCAGGAGGTTTAGGAGGTCCTATAATGAGAGGTGGTATAGGAGGTCCAATAATTAGAGGAGTTTTGGGAGGTCCAATAATTAAAGGAGATTTAATAGTCAATTGTACGCTAATAACCGCAACTGAGTTAATTACTTCTTGATGATCTTCTATCGACAGGGGATCTAATGTCACCTTAGCATCTTCACCTATGCAATCCATCTTACTGCATTTTGAAATAAATCAATGATTTCATCCTCTTGTGCCACAATATCTTCCCAAGTAGGAGAGGTATTGGGAGAGAAACAAGATTCTCATGATGCTCAATGATTGGATCCTCTAACATCAAAATACCTTCTTAACCAGTTAGGAGAAGAACAACTATGATTGTCATGATTGTGAATGATTGCATTCTTTTGCACAAAAAAATTCTCACAAGTGGGGGAGATGTTCGGAGATGAATGAAGATTAGGAAATGTGATATTAATACATGTGTAAATGATTTCATTCTCTTGTGCCAAGATGCTCTTACAATTAGGAGAGATATTGGGAGAAGAGCTAACATGATTGTCATGAGTATCAATGATTGCATTTGTTGGAATGTTAGAAGCCTTAGTGGATAATCTAGGTGAGATGAAGTCCCCAAGGGCATCATTTAACATATCAAAGTCATCACAACTAAAGGGCTTGGTAGGTATATAATGCACTTGTAGAAATATATTTGACATGATCAGATTACTATGCTTTCTCCAAGATTAATCATTAATTTCCAATTTTCAATTATGTGTATGCTTGTTACTACAAATTATAATAAAAAACAAACTTACAGACTTGCTACAGGGATAGTCCCAAAAATCAGAATTCAAATTTATAGAAAGGCAACAGATATTAGTTTGCACCTGAAATTTGAGACAATTTTAGCTGGACAAGGGCACCTTGGCTTGGATTTTGTCTAAAATTTCAGGTCCCGAGGCACTAGGGACAGGTAATGAATCTGACACTGTTTTGCTTCAGATCTGAAACTAATTTTGTTGCTGTTTTGACAAATTTTGAAATTACAATGTAGTGTAACAAACTAGGGTTTTCAAATTTTGCAAAAATGAAAGCTAATTTAATCCAATTATGCAATGCTTCATAAAATTCACACAATTCACCTACAGATCTGATAATTTTTAGCACTAAAATGAAACAAAATGATGCTTTTTCCTTCAAATACAAAGACACTTTTTGCAAACAGAAGGCTATAATTTCTGAAATTTTGACAATATTGCTCACTATGTTAGGTTTGAAAAATGCTAAATATCAGAAGACCTAAATGAAATGTTCAAAATATTGGGTTCACCAAAATGTTATGATGAAAAAAGGATCCTAGGTCTAATGCATAGATCACTAACATCAATCCTTTTTCAAAGAACATTAGGATACAAATTGACAAGGAGATTAGATTAACTTCCAACCTTAAAGGCGAGTCAATCAGCCTTGGATTTGACCTTTTAATGCCTTGGAAATTGAATGAAATTGATTTGATTTTACAGACTTGATAAAACTATGAGACCTAATCTGAAAATGCAACTTTTTTGTAACAAAGAAATTGCAAAACCAAATTTCAATAGCAGAGTTCTGTGCACCTGTCATACAAATATGAGCTTGATTTTGCTGGACAAGGGCGCCTATGTCCAGAGAGCTGAAACTACAATCTTCTTTCACAGTTCTCATGTCCCCAGTCTAAGGCTTCTTCCTTCTAGATCCCACTATCAGATATTCGTCGGTTGTTGAGATAATTGAGTTTTCGTATCTTGTCAAGTTGTAGGGTTTGAATGCAACAATGAACAAATTGTCTTCAGTATTCCTCTAATATTCTTCAGATTTGTAACCTGCACATTCAAAGAGAGAGGAAGGGTTGTGCCATATAGTGGCTTGCCTCGGTCAAACCCTATGTTGGTATTTCCACCTCCACAATGGCAAAATTGATGATAAAGACCTTATCCTTTTGAGGGATAAAGGCTAAATGATAAATGAATTATGAATCAACAATTGGATACAACTCACCACTTAAATCTGATTTCCTTGAAGGACTGAAGTCATGCACATCTCCTCAAGGTTTGATTGCAATTTGTCTTGAATCAATTCAAAGGCCTACAAGTGTTAGTACTCACAAAACAAATAATCACAAAACATGAATGTACTTACATAAAAACATGATGAATGCTTGACTGAAAATAATGCTGCAATAATGCTCATAAATCTGTTCTTGATTGCCCTTGACTGATTTTAGAATCTTCAATTTGCTTTCATTCATAAATTGCTTCCTTAATGCTCAAAATGAGAGGAAAACATGCTTAATATTGCATTCTAATTTTTCATTTTGGGTAGGGGCCCACTTGGGGTCGTTTTCAACTCATAAAAGCTCGCCAATTGAAATTTAGAACATTCAAAAATTTGTTTTTTGGAAAATGGCGCCCTTGGCAAAATTGTCTAATACTTTTTGGCTTGAATTTATAGGGATAACAGGGAATTAATAATATTTCATTAATCTGACCCCAAAATTGGTAAATTATTATTATAATTAAAGTTATAGGCAAAATAGGGTGTCAAGGTAGTGTAAAATTGTCAAGGGTGATAATTTACGACGCTACAAAATCTTCCATTACAATCTACATATCAATATACAAGTTCTTACACATTTTTAGACATTATCTAATCATTTTGAGATCAATTAAATTTATTGAATCTACAACTTTGTATTTTCCATTTTGATAGTGATTGTATGGAATTAAAACACATAGTTCAAGATCTGATCGAAAATAACAAGGTGTATATAGAGGGACCCGAAAACAATAATGATCATTTAGCCTTCAAGGACCCTTTACCAAACTATGACAAAGGGGCATCATCTTCTATGAACAACAAAGGTAAAAATATCAATCATATCTACGATAAAACGATCCTTTGTCTTACCAAAGTAGAGAGTGATCATACCAATGGTCAAAACATGGATGAACATGAAACCAATGACACTACCCCTTTGGATTTGCTCCCAAGCATACAAGTCCCTGAAAATCAAATAAACGTTATAAAAATAAGAGAACGACAGGACTATCAATCGGCAAATGTAATGACAAGGGGGCAATCCAAGGTAGTGTTAAAGGGAGTTGGGTCTAAAAATGCATATCCACCTCCATCTCATTACAACATTGTCGATCAGCTTCAAAACATTCCAGCATAGATATCAATACTAGAACTCCTCAAACTATCTCCATCACATAAGGAGGTTCTAGAACAAGCATTAGTTGCCACTATAGTACCGAAAAATCTAGATGTGCCAATTCCAAGCTATGGTGGGGCATTTCACTACCCCACATTGTCTATCATTCTCTGAACAGGATGATGTCTCGCTCAACCATCCCCATAACACCACACTCCATATCGTAGTCTTGATCCACAATCATTGTGTCAATAGAGTCTTAATAGATGGAGGAGCTGGTCTGAACATTTGCACTCTAAAGTTAATCCGTGCACTAGGGTATTCCAATGATGCTATTGATGCCTGAAGGAAAATGACCATAAAAGCATATGATGAGGAAGAAAGATCTTCAAAGGGACTAATTGTGTTACCAATTCAAGTGGGGCCAATGATGAAGCACATAGCATGTCAAGTACTGGAAAAAGAGTTGACTTACAACATACTCTTAGGACGTCCCTGGATCCACGAAATGCAGGCAGTACCTTCCACATATCACCAATGCTTGAAATTCCCAGTAAATGGACAAGAGGTGACTATATCTGCCGATTATAATCATCCTTAGCATTGTGACACTTAGAAACTCTCAAGATACCTTTGTACCTCACAATCGGGAAGCATCCAGTTCAAAGTCATCAAATGAAGAAAAACGTCCAAATATCATCACCAAATGGGTAGAGAAGAAGGATAAAGCAAAATATACAAATCTTGTTGACACTCAAGTAACAGACAATTCAAATCCCCAAACTTCCTTATCACAGAAATCTCAAGAGTAGGTCCAGTTAACAGACAAGGGAATGGGGCAATATTCTATGGAGCAATCGCTTAATCTTTCACAGTTAATGCCATCTCCAAAGACATATGGCCAACCATCAATGATCAAACATCAAACATCTAGAAGAAAGGTTTGTAAAAGCAGGTACCATAGAGGACGAATCAGACAACAAAGCAAATCCTTGATTGGTTATACAAAGATGAAGAACCATCGACATCAAATAGCAGTATCAAGAACATCAATATCAATACACACAAATATGGCAAAGGGGAAGCTATCCTAGAAAAAATGGGTTACGAGGGACAAGGACCTGTTGGTTTAAGAAAGGAAGGAATAATTGAGCCTATTCAGCCCCTCACTCTCCAATCAAAAGAGAAGACAGATCGATACTCTGAAGAAGAAAAACAAGAGATGGCGATGGAAGGTTGTAGAAAGAATCCTTCAGCTTAGAGATAGCTCTGAAACGGATTCAAATGAATATAAGTGGGATCTGTGTTCCGATTTATCTTGCACCGATATTCAAATTGATGTAATACAGCAATATGCACCTACGAGTGAGGAGGGACAAAACTCTGGGTCTAGACCATTCGTATCAGGATCACTAAATATCGATGACTCTAGTTCACTTGATGTCTGTTCGTACCCACTTGAGTCATCGATATTTAGTGATCCTAATACGAATGGTCTAGACCCAGAGCTTTGTCCCTCCTCACTCGTAGGTGCGTATTGCTGTATTACATCAATTTAAATATCGGTGCAAGATAAATTGGAACACATATCCCACTTATATTCATTTGAATCCGTTTCAGAGCTATCTCTAAGCTGAAGGATTCTTTCTACAACCTTCCTCGCCATCTCTTGTTTTTCTTCTTCAGAGTATCCCAGTCCTGTCTTCTCTTTTGATTGGAGAGTGAGGGGCTGAATAGGCTCAATTATTCCTTCCTTTCTTAAACCAACAGGTCCTTGTCCCTCGTAACCCATTTTTTCTAGGATAGCTTTCCCTTTGCCATATTTGTGTGTATTGATATTGATGTTCTTGATACTGCTATTTGATGTCGATGGTTCTTCATCTTTGTATAACCAATCAAGGATTTGCTTTGTTGTCTGATTCGTCCTCTATGGTACCTGCTTTTACAAACCTTTCTTCTAGATGTTTGATGTTTGATCATTGATGGTTGGCCATATGTCTTTGGAGATGGAATTAACTGTGAAAGATTAAGCGATTGCTCCATAGAATATTGCCCCATTCCCTTGTCTGTTAATTGGACCTGCTCTTGAGATTTTTGTGATACGGAAGTTTGGGGATCTGAATTGTCTGTTACTTGAGTGTCAACAAGATTTGTATATTTTGCTTTATCCTTCTTCTCTACCCATTTGGTGATGATATTTGGACGTTTTTCTTCATTTGATGACAAATGTCTTGTATTGCATACCTTTTGGTACTCCCTTTTGTCATATCCTGTTTTTCTTCTTCAGAGTATCCCAGTCCCGTATTCTCTTTTGATTGGAGAGTGCGGTGTTATGGGGATGCTTGGGAGCAAATCCAAAGGGGTAGTGTCATTGGTTTCATGTTCATCCATGTTTTGACCATTGGTATGATCACTCTCTACTTCGGTAAGACAAAGGATCGTTTTATCGTAGATATGATTGATATTTTTACCTTTGTTGTTCGTAGATATGATTGCATGTATGGAATGGTTTTCAAAATTACAACCAAGTATCAGGACTTTTGAGGAACTTGTCAACAGGTTCATCTCCTAGTATTCTTTTAGCATCCAAGCATCCAACAAGTTATAGTGTTATTTGGAATATCGAGGTCAAAGATGGTACCTTCTTCAAGATCGTCTAGTATTCCATATAAAAATCGCAAGCTTGTACAATGTACAATCTTATAACAGTTCTTAGCTTTGGCTCTCAGTTTTGGTTTTCGATAATGGGCAGTCTCACCCATCTTGGGAATTAGCAAGTACCAATTTGCTTTCCAATAGTTTATGCATAAAATGTATCGAAGATTATTCATTTAGCCTTTACAATGTATATTATAGTTTTACAAGCCATAGAAGCTGCGTTCCACGACGTTTCAGGGACGGGGACGGGGGGACGGCTGGGGACGCGTTTCCAGGACATTTCCTAGGGGGGCATTTTTAGGGGACGGTAGGGGATGACGACATACAAAATACATACATATATATATATGATTTTTTCAAAATTTATTAATATATTATAGATAGAGAGAGGGAAAGAGAGAAAGATATGTCAATAAATTAATAATTGATAACAACAATATCAATATATAAATAAATTGCGAGAGTAGTATTATAACAACATAATAAATGTCATTAAAGCATTATAATATAAAATTTATCATAGCAATATCAAACATCAATATAAAACCATGGTCTATCATTATCCAAATGTTTCAAACATGCATCCAAAAGTCTCAAAGTTCAAACATGAAAATCAAGATACTGAATACATTGTCCAACAGTCTATGAAATTAAGCCTCATTGGGCTATGAATATCAAAAGGCTTAGAACTATCTGAGTCACTATCATCCTTTGGCAAGAGTGGATCATCCAATGGTAGCCCGACCAATCCTGGTTGTACCTCATCATCATCAATTTGCCTAACATCCTCAAGATCAACATCACATCGTGCTGCTGGAGTATGTCGATACTTAGTAGTCTGTCGGTCCTGAAGTCTCAAGGCACTATGAATTGCAACTAATTTCTCAGCTCGTTTTGAAGTAAGCCTGTTCCTCTTAATGGAGTGGATGAAGCCATAGGTGGACCAATTCCTCTCTGCAACAGAGGAACTAGCAATCTGTGAGAGCAAATGCATGGCAAGTTGTTTCACATCCGGTTTGTCCTTCCCATGAAATTTCCACCATCTAATGGGGTTGTTCTATGCAATGGTGGCCCTATCTGTCCTAGCCTCCAGTTTGCTGAATGTAGGACCCTGAAGATGAGCAAACATAAGCCATTGCTCTCTAATAACAGTTGCCAACTCATTTGTATACATTTTACGAAGGGCTGTTGTAAGCCCCTCTATCACCTCGTCATCCTCAGAAGGAAGCATTTGGCTAGGTCTAGGTACATACCACTTCGGATTAAGAGCATAGGCAAGCATATGAAGAGGGGTATTCATTGTGTTCCACCTCTTTGTCACAATAGGCCTAATATGGTCCTCATAAAAACTCAACTCACCTTCCTTTTGATGAATAGCTTGCTTCATTTGGTCAAGCATGCTATCAAAAGTCTCATATATCTCCCAAGCTAGGAGAGTCTGTATCTGCATACCAAATTACCCTCATAGTTGGTGATATGAAAGAGCAAATATACCTACAAGCAACAAATTAAATATTAGAACTTTTAAAATACAAACTACAAAGTAAAACAAAGTGTAACAAATTAAAAAACAATTTAAATTTTCAAATTTCTTACTTGATAGTGGCCCACCAAGTTTCATTAAGTACTCTATCTCACTTCCTTGCCTTCATTTGTCTTCGATAGAGTCTACCTTTTCCAATCTGCACAAACAACCATGGCTTGTAGAGCATCTTGGACCTCCAACATCCTCTCCAACAAAATATAGTAGCTAGCATATCTAGTCTCAACTGGTTTGAAGAATTCTTTCTTTGAATAGGAATTTGTATGTTTCTAGCCTCTGCAATTGCTGCCCTCACCCAATCTATTTTTCCAATGTCTTTCAAAGCATTATTCAAAGCATGTACACAACATGGAGTCCAAAAAATATGTTTGTAAGCACTCTCAATCATCAAACCAGCTAGCTTACAAACATGAGCTGAATCTGTCACAACCTGCACAACATTAGAAGGCCCAACCTCCTCTATGGCCTCCCTCAAAATGCCAAATTGAAAATCAGCATCCTTACACTTCCCAGAACAATCAACAACTCGAAGAAAGTATGAACCAGTAGGGCATGTAACAATAACATTAATGAGTGGCCTATGTTGAATATTAGTCCACCTATCCATGACAATGGAACAACCAGTCCTAAGCCATGTTTGCCTCATCTCCTCCATCAACAAGGTAGCTTTTGAATATTGTTTGTCAAGGAGGGAGGTACGCAATCTATGTTCTCCAGGGGGGGCATAAGAGGGTCTAATTGTCAATATTTCTTTCACCATAGTTTTGAAATGAGGTGACCTTGCTAAATGAAATGGAAGAGCATTTGTATAAAAGAATTTGGCCACTGCATCATCAGCTTGTTCACGTTTTTGCACATTCATTAACCCCATGATTTGAGTTTTCTCACTTGCTTTCTTCTTCCCTCTATCACGACTCTCTGAAACTGATTCATTGGAAGAGGCTTGCAAATCAGCTAATGGTCATTTTTTATTTTGAATGGTAATGATTTGGTCATCACTTAGTCCAACCAACTTTGCAAATTGAAGCTGTTGCTCCAATGTTATTTTCTCACAAATTCTAACACCCTTTCTAGTGTCACCCACTAGATGGCCTCTAATCCTAGTATAGCTCCCATGGTAATTAGATTCACAAACATGACAAAGCCATTTCCTGCTGCCCCCTAAATTTTTCTTCTTGTTGATAGTCACATATGTGGCAAACTGACGCAATGGTTTGTTGCGGTTGAAAGGGCTTTTTGCAAACCTTTGAAGAGTGGGTATAGGGCAGGCAAAATGGTCTGAAGAAGCATGGGTTGGATTTTCAGAGGTAGAAGAAGGGTCTATTGACATTCTTTGAACTTCATATTCACTGTCACTACCCTCACCCTCATGACTGTCACTGCCACTGCTGTTGCTACTCATTTTGAAATTTGTATGGCTTTTTTTTTTTTTTTGAAAGTATGAAAGTTTCTATGTTGGTTGAAAATCTGAAAGTTTGTAAAAATGATGCCAAAATAAAAAATAAAAAATAAAAAATTAGAAAAAGGTAATGGTAATGCAGCTCTATGTACACTGTATAGCAGCAGAAGCAAAATTAAATTTAAATTTTTAATCTCAAACCTGGACGTGGTAGGAAAAGGAACTGAGAAAGTGCAACTACTAGCTCCTCAAGGCATCCCAAACACAAAGAAAATGCAGCTAAAAATGCAAGCAATAATACCCTAGCCACGATTTTGACCCTAGGTGTGAGAAATTTGAAGAACTCAGCACTTCAATGCATCTGAATCTGAAAAGCGCCTCTTGCAAATGCAAAAATGGCTCTTCTAAATGCAGAAACACATGAGTAAAAGTTGATTTGGGGTGAGTTGTGGGTGTTTCGAACTTTGACGTGAGTCTCTGAGAGCTGTTGCTTGCCCAGTTGATGGTATTATGAAACTTAATAAAGTTTCATTTACATTTTTGATAAAAATTTAGTGTTACAAGACAAGGTGGGCCCCGCACAGCCTTTAGCATAACAAAATTTTATGTGTTTTTTACGTCTGGGAGGCTCCATGTCCATGGGGGATGGTTAGCCGTACTAGGGACGGGGGACCGTTCCCAACCAGGAGGAAACGTTTCCTCCTGTTTCCTAAATCGGGGATGGCCGAGGACCGTCCCCTTTGCGTCCCCGGGACGGATGGGGACGGGTACAATGACTTTTGGGGCAGGGGACGTGTCCCCGTGTAACACAGCATAGAAGTCCTCCTAGAAGTCAGAAAGACTAAGAAAAATGAAGAGAAATTAAATCTAAAATGTCACAAGATGCCAAAAAAAACATGACGAAATTATCTCTTTCAATAGAGCAGTGATTTCAAAAAATACCTTGGTGAATTTGAAAAATTGATAGTTCTCCATCTTCTAGAAGCCAATAAATTTTGCATATGGGCTCAAAATGAGGTGAAATTGCACAATTTTTTGGGAGGAATATAGATATGCAAAAATATTTAAGTTTTTATGTCATTAAAAACTTGTTTTTAGACTTGCAACTGGATCCCTTACGGATCAGTGGTCAATTGTGAATACCTATAGTTAGATGAGCTCTGCATATTGGATGAACAAGATGATTTGGTACTACCAGCACTAGATGACTTGGTCAATGCCAAAGAGATGATTTCTTAGAGGATGTGGTACTGCAATGGAAAGTAAGAGAGACTAGAAGGGGATTCCAACAGTCTTGTTGAGTGGGAATCAAAGGACAAGAGCAAGCCCAATGTTACTCCAAGGTGAAAATTTCAAAATAGGGGGAATTATTTCATCACTTAGTGTCTCATTGAGCTTTTGCAGGACCAAAATCCTTTCCATGAAGGGAGGTATGATCCATAAGGATTCTAGGATTTGTTTATATCAATAATTTAATGTTTTTTATAAGTTTGAAATTGTCCAAGTATATGTTATTTTGTTACAGTCAAAACTGTTGGTTATGCACAGGTGTTGCTTGCCAAACTTGTGATCCTATAACCGCCACAGTGAAAGAATAACTGTTGCAGTCACCTCACCAATTAAGTAACTATTAGAACAGGGAAAGCAACACTATCATCTTGTCACAGGGAATTTGTTTAGGAAGTTAGCAATCATGATTTTTAGTATTCTAGATCACACATGGAGGCTTGTAGTGCCTGGGAAAGACTTCCAAGACATTACTTAGAGGTATGAAAAGGATATTGAGGAGGTTTGGAGGTTGAAGAGTTCAATTGTATGCATTTTGACATAGGGGAACTCAATTGTTGTACAAGAAGAAACTTGACAGAGAGCATACAGGAGTTGAAATTTTGTAACCCCTCTCATAAGTTGTTTTGAATCTAATACATTAGATAGACAAGTGATTTGCTACCAATTAGTTTTTCCATCATTTGGGGCCTTCCAGGGTAAAAATCTGAGTATTATATGTGTGTTTGCTCATTTGGATGTTGTTGTTTTTGTTTCACACAATCATCCCACTTCTATGAAAATGGTTTTAATCGTTCTATTAAGAGTAGCAAGTATAATTTAGTGATTCTTAGTTTCTACAAAACGTTTGACTAAATTACAACCATCATGCTGACTCGTGACTTTTAAAATGCACTTCTTCATGATTTTCACTCTCATTAGCCAACCTTGTGGGACAGCTTCCGCATAAATGTTGATTTGGCCCTGTGATAAGGAAAAACCAGAATTAAGAAAGTATGCATTTAAACATTAATTCTAAGATCCTCATCTAATAATGGAGAACAAAAAAGTGCATGAAAGGAAATAACAAAGAACAATCTCACCATAATCTTCATGCCTCCATTGAATGACCTCCATTATCCTTCTCCATTCTGCTGTAAAGATTGTTGCCCTTAGTCGAGTATGCAAATATTAGCCTTAGTAGATGATAGCAAAATTTTGAAGATGATAGCTTCAGTATAATTCTGGATAAATTGGGTGCCTCAAAATGACCATGGAAGGAGCCTTTTATAGACAAATGAAAATCGAATGGACAATCGAGATCGAAAAGGACTAATTGATGGTTGAGATTGGACGTGACAAGCAGGGATAAGAACGAGACTGAAAGAGGAACTAAGAAAATTAATTAGTTTGAATGGGCAAGTGAATAATTAAACAATAGCAGCACTATTTAATTATAAAAGAAAAAGAAAAACTGATTTTTCAAATTAAATAGTAATTTAATTCAAGATAAGTGAGAGGGAAAGTCAATTTGGAAAATCATTTAAATAAATATTATTTATTTAATTGTGGAGAAAGAAAGATAAGTGAATAATTAAATAATTAGAATTAATTATTTAATTATAGTAGACAAAGTGGCGATAATTAAATAAATTAGATATTCTAATTATTTAATTATAGTAGACAAAGTGGCGATAATTAAATAAATTAGATTTATTTAATAATAAGGGACATGAACCTTAGTGACACAATTGAATAATATTTAATTAATCAGAGGCTGAGGTGAAATGATGGAAAGATTTAATTAAATATTTAATTAATAGGAGAGTGATGACATTAGAAAAATAAGTAAATTATTTAATTATTAAGCTTGAAAGGGGATTCAATAAAGTCACAGGCCTAGGATTCACGTGGAAAACATAAAGGTTGAAAATAATTGTTGTTTATCCATTTTTGCTTTTCCTTTTCTCTTGACAGGTAGGGTATTTTCTCTTATGACTGTCTCATTAGCACCCAAATGTTTCTCTGTTTGAAAAGAGTATTGATATCACGTTTTCTAAGCTTTGTGATAGAACCTGACTTTATATACAAACAATTTTATTGTTCTTTGGGGTTTCAATTCATCAGCAAACACTATTTGGCATCGTACTTCTCAGCCTTCACCCTTTTTCTAACTTTGAACTTATTTTTTGGATGTACCTTATTATTATGATATTATTTTTCATCTTTATTGCAAACTGCTCTTTAGATTGAATTTTGCATTTTGTGCTTTTGATAAAAAGAATATGTTTAGTTCACTCCCAATTTGTTGTGTTTATTTTCCGGAGTATAGCAATTGTAATTCTGTTTCTGTTATTTCTAAACCAATTATAAATTTTGCCCCATCATCTTTAGGTTTCCATTCATTTATTTTATGAACTGTAGTAGGTTTTCTCTTCGCTTATTACTTTCCATCCGTTCTTTTCTAACTTTCCGAGTATGAAATTAAGATCATTTTCTTTGTTGCAATTTTTTCTTTGATTTCTTCAATCTGCATTTCTTATTAATTTCTGTTCTTGTAAACTTATATTCACACTAAATAAACCAGTCATTCTAAAAAACTTAAAAGTGCAGTAACTTTTGTATTTTGTTAAGGTTGAGTTTTTGTACTGTTCAATCCACATTATTGTGAATTTCTGTTGCTGACATCTTTGTCTATAAATAAATGTTATCTACTTATGTAAAGAGATTAATATTTTTTGTCATGGTTTGGACCTGCTATAGAATTTGGTATTGCAATTCTAGCAATTGATCCTTAGTCAGATTTGCATCTGATTTGTTTTCAAGTTTTCAACTATTTGTCTGTTCCATTTCTTGAGATGCCTTATTTTTTGAGATTCTGATGCATATTCATTACCTGTTTTGCAGAGTGGTTGGAGATGCCAGGATCATTGATTCTTCTATTGGTTGTAACACCAAACTTAATTGCAGATTTTAGAAATGGATATGTTGGTATTATTGCGAGTCTCATTATTGGTGCTTATCTTCTTCAAGAGCACATCAGGAGCCGTGGGGGCTTCAGAAATTCTTTTGCAGAGAAACGGGGCATCTTTAACACCATCGGCATAATTCTGTTATTTGTCTCGCCTTTATGGGAGTTAATAAAATTGATTTAAAGTTTGATATGTGTGGACCGCCATTTGATTTCTGCTGGCATCAAGTTGATAACTTCGGATTGCCTACAAACTTGCTTGTGAAAAATGATACTATGAATATTTAAATAATTATCTGTTCACATGTAGTTCTGAAGTCCCAGAAGCACATTGGTGTATTCTCATTATCAATCACTAAAGAAAGGTGTGTTGTACGTAGCACGTGGACATTGTTAAGCTTGAAATTGAATGATACTTTTCTATGCTATTCATTGTGTCTTACTTCTCTGATACCTAAGCAGAACTGATATATTTTAATATGAACATTATCCTTGTTATGATTGAATATAAGGTGAATGCAATTCGTAAGAGGCAGGCAAATGAGATGTTAGTAACAATGTAACCCCATGCTATTGTTTTTCAATGTGAACTTTGTGTCGGTGATACACACTTCTCTTGTCTTGAATCTTGCTTCCAAAAAAGGAGTATGAAAGTGCCCATCAAAAGCACCTGTCTTGTACCTCAAATAGAAAATAATAGTTAAAGCTTTTCTGTTTATTTCTATATCATTGGAATTTGATTTTAGTTTCCTATTTTTGGTATAAATTTTAGCCACTATAAATTCTGAGTCCAGAGACAAGTGGAGGTAAAATGGATATGAAGTGTGTCTACTTCTATATGACTGAATAATTCAGTATGACTCTGAATAATGATGGTTCTTTATAATGGAATGGCTGAAACAAGCAGGCAGTCAAAGGTGTTCTTACATAGAGTGTAATTGTGGTATAGATCAGAATGCTGAGGAATAAACTTAGCAAAAGTAACAGTTTGAGGACATCAAAAAGTAGAGAATTAGATTAAGAATATTTACTCGCTCTAAGGAGACCCTCTTGGCGACTTGGATCTAATAAAAGTTAAACTGTTCAAAATGTACACTGGATCTTATTACCATAGAAACATATAAAAGTTAGCATATAAATTATGCGAAAGACCTTGGACTCTTATGTAAATATTCCAGGTTTGTATGATTAATATGATTTGTTGGAGGGACCAAATGAGAAGTATAAGCATGGCTGAGATTTTTGACACCCATCCTTGTACCCATCTTATACGTTTGCGTGTGACAAGATTCGATTTGGGGAAGTTGCCAATTTTATTGGTATCTGTATAAATAAGCAATAATTGGTATTAGGCGAATGGCCTCTCCTTGGCACAATAGCTTAACTCCTGCTCTTTGCCCTGCAGGGTATTTCTGAATGATTGTGCCAACAAGAGTTTCTTCTTTTTGCTGCTTTGGTACCTACCGGTGGGCTATGGAGATCTTCAGCTCCTCCTGTGCGGCCTGCGGTGGACTATTTGACTTTTCTGTTGCTCCTCGATTTGAATGGGAGGTTCTGTCAGAAAACCTCTCTTGGGTCTCTCCGTGCATCTCCCCCAGCAGCTAATGCTTTGTAGACTGTAGGTGAGTGCAGTCTGCGTTAGTTGCTTCTGTCCTCCATGTCCCTAGCAATGGGGGTATGGGGGTTTGGTTTTTTTCAAGGGCTCATGTTATGGTGGTGGCAGTTCTTGGTATTGGTTGTGCATTGGCTGCTTCTGGTTGTCCATGTTCTCTGTCCAAGCTGGGTGTTGGTATTTTTTCAGCCGAGGTTTGTCTAAATATTGGTAATACTGCAGTCTTACCTGATCACAAGATACAGTTCGGTTCTTGGTATTGGTTTTGCATTGGTTGCTCATACTTGTTCGTGTTCTCTGCCCAAGCTGGGTGTTGGTGTTTTTTCAGCTGAGGTTTATCTAAAAGAATGAAAGAATGAATTTCAAACATAATCTTTTTTAAATAATAGAATTAGAAAGTAAATATTTATCTTGCATATCCACTCATATTTATTTTCACATGTATCTTACATATACTACATAAATCTATTAACAATATCATAATTTATAAAAGAATGAAAGAATGAATTTCAAACAGTCTTTTTTAAATAATTATAAAGTAAATATTATTTATATATTGGAAACATTATTTGATATAATAATTTATGTATTGTCTAATTTTTTACAGGTATAAACATGTATTAAGTTTTTTAAATTTTTCTTACACTAGGGGAGAGGGGCCAGTAGTCGTGCATGCTAACTTTGTCAACATGTAGCGATTGACTGGAATATCATAGAATTTTTTTTTTTTTTGAAATGTGGATTGGGTTTTTATCTATTTATAACTAAGGTTTGGAGGTGCGACTCATCATGCAACTCGTCACATCAGCACATCTATTGAGAAGTGTCTAAAATATGACTTTTTAAAGGTTGGACCAGAACTTAATCATGGGACCCCCAGTAGTTGAACAAAACATTACTATTTGTTGCTTGTAAAATATCATATTTTTATTTAAAATAACATTAATATGCAACTAAATGTACCAAATATTTATTGGTAACCATAAATCTTTGATATCTCTATCTTTTATATTCAACACATATGGATCAATAGTTGAAAACAAAAAAACTATTTGTTGTTATAAAAATAACATATAATTATTTAAAATACAACTTATATCAAACAAAAATAGACCAATAGCTCAACACTAAAACTTTTTGAAAATCCTTCACATTTAATGGGAAAATACATGGTATTTATTATGCTCACCTTTTATATTTGTGATAAGACAAACTATTAATATAAAATACTCCAATGCTTGTATATTGCTACCCCAATAGTTGTACACATAAGAACAATATTTTTCACTATGGTAACAATACTTGTTTAAACGAGTGTCTTATTTTATTAAATGAGCATTTTATTTTTTAAATGTCACACATAGTAGATAGTTATGATATTTTATTTGAGATAAAAAAATACTGATTTCACTTCTTCATGAATACATTTATGATTTTTTTATATAACATTTAGAGGTTCTCATGTGTTCAAGTAGGGTCTATTCTTGATCAACATTTGGTTATTTTTTTATTTATACTTGGACTATTTATTTATAATATATAGTATAAATATGTGGTAAGAATGGGTATTATAATCACGATTGACTGCACGACTATTGGACCCTACACGACTATTGGCCCCTCTCCCCTATCACTAATGAATAATGTTTTGAAGCTGAACCAGGTCTTTAAACTCTTCTTGCATAAAACTTGTTGCGAAAACAAAAAAGCCATTGGAAGAAGGATGTCGGAGTAAAGCTGTAAAATTGCAATTCCATGATAATAGTTATTAGAGAACATCTTGAACATCTGGCTTTCCAAATATGCTTTAGAATAACTTGTTTAATAGAATCAACAATAACATTATTTTGCATACCCAAGCCTAAGATAGCTTCTTTCTAGTTCAACTCGTGATAGAAAATAGTAAGATTTTTTTTTAAAAACAGTTGTCCATAGTTTCTTAACATAAGCACAGTCCCAAAATATGTGCTTTATATTTTCAATATGCAAGCAATAAGGGTAATTAGTTGGTTGAACTATTATACATTTCAATCTATCTCCAACGGGAAGCTTGCAATGTAAAATTTTCCAAGCCAACACTTGAGTATCAAAATAACTTTTGGTTTCCATATTTGAGAACTCAATTTGCTCCAAAATTTTGAATTAAATCTGCATTTCCACTTTTGATTAAGATGAGGAACAAGAGGTCATCTAGGAAGGATATGAGAGTAAACCTTCTTTAGAGGGAAATATGTAAAAGGATTGACAAATAACCATTTCCAGTCTTTGGAAAAATTATATTCCTTGGGAGTGCAAAGCTTCATAAAAAGGTCAATAGGGACTAAAGAATGTACAAAATAAAAAATTATTTATATTTATCATCCAACCCATAATATGCTCCTTGAGATATTGTCAAGAGGCCAAATCAAACCATGTTAAAATCTCAAATATCTTTGGATTTATGGTTCCCTTTTTAAACAAATAATAAGCATGCCTTGGGAAGCTAATAGCAAGTGGTTGATTGTGATAATTAATAATTCTATTCCACTAGATTGAAGCTGAGACAAAACTAAAACCATGTTGCAAAGAAGAATTGTTCCAATTTAAAAAGTGACAAACTTGTTGCCAAGCTTTCCAAATAGAATGAAGAGGAAAGGAAGCTTTGATTTTAAAGAAGGGAGAGATTAGTATCTTATCCAACCAATTGACTGCTTTCCAATTGTTTTTAACAGTAGCTTCCATAATTCGATGATGAGCTAAAATCTTCTATGGTTCATCTCAATTAGTAGCTCTAACAATCTATTTTGTTACAAGGAAAAGTCCTTGAGTTTTGGGGTCTATAAGACCAAGGCCTCCATGATTTCTTGGTTGAATATAATGGGACCAAGAAGAAACAATGAAACCAGTACTGCCATCCCATTTAAACCAAATAAATTTTCAAATAATTTTGTTTAACTTCTCATATCCTTGCATGGAAGGCATCCAACAAGATGAGTTGTAAAGATGAGCAACAATAAAAAATTTGTTAGCAACCTGGATCTTACCTGCTGTATCACCAAAAAGTGTAGTCTTTGACATTTTTTCACTCATTTTGGCCTTGTTTTGCCTTGATTTAGTCTTGAATGCTTGCAAATCAACAACAATCTAATAGTGTTTTACTAAGGTGTTGTGAAGTGTTGTAACACATCTTCCCGCTTTTCTAAGACCTTTTCAACACAATTCACCTAAACAACCCCCTTTTACCCCTTTCCAAGCCTTGTGACAAAGTGTTGTAATGCATTTTCACACTTTCCTAGGCTTATCATCAACTAATTAACCTTTTTCTCATGCTAATTTGTCCCTTTAATGTACTTTTAGGCTTGACTTAAGTGTGTTTTGGGAGGCAAGACTAATAAACATCATTTTATTCTCGACCACCACTTGAATTTGCCCAAGTGGACTAGGTCGCCACCTTGGGCAATTTAGACCCTTTTGGCTTAAAATTAAAAATTTAACCAATTTCTTAATTTGAATTTGCCTCCAAAACCCTAGTGTCGGCCTATCATGTGACAATTTTGGGAAATTAGGGCATATCTTATATAAATAAGGGTTTTCACCTTTATTTCCTGTCTCCTAAGCTCATTTTTTGTATCTCTTCACAAACACTCTTGCACTCAAGTTTCCAAAGCAAGTAATCAAGCACAAGGGAATCACAAGCAACCTCCATTGGAGTTGGTTCTTGCATGTTGCAAACTTCAACAAGTAAAGGATTTGGTGAGCATTTACATTGTTTTATCATTCAAGCATCTTTTCCTTTCATTATTTCTCATTTGGGTTTAGCTACCATCAAAGGGGTTTGACTTAGGCAAACCCCTATTCCCTAACCCCAACATTCTCTTTGCCTTTGCATGTGTTTTGTAGGTTGTACTTAGATTTAGCAAGATTCAAAGTGTTGGGAAAGGTACAATCATTCCATTCAAGTCAACTCAAGACACCAAACTTTAGGAGCAAAAGGACGAGTTGCAGGTCATTTTCTAGAGATTTAGAAATGGGTTGCTACAGAAAAGGAAAGTCCTAGTTGAGACCCACAAAATCAGACCTTTAGGCTTCCAAAAGTACCAGGAGGACTAGGTCACCACTATTGGTGACCTTGTCCTTGTACCGGGCTTGAAAAAGGGTTTTTATATTTTTGGGTACCCTTTTCCCCGAAACCCAGTCCGATAGAGTTTCCTGACAGAAGGACTAGGTCGCCTAGCTTGACGTAAGTGTCCCTTTGTTGATTTCAGGATAATTCCAAAAAATTCTGGGGCTTTCCACCTGCAACTCTCCATTTCCAGGTGCACCATCTTTGTGTTTTCCAGTTACTCTCAGAATTACATACATTTAGGGCATATAGTTTAGCTTGCATTTAGTTTACATTTGCTTTCATTTACCTTCTTTAGTTAGTTTAGTTTCATTCTATTTCATGCATGTAGCCACACTTCAACACACACATCACAACCTAATCAATCCATCCTTCCTTTGAATGCAACCACCAAAATTAACCATATCAACAAAGCGAAAAGAGAGCCATTCCTACACCAAGTTCTCCTAGGTGAAAAACCCTGGGGGCTAGTAAAGGGAATCCTCTTTCCCTTGTTAGCATAAACATTTTTGGTGGTTCACCTGCCAAGGATAAAAAATTATTACCCCAAGTAAATAATTTATTTTGTAATCTATTTAAAAACCATATCCACATATCTGAAAGGGAGACTCCTAAACCAAAAGGAATGCCTAGATATCTTGTTATCTCCCCATATTTGATAAGCTTCCACTCTTTGGGAATCTAATGTGGAATCAAACCAATTTGAGACATCAAAAACTCAATTTTATTATAGGATAATTGGGATCCAGAAATAACACAATACAAATTTAAGATGTCAAAGGTGTTATTTCATTCCTCTTCAAAATTTTGTAGAAACTTCTTGTCATCAACAAAATGAGAGTTAATGATATCAAGTTTCCACAATCCATATTATGGTTCAGTATTGCTTATGGATTTGATTGTGTTCAATTTTTTTGCATAACGTTTTGGATCACACTTCGTGATCCATCATCAGGATGGTAGAGAGCAAGAGGAGAAGAAAAATGATGGATCACGAAGTGTGATCCGAAATGTTGATGAAAAAAATTTGAACACAATCAAATCCATAAGCAATACTGAACCAAAATGAGAGTTAATAACCACCTTATCTCGAGGAATGGAAATACCTCTAATAAGCTTCATTTGATTAGCCTTCTAAAGAAGATATCCCAATGCATCAACAATAAGAACATATAAGAAAGGAGAGAGAGGACACCCTTGTCTTATAGAACACTGCAACTCAAAGGGAGTTGAAATAGAGTTTGAATGCAATGCAAATGATATAATAGAAATAAACACAAAATATAAAGCTAAATATAATCAAATGCACATGGAATTCTCAAGAAGTAAGAGGAGCATGTAGATTTTGGATTGATTTGGATGTGGTTGCTTTTACTCCAAATGATAATGAGATAAACGAATATTTTTGTAGCATAGCATTAGCATGAGATGTGTTAGAAATGAGATGGAAAGCCTCTCATTTATAGAAATGAGAGGGGCTAAATCAAGGGCCAAGATTGAATGGTTAATGAAGGGTTGAGATTGAAAGAAGGATGAGGTTTGGATCAATGAATCAAGATTGATTAGCCTTGTGACAAGTGTCACAATATGGAAAGGAGTGAAATGGGGAGATGTGCTCACACATGTATGAGCACACATTGGGAAGAGAGGCAATAAGCATGTGTAAGAGATAGGATGGATTGTGTAAGAGATAGTGGGGGTAGGCGAGATCTCACACATGTGTGAGAAGAGGCTAGAAGATAGTTTATGACACTTGTCACTTTGTGACAAGTTTGGGGGGATGTGTAGGAATCTAAAGTTAGAGGATACTGATAATGGAGATTAGTAATGGTTAAATTAATTAATAAAATTTAATGGGGTAGGTTGAGTAAATAAACCAAGGGTTTATTTAACTTGGGTGGAGTTAAATGTTGGAGAATGGGTTAGGATGAAATTAAATAATAGAAAAATGGTAATGGAGGTTAGGAAGGGGATAAAGTTAATTAATCAAGGATTAATTAACCTGAGCAAGGTTAGGGGATTAATAGGAAGTGGGAAAAAGGCTAGTCTTTAATTAAATAAATATAGATTTATTTAATTAAAGGTGGTGGATAAAGGTAAATGAGAAATTAATTAAATAAATAGA
Organism: Sequoiadendron giganteum; assembly: GCA_007115665.2. Taxonomy (NCBI): domain Eukaryota; kingdom Viridiplantae; phylum Streptophyta; class Pinopsida; order Cupressales; family Cupressaceae; genus Sequoiadendron; species Sequoiadendron giganteum. Next base: position 593,258,249 of record CM021105.1, read on the forward strand.
AAGTATTTATTTAATTAATAGGTTAGGATAGGCTAAATGAGGTGTGGATGGGTAAGGTCACATTTTAGGTGTCTACAGAGTTAATAATTACAAGGTGACCATTTACATATTTAAATAGCATTTGAACATGCTTTTGGATCCTTGGACCAAAATCCAACCACTGCAACATTTTAAGAAAGAAACACCAACGAATTATATCATATGCTTTATCAAAATTGAGCTCAACCACTAATCTATTTTGGCATGATTGTTGGGCCCATTCCATAGTCTCCCAAGCTAGCATGAGATTATCAAGAATAAATCTGCCTTTTATAAATCCTATTTGTTCAACTCTTACTATTCCTTGTACAACATGTTTAATTCTGATGGCCAATGCTTTAAGAATAATTTTATAAGTGGTATTTAACAAGGTAATTGGTCGCTAGCCAACAATAGTGTTCATTTTTTCCTTTAGGGATAAGTTTGATCTTTGTTGATTGTAGGCCTAAGGATCCCTTTTTAAGTGCTTCCAAATAAAACATATAAAAACCATATTTAATATGATGCCACATTACTTGATAAAACTTAGCTGGAAGACCATCAAAGCTAGGAATTTTATTAGTTTTCATAGAGAAAAGAGCACATTCAAGTTCTTACATAGAGAGACTTGCTATAACAACGTAACCTCCCTTCACCCACTAGCTCCAATTTGGTTAAGTTTTGGGCACCTGCAATAGGGTGGAGGTGATCATCATAATATTAGAGAACAACTACAACTTTAGGAAGGAATACAATGATTTTAGATTGGGGTTGGAAGGAAGCCCTATAAGTAGTGATTATGGGTGTATCCTTATAACAGGAGGTATTATAGCTAGGACTATGATAAGTAGAGAGAAGAAAGAAAAGAGATTTAGGGTAGTAGGATGCAACTAAGGAGAAGGATGGAAGAGGTTTCAATAGTTGAAACAATTGGACAAATAGATGAGATAGTGGATGACCTAATAGGATTACAAGCAAGGATGGATGCAATAGAAGGCGGTATAATAAGAGGTACAATATATGAAGATGTTGACAGTAAAGATGAAGGAGTAGATATGGTAAGACAAGAATATGAAAATACAAATGTGGACATGGGTGTAGGAGAAAGAAGGATAATAAAGGCTATCTCTAGCATTAGGAAAGAAACAAGGATGGAGCTACTAAGATTCTCAAGGAGTTTAGATCCAAATGAGTCAATAGATTGGATAATAAAAATGGATGAATACTAAATCTAATGAAGTATAGGACTATAGAAGAGTGAAGGTTTCTCAATCAAAATTGAAGGGTCATGCAACACTTCACTGGAAGGTGGTGTACATTGAGAGAAGGATAAATTATAGGGATAAGATCACTTGATGGGATTGAATGGAGAGAAAGATGAAGAATAAATTTCTACCTAGTGACTATCAACTTGACCTCATTAAAAATGTAAAATTCAAGGCGAAGAGAGTTAAGTTTGAAGACTTATACAAAGGAGATTTATAAAATTTCAATGAAATCATAGTATAATGAATTAGGGCATGAAAGGTGGCTCGATATGTTAATGGAATGAGGCTAAATATTCAATACAAGTTGAGCATGGTGAGGTTACAAATTATGGAAGAAGCATATTAGTATGTTCTAAAGGTATAGGATAAATTGACAAAAAACAAGAAGCAACCAAAAGTATAGGTGGATTTAGTAGAGGTAAAGGACAAAAACAATAAAATAATAGCTATGGTAAGGAGGCCAATCATTCAAAAATTTAAAGCAAGAACAATGAAACAAGAACAAGACCATACCCTATAAAAGGTAAAGGTAGACATGGATGAGGAAAATGAATATGTAACCAAGGTACATGTTTCACATGTGCACAATCAAGCTGTAAATTTTATGAATGCCCATAATGCAAGAAAAAAGGATCAAGGGGATACAAAATCTATAGGATATGTTAATTAAATATATGAACCTGAGAAGGGAGACACACTTACGATGAAGATGACATTGTTGAAGATGTCCAAAAGATAAGATGAACCTACCCAAAGGAAAAGTTTATTTAGAATAGTATGTAAAGTAGGTAGAAAATGTTGTAAAGTCATAGTAGATAGTGGGATCATGGTAATTTATTCTCATTTGAAACAATAGATAAGTTAAATTTAAAAATAATATCTCATCCTACTCCTTACAAGTTGTCATGATTATAAAAGGGGCATCAAATCTTGGTTGATCAACAATACCTAGTGAGTTTTTGAGTAGGAACTTATGAAGATGAGGTATGGTGTGATATAATTCCCATGGATGTATGCCATTTTTTATTAGGAACACCATGGAAATTTGATAGGAAGGAAATCCATCATAGGAGAGAAAACACTTACACTTTGGAAAATAATGGACAAAAAGACATGTTGGAATCAGGGAACACTGAGAAGGGGGGGGGGGAGGAATCAATTTTCAACAATATTTAACTTTATTAAACTGATATTTAAACCACTTACAAAATTGAACCAAAAGGAAGATGTAATCACACAAAGCAATCATCTACAACACCACAACACAAGGATTTTTTACGTGGAAACCCTATTAGGGGAAAAACCACAGTGGAAGTCAATCCACAATTTGAGTACTCAAATATAAGTTTTACAAAATGGGAATGCACTTGCATTCAAACACACTACCTAGAGCTCATTGCTCAAAAATAGAAAGGCTCACTACGTTACAATCAATGTCAAAAGACAACAAAAGTGATGAATTATGAATTAGTATCTGCAAATGCCTGATAATAGTTCCAATTAAGCACATTAGTTGATTTCATGACCGTATGTCTGATTCTTCTCTTCTGCTCTGCTTTGCTTCAATCTGCATCACAAATATTTTATCCACAAGTGGAATCGCTCTACTATCCTTCTAAATTTTGCATCACACACCAACACACTTCGCATCCCTCCCAAAATGATATAATCGATCACTTATATATATCTGCAACAAGAGATTTAATCATCCATATGTCGGCTTTAGTAAAACATAAAATATTTTCCAACCGCCAACTAAATCCACAAATGATTTTCAATGCGCATCATCCAAAGTCGGCCATAGCATAGTGATGACCCAAATCAACATGATAGAACACAAAAAATTCTTAAACAATTTCTCCTCAAATATCCACAACATATCATATTCACCAAGTCGGCTCTCTACATTGTTAAACATAAAATCAGTCAACCGGATCTCCTAACTCATACACCACTTGATGCGATGACACAAAACATAAGAGTAAGATATTTTAGATGTCCAACGACCTTCCTTGAGATCCACAATGCGAGCTGATAAACTGGTAATACAAGTAGATTGACAGACTCAACTTCAGTCGTGATATCCTGTTCTTCACTTTGTCTCTCGGTATGAATAAATACTGAAGTGCACACTAGATCAATGACTTAGGTTACCATCAATGACAACACTATAAGCCATATGCCAAAAATCCCCCCCTTTGGCATTGATGGCAACACTTAGTGAAAAATGACTAAGTGTCGGAACCAACATACTGCAATCCTTCAAGACTTCAAAACGACACAACTCCCCTTGAAATTGATAAGGAATTTTTTACTGTTCTCATTCCTCCTTTGACATCAATGAAAAACCATTTTTTTTTTCCTACAATAATCTCTTTTTGGAGTGTAACCAAAAACTTACTTATTCAAAAATTGGTTCAAAATTTGAAGACATACATCCGCTACTTGAGTTAGAAGATTATTTTGTATTTCTCCATCTGCGGAAGAAACTTCTTCCATACTTCTCATGCAATCCCGATGATTATGATCATGCTATTATTTTTAGATGTCAGGTTGATGATCTTGATGAGGGATTCCAGAATGGTGATAACTTCTAATATCTCTATTTTCCTTAGTATCTCAATCAACTGTTCTAGTCTGCATTCTATTATATCCTTCACTTTCCAAAAGGTGTCAACAAACCTATTTCTAGTGTTTTGAAAATTTGTATGCTCTGTCTATAATTCTTGAATCCTTTTCTTGATTGCACCATCTTGATCCTGAAACATGTTAAAGTTTTGTCCAATACTGTTCATCTTTGTTTCAATTTGTTCCAACTTTTCTTTGTACTTGCCGATTGCATGAGGCCATTGAAGATAGTAGTTGTAGATGCTATTTGCTGTGTTTATGCATTTCCTTAGCTGATTCATGTGCCTTTTTAGCTTGGTGAATGATAATATGTAATACTTCTTCAGATGTAAAATTACTTCTTCCTTGTTCTGAAGCTCAGAGTCCATGATTTCCTCGATACACTCAATTATCTCTTCTGGAAATGTATTATGCAAACTCTCTAATTTAATATGGTTGTGCACAGGATGAGCACTTAGTATGTTTAAAATCATATCCTGCTCATATGAAGGTCTGATAGACCACATGTTTTCAATTTTCTGCATTCCATCTTCCTCATGAATAAGCTGCAATATTTCTTCTTTGGTTAAGTCACCTTCTTCTTCACTTTCTTTTGTCATAGCCTTTTTTTGTTCTGGTTTGACTATTTCCAGTTCATTTCCTTGGGTGTCCTCAATTTCCTTATTAGATTCCTCATATGGTATATCTACAATCACTTGTTCTTTTCCTTTCCCTTCAACTCTTGGAGTCTTGCATGCTGGAGGAGTACATACAATAATTTCTTTTGTTCTTTTGTTATTTCTCTCCATCTCACCGGAGGAGGAACCAAATTCAAGTGCCCTTACCGGAAGAGGACTACCAATTGAGCCAAACTTTCCTAGCAAACCTTTAAAGAAATTTTCATATACTTGATCACAGTTTTCCAAACTGTTGGAGTGTATGGAATTTTTTTTGCAAACCAGTTCATTCTCTTTCGATATTACATTGTTGTTCATGGATAAGAAATTCAAAAATTACATCACAAGACATATAACCAAAGTACCAAACCTGAAAGGGTAATCTATCATCTTTGTCAATTATACATTCTCCATCATTTGACCTTTCAGTAATTTGCAAAGGTCAAAATCCTAATCTTCCATTATCATCTTGTGTGAAAAGTAAACAACACCTGCCAAAGTTGCACCTTCTCTGTTTATGAAAAAGATTTTTTAGGATACTCCATGTGCAATGTACCTTGTCATTGAATCTCTAATTGTCGAGATTATTAGTGCCCTTTGATAGCCAATTACTCCAATTAGGGTTTTGAATTCTTTATTCCGGATTGAATTTTTTCTCGATACATCCCCAACTTTGCATAATCCAGTTAAAGTTCCAATCACTTCTTTCGAGATATGGTAGGGTTTATCTAGAATTAGAATATCGTCATTTAATTTTCTTAGAATAAACTTAACAATTTTTGCAAATTCTCGAAATAGGGGAATTCACTCCAAATGTCCAAGCTTTTGTGTTTAACTTCTTTCAACCATTTCAATTCATCAGGTGACAACAAGTTTCTTACGACTCTAATATTCTCACTGTTATACTCATCTAGGTTGATCATTCCTTTAATTTATTCCATTTTACCTTCTGTACTCATGTCTTGTTTCTATTTAATAATTTCTTCAACCACACACTAAATTAAATGAAAATTTCTGAAGTACCTAATGGATTAGGGTTTCGCCACCAAATTATCTTCACGCTTTCAAAATTCTATTGTAGAGCGCTCTCCTTCTTTTCTTCAAGATAAAGTGACAAATGAGGGTTTCAAATTTCTTTTTATTACCCGCACACCTAAAATTTTATTGTAATAACCTATTTTCTTAGTCTGCGAGAGAAAAATTCTTGTGCGGACTTACAATTTCTTGAATTTAATTATGAGTGTTTTCCAATGCATATGTAGATCATTAATACAACTTTTGACAATATTCCACATTCCGGTGCCAACTATGGATAGGGGAAAAATATTTTATTGAAAAAATCCCCTAGGCCAATGGCCTGAAATTAATTTTCGGAGGGATTACCAAAAGCAGGTTCTGATACAGAACCATTTCCTACATCAGACTCGTTCTTTCTTACCCATGTCTTCTTCACCTAATCTCTTATTTCATTCACAATCACTATCCCTTTTTCTTTATCATTTTTTTGCGTATTTCTTCTTTTGTATGCCGAACCTTTTCTATCCATATTTCTGTTTCTAAAGAAACTTGCAATGTGACTGTATTTGTTGCAATTGTAACACAACATTTCCTTGTCTAGACCTGTCATTCCATTTATTTCTTGTTGATTTGCACTGGTTAGTGTTGATGCATAATTTTGCATGTAGCAGCAGTCTTATGAGAAACTTAGCTATTGGGGGACATTGTGCGCTAACTAAGTGACCTCCGGGATTTTATCGAAGTCGACTCTTCGTTTAGTGGGGAGAAAAAGGTTAGAAAGATACCAAGAATGCAAAAACTACACTACAGACGATGTGCCAAGATCATAGACGAATTTCAACAGAGCACAATGCAAAATGCAAAGGCTCGAACCACTAAAATGCTGCTAGTTAAGTTATTTTTCTCAAAAGCATTCATCACATAAAATACCCTCTAATTTGCATAATACAGTCAAGCATAACCTTATCTAACACAAAGGAGTCGAAGAAACATGATCTGCATTCATTGAGTTATGAAAGATTGCAGAAGCTGAAGAATAGGCATTCATACGAAAAAGAAGATAACAACACAGACTAATAGTTCTAACAAATGCTTGAAAACAGAAAGGCCGAATTCATTTGGCACAATCCGAAGTCTTTGAATTTAAAAGAAAACTATTACAAAAGGCTTTCTTCCCAGTGCTTGGGAGTTTTTGTAAACTTAATTAACAACCAAATAAAAGAAACAAGTTCTGTATTTATTGGCCACCCCACCACCTGAAGATGCCCCAAGAGAAAAGAAAACCACGCGCAACGACTGATGGCCCAGATCATCTCGAGCCGCCACAACAAACATCAACCAGTCAGCAACATGCCAGTGAAGCCATGACATAGAACGAAAAACCACGGAGCATCAGGAGAGAACACGCGACACCACAGGAAGAAACGTGACAACAAGTGAGTACAAAAGGTCCAACGACATTTCCAAGGTAACTGGTGCATAAACAAAATCGCCACGTGTCACTTAGATGGAGTCCGATAGAAAGTTGAAAAGGTGCCTAGCAGAAAGCCTTGAGAGAGAGCCACGTGGAGCACTTTGAGCAAAATAAAGTACGAGGCAGGCCCAACTCGAAAAACAACCAGAGTGAGCCACGCGACACGCAGACGGAGATTGCCGAAAAGCGAAGCAGAGGAAAAGTGAAAAGCTTCACGAGGAAGCCACGTGGAGTACTCCAAAGGCAATGAGCATTTGAAAGATAAGGTGCAGCCACAAAGATAAATATAAAATTGCAAAGGCTCCGACAGTTTTTGTTGAACAGTTTGGTGACTCATAGGGGCATTTCGCTCGTGGAATGGAGAACCCTAGAAACTTTGGCTCAACACCAAAAATTATCACAACCTTGAGAGGGTGGCCTACAAATTGGTCCATACTTAATTCGATGGTGCAGAGAGAGTTCGTAGATGCTCGTGAGCTAGCCTGAGATCAATAATTGCTTTGAAGGGCAATCCGCCTGATACTTTTGTTTCCAATTCCAATTGGAAGAAAAGTTGCGCCAACTAATGTAGAATTCCCTCGATTTCTTCGACAGTTAAAAATTGATCAAAGGTCAGAAAGACAGAAAGGTCCTGCTTCTTCTCTTCGATCATTGCAACAATATGCTCCACACTCGCTACTGCTTGGTCTGCAATTAAAGGCGAAGGGAGGCCTCTCTGAGTCAAGCGGGAAAACTTCGCCCGCATGTCGCTGGTAACTTGGTTTAATTGAGCTTTGCAATCCGCTACCTGTTGAATGGCCTCATGCATGGAGATGAGGCTACTCGCGCCCAAATCTGCTATTATTCGGTCATTGATGCCCACGCTACTCAATGCTTCATCTGAAGTAGTATACAACTTACCTAATAAAATTCTAGCCTCTGGAACCTTGTCAAAAGTTAACTCCTAAACCTGTTGTATCAATTCACTCATTGTTCCACAGAGGCTAGCTGCTTGCGCCATAAACTTTAAGGTGGGTTGAAGAGTAAGGCACAAATCCTTCACCTTGTCCCAGTATGATGCATGCAACTCTTTGGAAATTTCCAATGAGCTCATCCGGGGTGCAAGGGGTTGGGTCTTTAGGGTAGCCAATTATACCTCTCTGCTGCTCAAACTCGTCTTTGCCTCAGACAAGCTTATGTCCAACATCGCTAGCTAGTCCTTCAGAGTGGAAACTTCCTTTTCTTTTTCTGCCAAGGTCAATTCGGCCTGCTTAGTCTTTTGAATTTCCAACTCCAGGTTGACATTCACTTCAGTAATTTTGGCAGTGGTGTTCTGCCAAAGCTCTTTCATTCCCTCAGTTAGCAGGTCAGAATCAGCGTGGAGTTTCTCCTCGTTTGCTCGGCTCTGCTCGACCTTTTGCTCGAGAGTCAGAATGACCTCTTCGCTCAACTCTTATAATTCCTTGATTTTAATTTCAAAGGTACCTCTTTCCTTCTCCAGCCGACTTATTTTGTTCTCCTGGGCTTTAAACTTGTTTACCCAGATGTCGACCTTACTTTTGAGCTCCTCTATTTGATCATCCTTCTTCTTCGCCTGCTGGCTGAGCTTGAGAAAATTGGTGGTTACTATTTTTTGGGTCTCCTCCATCAGCTCAACTTTATCCCATGGTTAGGCTTGCTGCAAATCTAACTCGAGAACATTCATAGAATAATCACTAGGCAGCATCTCGCCTACTGCTTTGATCACATTAGGAGTGATCTTTGCAAACATCAAGGAATTCTGAATTTCATTGAATATGGTTTGCAAGTGGGGCTTCGCCTGCTTGGTTGCGTCTTTTTATCTTCTTTTGTTGATTCGGTTGGCGCTGGCGCTTTTATTTACATCAACCTGCGAGAAATATTTTTGGGCCGAAATACCCGGTCTGCCAGCAAAAAGATACTTCTGAGGGATGGTTAGCGGGAAAGACAGCGTACTCAATGCATCAGAAGTCTTGCTGGGCCGTGTTGTAATAGCTGGGGAGAATGGCGGGATGAATTGGTTGTTCGAAGGGGATGATAGTGAAGTGTAAGGGAAGACTGGAGATGCACCAACTGTAGGGCTGGGCCTTGGAGATAAAAATTGTTGGCCCACAAGCTCATTACTTACACCAAATTACGCTTCGGGCAAGATATAGAAAGCGGAGGATAAAGGTGGGAAACCAGGAGGGGCAAGACTGGAATGCCCGACAAATCCAGTGGCGGAGAGAACTGGCGTAGATGAAAAAGCAGGGGCAGACGAAGGAGAGACCAGAGACATAGATGAGAGAGAAGAGGGAGGAAAAGTTACCTGAGGTTCAAGTGGAGCTGTGGACATCTCGACTGCTTCCTTCATCAATGGTTCCTCCTCCGCACCAGCTTCTCTGGTTTGTTGTCGCTTCTCCTCCGAAAAATCATCAAGGTCAAGAATGACCCATCTCTTACCACTGGTAGTCCTTGCCTGCTTCCGAGTTGATTTAGAGGAGGCGACTGGCTCCAACGTTTGTGCATGCGGCTCTTCCTCCTGCACATGCTGCTTACCAGTATCCTTCTCATGCATTGGACTCCAGACAATGGCAGGGGGATTTTGAGTTACTTCCTCCTTAGATTCCGCGGCAGCCTCCTCTCTTCTATATTGCTGCATGGATGTTGAATGATTCAAAGACCTTTCAATGTCTAGATGTTCATTTTCCCAAATGTCATCAAATCTCTCATCAAGGGATACCTCGTCATGAAGCTTGCCAGCTACCAGAATCTCCTGCCAGTATACCCAGAGGCTTGCATCTTCTCGAGCGCCCAACCGAGCTTACTCAATTGGGTGACCAGGGAGGGGTTGATCTTTAGCTTTGGGTTGTCTTTCCCCATGATGTGATAAAAATTCAGCCATGGCGGTCGACCATCCACTGTAGGCAAATACTCAAGGCCTACATATCTACTTAAATTTCCCTCCTTAGCATTCCTCCGGAGGTCCCAAAATGGCCGAGGTGAATGCGGGATCTTGATGTCGACTCCCAATAACTTATTGCCGGGGTTGTAATTCTAGGAATCGATTATTAATACCAATCTGAGGTGACCCAACTTTGAAAGTAGAATCATTGAGGTATCAATCTTCGAGGTCCTCTTTTTAATCAGTGACACAAAACCAAACATGATTGGCAACAACAAATAGGAGGTTAAGTGTTTTTCCCTCCAGTAATCATCGTCAAGGGTACATAGCTGCCTCATTCCCTCCAGGACCAACACTTTGTCAGAAAGAAAATGGGAAAGTCAGAAGGGCTCCCAGACGAAACATGGCATGCGGAGTATGGTGAAATCCACACCAAAGAACCAATCATAGGGCAGAGTTAGCTTCCCCAACTAGGACTTCTGTCGGGGTAATATGTGTTCGGTCATATTTATGCCAGCTTTATCCAAAACCCTTATAACCGGGGCCATGAATGAATCCGAAAATGCATAATAATCAAAGGTTTTTGAAATGACAGGGGTCCATGTTGAAACCGACTTCCTTAGGCCACCCTCATAAAAAATAGATAGGGACATGAATGCCGAAAAGTAATATGGGTTCTGGTGCAAAATCAAGTAAGCCAGGAAAGATGAATACCTAAACTTAGAGCCAACCCAAAATTCCTGCAATTGCTGCTAGATTCCATTACTAACAACTCTTGCAAAGTCTAGGAGCGGAGCCTCACGATTCCTTTTCAACATAAATTTGAGGCACATTTGAAACTGAAAAACGCTCTTGTCCGAGTCTAAGCCACACACCAGTGTTAACATAGAAGCGATAAAAGAAGACCCACCTTTCAGAGCCTTCAAATTGAAAGGGAATTTGGGCGGTGTTGAACTACTCGTTGGTTGATTGATCTCAAAACGATAAAACTGTGGCCCCATCTGGAGCTCTCCCCACTTTTGCTGCATTCTTTCCACTTCAAAAATCTCAACCTCACGGGTCAAGGGAAGCAGGACACACAACATATCCTGAATAGCCTCAGGGCTAATGACTACTTTGAAATCCTTGCCGCTGATTACCCCTATGTCTGGATCGAAACGTGCCATGCATGCTGCCACAACTTCTGGGCAAGGGTGTACCAAAGGAACCATGTACTGTGCGAGCCCACAAAACCATATCCGTTTGTGAAATTGGTCTGTTATATGCTTCATTTTTTTGCATGCGGCCTCCTTGAGGCTCTTAGGATTGTGAGATAATTCAGGGTTAAAGACATTATCCCAATCCTCTACAACCACTGCCTGATCTCCATGAGGAACCGTGTTCAATATTTTCTGGTTCATCGAGTGAGTGAAAGACTAGCTAGGCTTCGTAGGTATGCCTGGAGTGGCATAAGACTCCCCGTCGTAAAGCTACATGCGGGGTGCATTCCTCATTTGCTCGCTTAGTCTTACTGGAGCTAGGATCTGTGAAGGGTTCTCTGTAATTTCAACCATTTTTGGTATTCGCAAGAACTTTTCTGCAAACCTTAGCTAACAACTTAGCTTTTCTGAAAATTTCTCGCCTCTTCGAATGCCTTAGCTGCTTAATCCTTGGTAACCTTTTATAATAAATATGTTCCCTCCATGCCATAACCTGCCTTTTTGGTCCTCGAGAAAAGCGGTCGAAAAGGGTATGTGCCAGGCATTCATACCAAGTTGCTATTATGCGTTGCCGATTTTTATTTGTGTGAAAGGATCGCCAACCAGCCAAACTTCCTGAGCATTTAATAGACAGTCTTTTGCGTGTGACGGAGCTTGATTTTTCTAAAAAGACGAACCAAGCCAACTTTGCGAACCTCCTCGCAGGCTATTTGCATTAATTGATTTCAATGTTCGTACATGACACATCGCCCGACATCCTTTTCTAAGATTTCACCTTGATTTGGATGGGATGACGGTGCTTTGTGTAAACACCTGGCCTATCATCGAATGAATGTGGTGACTCAATAGACCAAGTTGTAGAGTGTACCTGCACCTTCCCATCACCTCGCACGTTGCAACATGAAAAAATGAGGCTTGGCGGCACACTGGGGCTTAGTCGATAATAATGATTCTCTCGGCTGGCTAACCCTAGCTAGTCTATAAATAAGGCCTCTTCATAGCATTGCAAATTACAAAAATTTCTAGCCCTCCTAGCTTAGTAAGCTCTTCTTGCCTTAGCAATTGGGTTACTTCCTAGCTCGAAACAAACAACATGGAAACGCCAGTGAGACTTTTCTACAAAAAGACTCAGGCTGCCTTTCTCGGCAAAATTAGATGCAGGCGCCTAAAGCACATGACAGGTGTGAAGAACCTGTTGTATGTGAAAGCAATCAAGTGGGTCCTAGGGAGAGACTGCGTGGAGTATGAAGAGCAGTACCGGGTGAATACTAGCATCTGTTCGCACTTTGTCGCCTTGCTGCTGGACATTAGCGTTTCCAAATGCAAGGTTTTGAAGCTGAGAAAGCGGGTCTCTCCTCGGTGCTACCTTAGAGGCTTGGATCAGATTATGCACGTGACCCAATTTAATCGTGGGATTCCCTCGGTTCGTAACATTCGCCTGCAACAACTGCATGGAGGCATTGTTCCAACTAGGCCCTTCTTGTTCGGGTTCGAGCTGGAAACTCACGAGGAGCATCGTGCCAAGGTCCGTGCAGGTTGCTACTTCCTTATGCGTGTGCACTACATTGAACCATTCCAAAATCTTTAGTGGTACGAAGATTTTGAAGGAATGGTGTTTCCTAATCTCGCGTCGCCTGCTGCCATGATTGCTGATCCTTCCCATGATTTACTTGAGAACGAAGATGATCCCAATTTTTGCTTTTCTACCCTTCCAACTCCGCTCTAGAGCGGACCTATGTAAATATTAATACGAGGCCTCTGACCCCAAATATATTGTAAATTTCTGACTCTTATGAATATAATATATGTTTTTTTTAGAGAACTTAGCCCATTCACAATATTTTTTCTTTATTTTTCTGCACCATTGCTGTTATTTCATTTTATTCTTGCACTGAGAGGATCCAAAACTTAAAGCAGGAAAGAATAATTACATATATACAAATGTACAAAAACATCACGTAGGCAGAATTAATAAAATATTTTAAGATGTATTTCATTGACTGAAATACTCAGGGCGTTACCTTCCATATCCTCCAACTTGAAAGAGTTGAACTGTTTACATTGGGAAATTTTTAATGGCCCTTCCCAAAGATTTTCAAATTTTTCGTGTTGTCTGGGCTTTGCTCTGTGCTCATTGAATTTGAGAACAAAATCTCCGCATTGTAACCCTTGATCAGAAGCCCTTTTGTTGAACCATTTCTTTACCACCTGTTGGTGACTGTTCATCGTTTCCAGGGCGTGCTCTCTTTTCTCTTGTACCTCGAGCAACTCGAAGAACCTCACCTCCATCGCTCCATTTTGTTCAATTTCCAAGGACTTGAGCAATTGTAGGGCGGGAATTTTTGTGGCGATAGGCAACAATGCCTCCTTCCCATACACCATCTCATAAGGAGATGTCTTCAGTATCTGCTTGGGTGTAATTCGATCTGCCCAGAGCTCTGTCCGGAGGTTCTTATGCCACTCTTTTTGATGTTCCGAGCCTATCCTTTTGATCAACCTGAGGAGGTTTTTGTTAGTAGACTCCGCAAGACCATTTCCCTAGGGATAGTAGTTAGAGGAGGTCTTTAGGAACACTCCATATTTTAGAGCGAACTAGCTCATCTTTGAGCTGAGAAAAGCCTTAGCATTATCAGAGATGATTGTTTTAGGCGGGCCGAATTTGGCCACCAGTTCTTCATGGAAATTATCAATCTCCAATTTTGTTGCATTTTTTAAAGGCATTGCTTCTACCCACTTGCTAAAATAGTCAGTTGCTATTAATATCCATCTATGTCCAGCTACAGAGAAAGGATTAATCATCCCAATGAATTCTAAACCCCATTGAGCAAAATGTTCTTCTACCATTATAGGCCTTAAAGGCATAACGACATTCTGTCTCTTTCTGACATAAAATTGACATTCCTTGCAAGACTTAATTAATGAAAACGCATCATTAAAAAGTGTTGGCCAAAAATAACCAGCACATATAATTTTAATTACCGTGGTTCTTGCAAAAAAATGTCCTCTGACAAAGCTATTATGGTATTGATCTAATATCTTATTGGCTTGCTCCTCATTCACACATCTTAGCAGGATGCCATTAAAATTTCTTTTAAACAGGACACCCTCCAAAAGAACATAATTTCTATTATGTAGGCGATAAAAACGTCTTTTAAAGGATGGGAGATCAATCGGATACATCCCCGTTTGCATGAAATTTATTCTATCTTCTAGCCAGTCACCCTCAGAAGTTTCTTCATTTAATAACACAGGCTCCGGAGCTCCAAGCTCTGTTACTGTTTCACTATTTTCAGTGATATACTCGCACAGTCCTTTTCCCTTGACAGTCTTGACAGGTCTGATTTCAATATCATATTCTAGGATCTTGGTGATCCAATTAGCTCTCTTTTCAGTGATTTCTCCCTCCATGATATACTCTCGCACACTAGGATGCGGTACACAAACAATCACCTTATTATATGATATCAAATGCCGAAAATTTTTAAGCCCCTTAACAATGGCAAAGGCCTGCTTTTCTACAAAGTTATACTTTACTTCGTACTCTTTCAAGGTTTGTGAGTAGAAAGCAACAGGGGACTCCCTTGTATCTTCATCATCCTTCTGCATAAGCACTGTGGCAATACTATTTCCACCACCAAAAACATACATAATAAAATCTTTTGACAGGTCCGGGTTGACCAACATAGGGGCGGAAGAAATAGCCTTCTTTATAAGCTCGAAAGCTTTTCTGGCTTCCGTCATCCATTTGAAAATCTGATCCTTCTTGAGCATTAAGGTAATAGGATGAACCATACCTGCAAAATCTACAATAAATCGGCTAATAAAGTTGGCCTTACCTAAAGAAAGATTGCACACCCTTTTTGTTGACAAACAACGGGAGTTCCCGGATCGCATCCACTCTTTCTGGATTGATGGCAATGCCTTCCTTGGAGACAACATACCCTAATAAATTTCCTTGGGGAACTCCAAATATACACTTCTTTGGGTTTAAAGAAATCCTGAATTCTTGGCACTTCTGGAAAACAAGCTCCAAATGATCAAAATGATCATCAGTAGATTTTGAGAATACTGTTAAGTCATCCAGATAGATGAGTATAATCTTATGGATCAAATTTTTAAAAGCAATGTCCATAGCTCTCTGAAAGGTGGCTCTGGTGTTTGAGAGCCCGAAAGACATTTTAGCATATGCATACATTCCCCACTTTGTGGTGAACGCTGTTTTGTATTGGTCCTCTTCCTTTACCTAAATCTGGTTATAGCCCAAAAAACCATCCAACATTGAAAACATTTCGGAGCCAGCAATAGTTTGTAAAATTACCTCCATTGAAGGCAGGGGATAATGATCCTTTAAGGATGCTCTATTTAGATCTTGAAAGTCTACGCACAAGCGTATATCCCCATTTTTCTTTCGGACTGGCACCGGGTTTGAAACTCAAGTGCTGTGCTTGATCGAAAACACTATTCATGATGCGATCAACTTATTTAACACCTGTGACATGAGAGATTCTATCTTTTGGTTCACAGGTCTTTGATTTTGACGAACTGGCTTCACCCCTTCCGATAATTCAATTGTATGCTCGATGATTCTAGGATCCTATCCCTTCAGATCGTCATATGACTAAGCTACTACACTCAGGTAATCCTCGCAAAAGTGTCTTAGTTCATCTTTATTCTTTTGCGAGACTTCTTTTCCCACCTTGAGATTTTTTTCTTCCCTAATATGCAAATCGGTGTAATCGCCTTTGTCAGCCACCAGCTTCCTTTTGTTTCTTGTCACATCATCAAATCAAACAGGCTCTCCAGAGTAACTAGGCCTCTCAGAAGCTTGTTGGATTTCAGCTGGATAATCTGATCCCCATAAGCTTCAGCAATCTTCGGTTGCAATTGATCGGTGAACTCTCTGGATGGCTGGAGGAATGATTTAATATGAGCATCACTATCGAACACCTGCCAATCCTGATTGTTATTGGGGATGGAAAGTCTTACGATTATCCTCACCGCATGCTTATTTCTCAAAAAATTCAGAGGCCGGTTCAAACTGAGCCCCAATAGTCGCCATTTTATTGGCCTCATAATTCATCTCTCTTGGAATAGCCTGGATATTGAATGCTTGAAATTTGTCAATCAGATCCCAGACTCTATGTCGATAGGATCGCATACAGATATTTTTAGCAGCAAAAGTCCCACGGATTTGGTTACACACTAACTCTGAATCTCTGAAGACACTTATTTGTTTGGCCCCCATTTTTTCCGCAAGGCTTAAACCATGGACGAGACCTTCATATTCAACTTCATTGTTTGAACATGCAAACTAGAAGCGGTAAGACCTCAAGGTCTTTTTCATTGGATGGGGATGTCAAACAAATCCCCGCTCCAGCTCCTACTCTACATCTGGCTCCATCAAAGTATAAGGTCCATATTTCTGAAGATTCTTCACCTTCAGATTCTTTAGTAACCTTGGGCATGATTTGCCCTTCTTCATGTATAACATAGGTTCCGAGGCCAGTTGCATGGTAATTCTCGAAAGGGTCCGTATCAATAAATTCCTTTAACAAATTTTCTTCATCTTCCGTCCAGGAGCTAGTAGCCTCCTCTTCTTCAAGAAATTCCACATTGAACTTTTCTTCCTGAGTGATTGAAGTATGTGCTACTTCAAAATTTAGCAGAGCTTCATCAGCAACATGTTCGGAATGTAGAGTTTCCAACAATAGTTTCATCTTAGCCCCAACTTAGTCCTCATAATCAAGTGCAACCAGTCTAGTGCCAAATATCCTCCTACATTTGCAGTGAACTCTCGGGACAAACAAATCCTGAATAGAGGAGGGATATCGATGAGTATGGTATCCTGATTTACAGTGATACTAGGGCAGACAAACAAAGTCATAGGCAATCCCTTGATTATCCTGATAATATCAACCTTATTTCCATCAAGCTGCATGACTCCTTTATTCAGAGGCTCATACCTTAAACCCAAAGCATCAACTACTTGCTTTGGCATGACAGTGGTGCTAGCACCAGAGTCGATCATACAGTTATGCAGTAGCTTGTCACCAATAATCAGTGTTAGAAAGAAAGGCTTAGGTTTGGACTTACTTTCCCTTCCGGACTCGAGCTTCTCCTCCGGTTGAATTGTTAGCACTTTATCCAAGTCGGGCCTGGAGACTTTCTCATTAGATTGAGTAGAAACCTTCGCATCCTCTTCTACTGACAACACCTTTTGTAGCAACACCTTTTTCTCTGGAATAGCTAGGACGTCCCATAGAGAAGCATTGGTAGATGACTTCTTTAGTTGTTCCACCTTGTTGAATTGCGCTCGTGACTAGTGAGGTCAGTACAGGCCTAACGACCGATGCATCTGGTTGTTTGACAACAGTAGGGGTGACTGTAGGAGCTTTTTCCTTCAGAGGAAGTGGATTCAGAGAGCTAGGAATAGCCGTTTTTAATTGTGGTGGGATTGGCAATAGGCCTGCTGCTGGGCTAGGCATCGGTTGCGATATAGCATTGGTAGGTAAGGCCGTGAACTCCCCGGTGAATCTATGCTTAGAACGTATATTATAGTCAGATTGCACTCAGGGTACTTTATCTATAGGGATATCATTTGGAAATGTTGACTCTTCTCCTTCCATCCAAGAAAAGAGAGCTTGGTTCGAAACAATGTCCGACTCTTGCTGGATAGACATCCCTTGCATTTACGTGGCGATGACTACATTGTCCATTTGTTGAGAGGCATATGGTGGGTTGCCAGAAATGGATGCGCTGCCTTGGCTATGTTGATCTACGATTTGTTGTTGCAAATTTCTTCGCGGACAGTTTCGCGGTATATGTGCATCATTGCAAGGAAAACACCATGAATTGGCATCTTTGGCTAAATTGTTTTGTCCCACCATCAGCTCCTTATTCGAACTAGGATGAACAGTCTACATAGGAAGGGTTACCTGAACCATCTGGTTACTTGGCTGAGCTGAGGTATTCCCACACGACCTATCCTGCCACTGATTTGATTGGTACAAAGGTTTTTCGCCTTGGTAATTTTGGTATGCAGGCTTTTAATAGCTATATTGCTGTCGCTTTAAAGTGGTCAATTCATTAGTCATAGCCTGCATTTGTTCCCTCATTTCGTTCATCTCGACAACTATGGGATTAGGTACAGGAGCTACCGTCAGGGTTGCCATCGGGGCTGAGCTTAGAACACTTCCGGGATAGACATACATAGATTAGGGAGGAGCCATAGGCGCGCTGGTGGAAGGAATTTTGACCTTTGCATCATTGCACTCGGGGAACAATGGCATGATGGGTCTCGGTGCTAACTTTCTTGTAGTGATTAGATTATTTTCTATGGTGACAACCAAGACATAAGTATCGAGAAGAGTGTCTCTGCCCAGAGCTTGTAACATCATGGAGATATCAACATTGATCGACTTTAGATAGAACATGAATGCTAGATCCGGAGGTGGTCGGCCGCCCACAGGTACTCTCTGCCAGGTCGAATGGAACCTCGCATTGAAATCAGGCAGAGCTTCATGAGGGGATTGCTTTATATTTTCCAGTTGATGGTACAACAAAGATTTGTTGCCAGCATTGGAAAAACGCTCATAAAATAGGGTTCCGAGCTGGTCCCAAGTAGCAATAGTACTAGCTTGTAAAGTCTTGTACTAGTTTAACTCCTTTCCTCGGAAGGAGGCGACCAACAATCTAAGGGCTACATTTTCATTTGATATGCCATGTACCAAACATACGTTTGCTACATCTTGCAGATGCTCCGTTGGTGTCTTTGATTCATCCCTAGAATATTTAGGGATAGCTTTTAGAGCAAAAATAGGGATGGGGGCCCATACTGTAGGAGGCACAAGCGCTACTAATGGACTGCCGGAGTCCCAGGCTACATAATTTCTAGCAGCCATAGGATTAGGTGGATTAGGCGATGACGGAGAAGGAGGAGATGGAGGAGGTGAAGGGCTACCTCGGTGACCTCTCAGGTGTACAGAAACTAAAGGCCGTATGAGCTAGCCAGGGACTCTCGCAGTCTGTGATGG
This sequence comes from Sequoiadendron giganteum, assembly GCA_007115665.2. Classification (NCBI taxonomy): domain Eukaryota; kingdom Viridiplantae; phylum Streptophyta; class Pinopsida; order Cupressales; family Cupressaceae; genus Sequoiadendron; species Sequoiadendron giganteum. The sequence goes on from CM021105.1 coordinate 593,277,423, forward strand.
CTCATACACACTTATAAAAATTAGGCGAACGTGCAAGTTTGTGGTCCCACTGGGCGTGCCAGAAAAAGAACTGTTGACATAGAATTTTGCATGTAGTAGTAGTTTATGGGAAACTTAGCTATTGGGGGACATTGTGCGCTATCTAAGTGACCTCCAGGATTTTATCGAAGCCGACTCTTCATTTAGTGGGGAGAAAAAGGTTAGAAAGATAGCGAGAATGCATAAACTACACTACAGGCGATGCACTAAGATCATAGACGAATTTCAACAGAGCACAATGCAAAATACAAAGGCTCGAACCACTAAAATGTTGCTAGTTAAGTTATTTTTCTCAAAAGAATTCATCACATAAAATATCCTCTAATTTGCATAATACAGTCAAGCATAACCTTATATAACACAGAGGAGTCGAAGAAACATGATCTACATTCATTGAGTTATGAAAGATTGGAGAAGCTGAAGAACAAGCATTTATACAAAAAAGAAGATAACAACACAGACTAATAGTTCTAAAAAATGCTTGAAAACAGAAAGGCCGAATTCATTTGGCACAGTCCGAAGTCTTTGAATTTAAAAGAAAACTATTACAAAAGGCTTTCTTCCCAGTGCTCGGGAGTTTTTGTAAACTTAATCAACAACCAAATAAAAGAATCAAGTTCCGTCTTTATTGGCCAGCCCACCGCCTGAAGATGCCCCAAGAGAAAAGCAAACCACGCGAGCGACGGATGGCCCAGATCATCTCGAGCAACCACAACAAACATCGATCGGTCAACAACATGCCAGTGAAGCCACAACATAGAACAAAAAACCATGCAGCAGCAGGAGAGAACACGCGGCACCACAGGAAGAAACGCGGCAGTAGGTGAGTACAAAAGGTCTAGCGGCATTTCCAAGGTAACTGGCGTAGAAAAAAATCACCATGTGTCGCTCAGACGGAGTTTGATAGAAAGTTGAAAAGGTGCCTAGTAGAAAGCCTCGAGAGAGAGCCACGTGGAGCGCTCCGAGCAAAATAAAGTACAAGGCGGGCCCAACTCGGAAAACAACCAGAGTGAGCCATGTGGCATGCAGATGGAGATTGCCGAAAAGCGAAGCAGAGGAAAAGTGAAAAGCTTCGCAAGGAATCCACATGGAGTGCTCTGAGGGCAGTGAGAATTTGAAAGATAAGGTGCAACCGCAAAGGTAAATATAAAACTGCAAAGGCTCCAACAGTTTTTGTTGAACAGTTAGCAATATGACCAAATCTTCCACAGGTATAACATTTGAAATTCCTTTTACTGATAGAGTTGTTTGACATATTTCTGCATTCAATTGACTTATGACCAAAATTATTGCAATTGAAACACTAACCGGAGAATGATGGATCACTCGATTTCATTTTATTTCTACATTGAACAACCATATGACCAGATTTATTGCAAGCAAAACAATATCCATTAAAATTTTGAGCATTAGGTTGTCTTACCGGATACCTTTTTTCTTTGTTTATTAGATTTCCTTGCCTAAAATTCCTTTGTCCAGATCTGAAACTTTCTCCTTTCTCATATCCAAGATCTCGCTTGCCATTTCCATTTTTCTGACCTTGAGTTAGCTCATCAAGCTTAACTAAGCTAATCTTGAAATTCTCCTTGTATTCATTAGCTATAGTAAGTTCATCCCTGAGAATAACAATCTATCTTTTAAGTTCTTCATTGTTTCTGGATTGTTGTAGGTCAATCTCCAATTGAATGAATTCTCCATTAATTCTTTTGCATTCATTAGATTTGTGTTTTAAGGACTGAACAATATTCTCCTCATTCTTCTTTCTTTCTTAAGCCTCCTTAGTCAACTTCATCACCATAGATTCCATCTCATGCTTTAGGGTAGTATTGTCTTTGGCAAGCTTTTCACATTCTTTAGTTATTTCCTTCAAGGTTTGATTCAGATAAACATCATCCATGCTTTTGCTATCTTTTTGCTTAATCTGATCACACAGATCCTTTCTCTTTTCCCTGGACTTAACAATATGATCCTTCAATGTTTGAATGAATTTCTTAGCATCCTTAAGATTCACTTTCAATTCCTAGACTTTTGCTTTGGATTGATCAAGATCATCAAGTGCCACCACAAGTTGTTGTTGAAGACTACCAAAGTCCATTACATTCCAAGATCCACCTCAAGCTGCTAAAATTATTTGGAGGAACTAGCTTTGATACCAATTTTTTGAATCGAGGAACACTGAGAGGGGGGTGAATCAGTGTTCAACAATATTTAAATTTATTAAACTGATATTTAAACCACTTACAACATTGAACCAAAAGGAAGATGCAAGCACCAAAGAAATCATCTACAACACCATAACACAAGGATTTTTTATGTGGAAACCTTGTTAGGGGAAAAACCATGGTGGAGGTCAATCCATAATTTGAGTACTCAAATATAAGTTTTACAAAATAGGAATGCACTTGCATTCAAAAACACTACCTAGAGCTCACTTCTCAAAAATAGAAAGGCTCATTGCCTTATAATTAGTGTCAAAAGACAAAAAAAGTGGTGAACTATGAATTAGCATCTGCAAATGCCTGAGAATAATTTCAGTTAAGCACATTAGTCAATTTCATGACCTTCTGTCCGATTTTGCTCTTTTGCTCTGCTTTGCTTCAATTCACATCACAAATATTTTATGCACAAGTGAAATTGCTCTACTATCCTTCTGAATTTTGCATCACACACCAACACACTTCACATCCCTCCCAAAAAGATATAATCGATCACTTATATATATCCGCAACAAGAGATTTAATCAACCATATGTCGGCTTTAGTAAAACATAAAATATTTTTCAACCGTAGGCCAAATCCACAAATGATTTTGAATGTGCATCACCCAAATTTGGCCATAGCACAGTGATGACCCAAATCAACATGATAGAACACAAAAAATACTTAAACAATTTCTCCTCAAATATCTGCAACATATTATATTCACCAAGTCAGCTCTTTGCACTGTTAAACAAAAAATCATTCAACCGGATCTCCTTACTTGTACACTACTTGATGCGATGAAAAAAAACACAAGAGTAAGATATTTCAGATGTCCAACGACCTTCCCTGAGATCCACAACAAAAACTAATAAACTAGTAATGCAAGTAGATTGACAAACTCAACTTGAGTCGGATATCCTGTTCTTCACTCCGTCTCTCGGTATGAACAAATACTGAAGTGCACACCAGATCAATGACTTAGGTTGCCATCAATGACAACACTATAAGCCATATGCCAACATGACACTCTTACATCATTGATAACTAAGATGAGGTGGAAAGTTGTCCAAGTATGTTTTTTGTGATATGATTTTTTTTTTTGAAGGAGGTTAAGCATGAAAAGCTATATTTTATAATAGTTCCCAAGGAGCTACAAGTAGAAACAATAACTAGAAACATTGACATGCCTTTAGAAGTAAAGGGGCTTCTAGAATAATTTGATGAAATTATGTTCAATTTTACTAAAATAATACCACCCATGAGGATAATTAGCCATCATATTAATTTAATTCTAGGGGAAAGTTTACCCAAGAAGGCTTCTTATAAATTGACACCTATAGAAAATGAAGAGGTGAACAAACAAGTGCAAGAGCTATTAGAAACATGAATAATTAGAGAAAGCATTAGCCCATGTGTAATACCAACTATATTAGCACCAAAAAAGGATGGTGAGTTGAGGATTTCCATGGACTCAAGGGGTATTAATAATATAACCATTAGGTATTAGTTTCCTTTGCCTAGAAACAATGATCTTATGGATTTCTTGGGGAAGGCAAAATATTTTACCAAAATTGATTAAAAATTAGGTATAAAAAAATTAGGATAAGAGAGAGTAATGAGTGGAGGACCACTTTTAAGACCAACGAAGGGCTACATGAGTGGTTATCAATGCTCTTTATATTAACAAATACACCTAGCACTTATGTGTTCATGAATGAAGTGTTGAAATCATTTTTAGGAAAAATTATGATAGTTTACCTTGATGATATTCTATTTTGAGAAAAAATAGGAAATAATATAAATAAAATATTATACAAGTCTTTCGAAGGATCAAGGAGGAAAATTTATTGGTGAACTTAAAAAAATACAGATTTATGAAGGATAAATTGATCTATTTGGGATATTTTATCTCACCTCGAGGGCTAAAAATAGATCCAAAAAAGGTATGAAAAATAATAGAATGACCTATATCTAGGAGTGTCCATGAGGTTTGAATTTTTAATGATTTAGCTATATTTTATCATATATTTATTCAAAAAATTAGTGGGATAATTGTATCCATAACTAAAACCATAAGGGGTTATAAAAAGGAGTTTAAATGGACAATAACAAAAAACAAGAGTTTTGAGCTCTTGAAGAAGATGGTCGCTAGGGAATTGATATTGGGATTACCCAATTTTACAAAAGTGTTTCAAGTAGATTGTGACATGACTAGGAAAACCATAGGAGAGGATCTCAACCTATGGAAGGGGCAAATGGATCGACAAAATGACAATAAAATCAAATGAATTGAAATAAAAATAAGTTAAATCCCAACCTACTCATGAAATGTGATTGCAAAGAAGTGAATTAAATAAACAATGCTAGCATAATCAAGAACTTAAATGAATTCAAAACATTAAAATTTTACCATCTCATGTCAGAGTGTGTTCCTATTGATAACAGATGTTGGGTTGTTTGATCAGTACAAAGTCTCCTTTGTTGTTGAAAGCTTCAAAGGTAGTAGTAGTGATTTCGAATGGAAGAATGTGCTAGATGTGCTTCAATGGCCAATTTGAAATGACCTCTCCACAAATTCTCTAGATTGTTTGATTGTTTTTGAAAAGGAAGAAGGTTGTTTTATAGATTTTCAGGTTTCAGATGAACGATTGAGATGCAACAATGAAAGATCACGATCAGTGGTTGAGAACCGTTGAGAGGAAATAGATTGATCAATCAACTCCACTGATTGATACAATTAAGGATTTTAATTGAATAATCAGTGGGATTGAATTGAATGATTTTTGGGATTGAAGAAATCAGATTGAGTGTTTAGTGGGATTGAAAAAATCAGGTTGAGTGTTTAGTGGGATTAACATAATTGGTGGGATTGGGAAATAGATTGAGAAATCAATGGTAATGATTTATTCAATCAAGATATGTAAGGATGTATTAATTAATTTAACAATTAATTAATGTGTTGAGAGGAATGTGCAAGTTGTATTTGAATTTAACAAATAAAGATATATTTTTTTGTTGACCATGTTGAGTGATTTTGGGGAAATTTGAATTTGATTTGACTATTCAAATTTGGAGAAGGGAAAGTGGCTTTAATTAAATTATTAATGATAACAATTTAATTAATTTAGATGAATAAGGTATATTAATGACATAATTAATGAGGAGGAAGATTTAAAGATATAATTAAATAAATCTTATTTATTTATTTAATCAAGAAGATTAATTGAAATAAATCAATTAAATTTAACATGAAGTCATTTAATTAATAGTGAAAATATGATTTTAGACAATAAATAAATAATTGAACATTATTTAATCATTAAGAAAAGATGAATATGAGTGTTAAAATGCTAGTTCGTAGGCTAGGACAATTTTTGGTATCTAAATTTTGCCCCTCTTTGATACAATGCAATTTTGAGCGTTGTGTCGAAGAAAAATAAAAAATTATTGCTCAGGAGTTGCCTTGGTATGCCCTAATGACAGTGGGATAACATGATGCCGCCTTAAGAAATTTGGTGAAAATTTTGGATAATGAGACATTTTTTTTGACAACTTGATGTGATGCATTTAAGTGCAAGGACTACTAGAAGAAACATTAAATAGAAGAAAATGTTAGTAGGATTAGAGGGTAGAAAAAATTGGATGACATTGATGATATGATTTGATGAATTTGCTTTTGCTTCATGGAGACTAAGTAATGTTTAGCAATCCTTATTAATGTAGTGAATAGATACAATGCACAAAGATATTAATAACCAAGACAATTTTGTATCTATTGTGTTGACTTTGACTCTGTAAACAAGGAGTATTCTTGCTCATACCAGACATACGAAAACCTTGTTAGCGTTTACGGGTTATAAGTTCAGAGCGTTTTAGACCAGTGCACAGAGAGGCATGAGGAACCAAACATGCAAGGCCACTTGAGTTGCTTGAAACAACTTCCACACACACAAGGCAAGTATTTTCCATGGGGTAAAAGCACAAAGCTATGTCACACTTTATAAAGTAAAAAACCGACACTAATCCAACTTTTAAACTTGAATCACTAAAAATGGACATATATGTTTTGAATTTTGAAATGATGTAAACTAGCAAAATATGTATCTTTTAGTATATTTTATGTTTGTGTTTTTAAAAAAAAATTAAAAAATTATTTTAAACTAGTTTTTAATAAATTAACACTATAATTTAGTTGCTGATAAAATGCTGAAAAATGAAGTTGCATGAGACATCAAACTTTTTATAGTAAATTTTTTTTTTTTTTCTTTCAAAATTTTTGTGTGTATTTATAACTTGAAACTTTAGTGTATGGATATATTTCTTTTCCAATTTTGATAAATATATATTTTTAAATAAATATTAAAATACGTGTGAATCAAAAAATAATTGTTTCCATTGGACGCCAACTTTCATTATAAATATTTATCTAAAATGGAAAAAAAATTATACCATCTTGAAATAAATTCTTTTATCTAGTGCATCATATTTTTTTCAAATTTTTTAATAAGTTTTAATAGTTTTCCTTGGCATGGCAATCGACCTAATATTTTGTGCTAATAACCTACTTTTAGTAAAAATAAAAAATAAAATAAAAATAATAATTAAACTATTAAAATAAATATATTTTTGAGAACTACACTTATATATCTACAAAAGGGTATTTTTATATTTAAAAAAGATGTTATTTACCTTAGTAGGAGTTATTAATACTTCAAGTTTTTCAAATATTTTTTTTGTTGTTGGTAAATTGGACTCAAAGTGGCGCTCTATATGTTTTTAGCCAACAATTTTAGTTAAAAAAGTTGTGGAAGTATCTAACTTAGATAGAATGAATCTTACTAGATCATATGTTTGACCAAAATTGATTTTTATTTAGAAATACTTAAATTCAATTATGCTGATAAGTTGGCTGAAAGTGTGACACAACTTCAAGCTTTTACCCCATGGTAGTATTGCAAAAATATACAACAAATAGAGCAAACAAAAAAACAATGATCAATGCCCCATTCCTTCCTCTCTAAATCCTTATGGACATCCTCAAGAGATCTTGGGAATGTGACAATAAGATAAATACAAAATAAGATCATAAAAAGATAAATAATGTTGTTGTATCACTTGCCATGATTGATTTGATGTTTTAGGATTATCCATTGATGATGTCTATTGTAGGAATATTTTATTCATTAAGACATATGTCAGGATGTTGATGATGATTTTCAAAAGGCAGTGTAGTTAACACTTAGGCAATGTTTTAGCAACCACAACTTGAGGATCAATCCTCAATAGAATCCGCTTCAACTTCTAGTCGGTTATGTGCTTGAAAGTTGTCTGCTGCACCTTGCAATCAAGATGAAGAGGGGTATCCTGGCCAATGCTAATCATGACCTTAACAAAAAATTGCACAATGAATTTGGAGCGTTCCACCATGGAAAAACTTAGAGCATACCGTTATACAAGTAGAGATGAAAAAATTCTACCCAACCAGAGCTATTTAATGAAAACTTAACACCAAGTTTATCATGCTATGCATACCAACGTGCTCTACTAGATTCTCTCCCACCGTCCATCTTTCCTAGATCGTGCTAATGCTTCATCATCCATTGCCAACTGGGAGATGAACCATATCAAGCCCAGATCAACTGGATGGTAATCATCATTACTTTGACTACCAAGTATCGAGACACACAACTCAATTAACTTTTCTAATTATCATCCTTTGAGCTATAGTAGTAGGCACAAACAGTATGGAGAAGCTTCAATCACCAACTCAAACCATAAAATTTGGCCAACTCAAATGCCACACAAATCACAACCTAACAAATGGAAAATTCTTAAGTGGCCAAACAATTCAAAAGACTATTTTCCATCCCCATACTGGCTATTGCAGTCTCTCCACATCCTTGTTGTGGAGAGACACTTGCCCAACCAGCCACTATTGATTTTCATTATTATGTGAACAATTCTTTCATCACTATCCCGTCAACCCCCAAATTGGATAGGTGATTTGATTCCGTGTTGCCTTCTCTCAAAATGTGATTGAACATAACCTGTTCAAACCTATCTGCCTAACTTAGTGCAATTTCTAGCTTAGCTCCCAACTTCTAGTTTTGAACTTTCTTCATCTGCAAAGAATTGATCACAAGGGAGGAGTAGCCTTCAATAAAAGATTTCCTTAGAACAAGATCGACACTTAACCCAACCCCAGAATCAAAGCTTGGATCTTAGCAACGCTATTGGTTCCTTCAAGGAGGGGTGACTCCAATTTTCCCAATGTGTGACCCTCATAATTCTTGATTATGCATTCACCTTTGAAGGCTCTCGAATTACCCCTGGAAGCCCCATCAAAATTTAGCTTGGCCCACCCTTCTTCAAGTGGAATCTAGCACACCTTGCTCATATCAACTGTCATGGAATCACCACCTTCACCCAAAAAGTAGGAACTTTTAGACCATTCCAGCTCCTACGTACCATCGCATCCCAAACTGTGAAGTTCACTTTCCTCAGATTCAACTCTTCCAATCTGGAGTTGACTGTTTCAACAATATTGGCCTCAATTTTGCTTTGCAACCTCAACTCTGACATCTCCTTATCTTGAAAAATTTAACTGTTTCACTCTTCCCAAATATCCCAAATTATGATTGAAGGGTTAACTATCCATAGGCTACCAAACATTGCTTGTTTGTAATGAATTGGCCAACACCTAAGTAGTTCTGTCAATCTGGCCAAAAATGTTGAATACCATAAGAGCTTGGCACAAAGCCAGTTCTAACAACGCTACGTGTACTTGTAGTTCAAGAATAAATGATCCCTTGTTTCCTCCTCTGTTTTGCACAAGGGACATCTAGATGGTCCATGATAACCCAACTTGGTAAATCTATCTACAGTAAGGGCTCTGCCTTGAGATACAACCCATGTGAAGATACATGCCATTGAAAGACAAAGTTTGTTCCAACATAGGCTGGTCGACAGGTTGGAATCAAAAACAACTTCACTTGACAAAACATTGTATCCATCCTTCACCTTGTATTCCCTATTTTGTGAGGCGTTCCATCTAATTTTATCTTTACACTACCTTAAGAAAAATTTTAGATCCTTCAAGATCGTCTCATACAACTCCACCACATTCCTCTGAAAGCCCAACGATGTGATGCTCTTCCATTTCTTATAAATTTCTCCTTGCTGATACTGGACTTCCAAATAATCTCTTACCCTATCTCCCCATGCCTGTTTAGTTACTAACCTTACTTGAGCCAGGTCATCGAGGTCTACTACTTTCTCAAAACCATCCCAAGAATCTTCCAAAAACAAGACAGTTTGATCATCCCTGACTTCCCAAGTAAGATAGTCCAAGACTAAGTCTTTTGAGCTACAAATGAAGTTCCAAATTTGAGATCCTTTTGGAAGATGGCTAGCAGTTAGAATGGAATTCTCACCCTCATCCAAATACTTTTTCTTGAGCACTTTTACCCACTTCAAGTTCTGTTTTGTATGGAGGACCCGTACCAATTTAGTCTCCAAGGCTTTATTTTGAAGCAACACATTTTTCACTCCAGCTCCATTGACCTCCTTCTTCTTGTACACTTTTTTCCATTTTATCAAGGGGAACTTATGCTGCTTTGAATTTCCTTTCCAAAAAAAATCTTTCATATGCCTATTAAGTGATTTGCAGGCCCTTGCTAACAAAGGGATACAAGACATCAAACATGTTGGTAGAGAAAAAATGACAGATTTCAACATCGTCAGATGCCCAACCCAAGACAACCATCTTCTTTTCCACAATTCCATTCTATCCTTCACTTTTTCTATCCATGTACTCCATAGATTTCGTTTATTCACTCCCTTATCTAGTGGGAGGCTGAGATATCTACATGGAATCTTCCCCTTTTTAAATCCTAAAATCCCCATGATCTGAATCTCTCTTGCATTTTAATCTATTGGCTTCCCCTTCTGTAGCCATCCCAAATAGAAAAGTGTCATCAACAAACTATTGATGAGTAACCATAATTTGGTTTCTAGTTACCTGTAATCTGCTCCAAAACTACTCCTTTTTGCACCTTTAATCGTTCTTCCCAAGGCTTCGACCATAATGACGAAAAGAAAAGGAGAGAGGGGATCTCCTTGTCTCAGACCCTTAGAAGCATTGAAAAAGCTTTCCGGTGATCCGTTCACTAAAACAAAATATCCAGGGCTCTCAATCCACCCAAAAATCCAATCCAACCACTCCTAAAAGCCGAAGGCCTCCATGATCTTAAAGAGGAAGCACCAATTCACCTTATCATATGCCTTCCTAATAAAATCAAGGTTTAGGATCATAGCAAGATTTTTCAATTTCTACACAGAATGATTTAATTCCTAGGCTATGATCACACCATCAAAGATTGATCTTCTAGGGATGAACTCCGCCTGCTCCTCTAAAATAATGAAGGGAAAAATATGCTTTACCTGATTTTCCACTGCTTTAGCCAAAGTTTTATATAATGTATTACATAAAGAAATTGGCCAAAATTCCTCCATTGATTAAGGTTTCTCCTTCTTGGGGATGAGTGCAATGAATATGTTGTTTATTTATTTTAGCATATGACCCAACTCTCTTGAATCTTCAATTTCCTCAAAGACATCGCGCCCCACAATATCCCAATACTTCTGAAAGAAGACCCTAGGAAAACCATCGGGTCTCATAGCCTTTTCCAGATGTAGTTGGAATAAGGCCATTTTTATTTCCTCTTCAGTGAATTTTTTGAAAAGATGCTTGTTCTGAGCCTCAAAAACCACCTTAGGAATCTTCCTCAACAACTCATTTTGAGCCCTCAGATTAGAGCCTTCATAATCGTTCAAGAGTGCTTGAAAAAAATCTACCACAATTTTCCTTATTTCAGCAAGGTCATCCACCATTCTTCCATCCGACCCTTTAATGGTCGAGATTTTGTTCACTTCTCTTCTTGCCTTTGTTGAGTTATGAAAGAATTTTGTAAATTCCCATCCCCAACCTTTAGCCACACTTCTCTGGATTTCTATCTCCAAAAATATCATCTTTTGACATAACTTCATTTAACCTCTCAAGCAGAGATTTCTCCACCTCAAAACTGTTTACATCCATTCCATCCTCTATCACTTTCCTCTCTACCACTACTAGGGCTTCTTCAATATGCCTTCTTTCTTCAAATATGTTCTTGAAGCTTTCCTTGTTCCATTGCTTTAGGTTCTTCTTGACAAATTTTAGCTTCGTCGTTACATTGAACATTTTGGAGCCCCCTAGATTACAACCCAACCACCACTATTTGAACAATTCCCCAAGAGTCGGGTCTTTGAGCCACATATTTTCAAACTTGAAAGGGCATCTTACTGGACTTATTGCTCGACAAATTTCCAATTAGAACGAAAAGTGATCCGACCCCACCCCAGAGCGGATGTTACATTCTAGAGTGAAAGGGAACTTGCCAAAATCCCCTTTAAAGAGGAATCTGTCAAGTTTTTTTGCTATGCTACTGAATCCTATTCTCCTATTTTTCCAAGTGTAATTACCATTCCCCATTTGCACTTCCAATAACATATTACGATCTACAATTTTTTTTAAATTAACCTTGGATTGAAGTGCTCTTCCGACTCCCCCTCTTTTATCTTCTGATCTTAGTATGGCATTGAAATCCCTCCCAAAATATAAAAATATTGCACTGATTGGTTCAAAACTAAATCTAATTCTTTCCAAACTAGCTTTTTTTGAATGCATGCATTAGGAACATAAACATTAATGAGTAAGAATCGTAAATTTGATTAAGAATTTTGACTCACCAAGCAAGCCAACATTTTCTACTATTGACCTCCTCAACTAACACTGATTGTGGCTTCCAAACAATCAATAGACCTCCAGAGTCCCCATCAACGTTGACCCCAACACATTGCCAAGATTTCAACTTACTTTCTAACTTTTTCCTCTCCTCTTCGTCCAGTTTTGTTTCCTGCAACAGACCTACATCTACTTGAAATCCTTCTAACTGATATCTGATTAGGCATCATTTTTTAGGGGCATTTAAGCCCCTAACATTCCATGTTAGGAATTTCATGGCTATTTGAGAAGAGAATCACTCTTCCCTACTCTCAGCATCTCATTTATCTTCTTTTGGCCACTCGCCTCCCCATCCCATTTGAGTTTCTCCCGATTCATGATTCTCCCCCTTCTTTTGCCTTCCCCATAGTTTGGTGAAGCTTTTTGCATGTCCCTCAAGATGATACCTAGTTTTTGAGACTCACCATGATCCACCATAAGTTTTCATTTCTTTCCCAATGATTATTTGGGCCTATTGTCGAAGGGTAGATCGTCATCCTCCAAACCTGGACAATTCGTCTAGTCATGAAATTCATCCTCATATTGCACCCTAAGAGAGCCACTTTTTTCGCCTTGGAGAGCTTGACCATGTCATTCCCTATCTCAATCAAAGATTCCAGGTCCTCTTTCCTACACTTGTTTCCTAATAGGTCGATAGCTTCCACCACTTTTTCTTTTAATTCACCCTTTAAGTCGCCCAAAAAAGCATCCCCATCATCCACACCCTTGACTGAATGAGCCTCCACTTCCTCCCCAACTTCCACTTCCATATTTCCTAATACTTCCTTTTGTGACTCCTTCAAGGAGGGATTCAAATGCTGCGATGCCTTTGAAATTTCACATGCCTCCTTAGAGGGTGGTCTTCGGGGTGCCCTTCTCCCCAAATACTTGATAAGCTCTGAATTAGGGATTAGATTTGGGCAATTTTTTTGCCTCCAAACCCCCCATTCCATCACCAGCTCGATTTCAATCCACTTGTCTTGCCTAGGTTTATTTTCCACACACAACCTTTCTAAAGAACTTATTCCATTCGGGTTCTTCCTTTCCTCTGCACACACATAGGACCCCAGACAATTTTCAATTTCTTGCAGAATCTCTTGGTGCCAAAATTCTAATGGCAGATCTGGCAATCTCCACCAGTCTTGAACTATTTCCATTTTGTGTAAATGGGGGTTAAAGCCAAAAATCCATCTAGAAGCCAAACGCCCGATTCAATTTGCACCCTAATTTATTTTAATGAACAAATTACCATAAAGTACTCGTTGGCTAGTATTTTTAGTTTCAATTCTGATCCCCACTTCCCTTGCTACCACTGTACCAAAAAAATCCCATTTAAAATTCTGCCTTAACCATTTGGAAATTATCCCCAACTGATCTAGCCTCTCTCTCTCCAGTCGCAACTTGTACGTGGAAATCGTTACTACTTTGGTGATTCCCCAGATTAGCCATGTCTCCTGCATCTTATTCATAATTAGGGTCATGGTTTAGGGAGAGGCCATTAAACGTAGGGCTACTATCCATATTTCTCCACCATTTCCTTTCAGCCCCTTGGTTCCGAACCCAGTTAGGGTTACAACCCCCATGGAAATTCCTTCCCCTTTGCTTTCTTTGATTTTCAAATATGTTTCAATGCAGCTAATTCTACGGGACAAAATTGGGGCGCCTTTGCAGTTTCTCCCAGTAGGGACTCTAATACTCTTGCCTGCATCATTCCAACAATCTTCCTTCTTCCATTTTTCTTCATTTGCTCAATTTATGATATCCTCTGGGGAGAATTCTGCTTCCACATCATTTTCCCGGTGCCCTTGACCTTTGATCACCTCTTCTTCAACCACAGACCTCGGCCTCCAACCAACCTTCGTCTCTATAAACCCTCGATCTGCCTCCTTTCACCTTCGATCCACACTCCTTTGCACTCCAATTTTTGCTATAATATATATTTTTTCCAATTTTGATAAATATACATTTTTAAATAAATATTAAAATCTGCATGAACCAAAAAATAGTTCTTTCCATTGGATGTCAACTTTCATATTAAATATTTATCTAAAATGGAAAAAAAATTATACCATCTTGAAATAAATTCTTTTATCTAGTGCATCATATTTTTTTCAATTTTTTTAATAAGTTTTAGTATTTTTCCTTGGCATGGCAATCGACCTAATATTTTGTGCTGATAACCTACTTTTAGTAAAAATAAAAAATAAAATAAAAATGATAATTAAACTATTAAAATAAATATATTTTTGAAATTAACACTTATAGATCTACAAAAGGGTATTTTTATAATTAAAAAAATTGTTGTTTACCTTAGTAGGAGTTATTAATACTTCAAGTTTTTCAAATAATTTTATTTTTTTGGTAAATTGGACTCAAAGTGGTGCTCCATATATTTTTAGCCAACAATTTTAGTTAAAAAAGTTGTGGAAGTATCTAACTTAGCTAGAATGAATCTTAATAGATCATATGTTTGACCAAAATTGATTTTTAGTTAGAAATACTTAAATTCAGTTGTGCTGATAAGTTGGCTGAAAGTGTGACACAACTTCAAGCTTTTACCCCATGGTAGTATTGCAAAAATATACAACAAACAAAGAAAACAAAAAATCAATGATCAATGCCCCATTCCTTCCTCTCTAAATCCTTATGGACATCCTCAAGAGATCCTAGGCATGTGACAATAAGATAAATAAAAAATAAGATCATAGAAAGATAAATAATGTCGTTGTATCACTTTCCATGATTGTTTTGATGTTTTAGGATTATCCATCGATGATGTCTATTGTAGGAATGTTTTATCCGTTAAGACATATGTCAGGATGTTGATGATGATTTTCAAAAGGTAGGGTAGTTAACACTTAGGCAATGTTTTAGTATGATGATGATCAAGTCATTTTGTTTCTTTGCTTGGAAGTTTTGGATTTCGTTGTTTGCTTTGTTTTCTGATTGCATTGTCAAAGGTTGAAGGCGATGATTGTTTATTATGGATGAAAATTTTATTACAGATAGGTGATAATGGAGATAGGACTTTTGAGATTTTTTAAAATATTTTTGTGCTTTTGAGGCTATTTGATGCTATTTTTGATATTTTTGAAAGATTTAGAGACAAATAAGGGGACCTAAAGGGATTGACCTAGTTCCTTGAGTTCTCATCAATGATGGCCTTACCTACGTGATGAATGTAGACATCGTAGTTTGACTGTATTGAGTGACATTGTTTTTTGGAGTTTGCTGATTTTTTATAAATGTTTTTGGATTTTGATAAGATATTTGAATGTTTTTGAATTTTCAACCAAGTTTAAAGACCAAGAGGGACACCTAAAGGGATCAACCAAATTCCTTGGGGGCTCATCAATGATGGCCTTTCCTACGTGCAAGCTCAAAGACAACGTAGATTGATTGTATTGACTCATTTACAGCTTGTCTAGAGACGACCTACAATGTTTTTGGGATTTTTGTTGTTTTATGACTTTGTTTGGTTTTCTTGAATTTTTTTGACTGTATTTAGTTTTTTGGATGTTTTTTGATTTTGTTTAGTTTACTAGATGTTTTTGATTTTGTTTTGATAGTATTCTGCAAGTTATGGGATTAATAAGGATCCATTCCACTACGAGGTTTAAGAAGTTTCCCCCAATTTGGAATAGGGTTAAGTTTTATTAGGGGTAGGTGGATAAAACAGATGATTGATATAGATGGTGCAAAAAGGTTCAACACTTGATTAGTTATCAATCCATTATTGGGTGCACATTTTATTATGGTGATGGGTGGAGTGGATGCTATAGTAGATAGATAGCGCTAATAGATGAGGATGCAGGTCTTATTCAAATGTAGCACATGTTTACTAGGTTTTCACTATGGTACCAGTCCTAAAAGTGCCACATGGTGGTTTTCACTTAAAGGATGTTTTATTTCTCTTTACTATTTTCTTGATTTTTGATTTTTTTACTTTTTTTCACTTTTTTGCTTGGGATATTCTAATATGCTTAGGTGTAGAACTTCTTGAGATGACTGTTGTTAATAGGTTTATCTAGAGGTTCTCCTTCCAACATAGCCAATTGATATTCTCTAGAGCCGTAGATTGCTGTAATGATGTAGGGACCTAGCCAGTTTGGTTCAAACATTCCTTTCCTATCTTGATTCAACAAGACCTTCTGATTTTCCTTTAGGACCAAGTTACCAACTTGAAAGTTCCTATTTTTAATTTTCTTATTGTAGGTTTTCCTGAGCTGATTTTGATAAGCCTGTAGATGGTTCAATGTGCTCAAGAATCTTTCATCTAGGAGTTAAAGTTAATTGAGTTTGGATACCTGATACTCTTTGTTGCTAACAAGATCCTTTAATGAAACTCTCATGGATGTGATTTCAACCTCTATAGGTAGTATTGATTTAGATAAGTAGACCAAGGAAAAGGGAGTCACACTTGTAGGTGTGTGAATGCTGGTTCTATAAGCCCATAAGACTGGGTTTAGCTGTAGGTTCTAGTCATGACTAATGCCATAGTTTTCTTTAAGATTTTTCAAGATGGTCTTATTTGATGCTTCATCCTGGCCATTTCCTTGGGGATAATATGGGGTTGAAAAGAGACATTGGATAGAGAATCTTAAATAGAGCTCACAGAAATCTTGTTTCTTAAATGGAGTTCCATTATCTGTTATGATAGTTAATGGGATTCCATATCGATATATCAAATAGTTAAGAAAAAAAAATATATTTGTTTTCCAGTGATACAGGTTAAAGGAATAGCCTCTATCTGTTTTGTAAAATACTTTGCAGTGATGATGAATTTGTGCCTATTGGATGAGGTTGGTGATATCTTTCCTATTAGGTCCAATCCCCATTGAGAGAGAGGTCATGGAACAGTGATAAGACACAACTCTTGTGCAGGTGCATGTACAAGATCTCCATGCTATTGGCATTGACGTCACCTCTTGGAAAAATGAACCGCTTCTTGCTCCATTGATGGCCAACAATACCTTGTTTGAAGTATCTTTTGGACTAGGTTAGGTCCACTAGAGTGAGATCCATAAACACCTTCATGTACCTCTTGTAAGGTAGTTTTTTCTTATTGCGCATTAAGACATTGGAGTAACATATCATCCATATTTCAACGGTATAGGGTATCTCCTAGGATAGTGAATCGGGAAGTTCGATGGATGAAGATTTTCTTTTGATTGGATGTTAGGTGGGGTGGTATGATTCCTGTTGGATATAAGCAAATGTGTCCTCATACCGAGGTGAGTCAGGACCAACAACATCACACACTAGTTTGGGTTTTGGGATGTCAAATGTAGGTATGAGAAATTGTTCTACTAGGAATTCATATCTTAGAACGTTCTCATGTATGTCCAAGAGTGAACCGATAGTAGCCATATCATCAACTACTTTATTGTTAACCCTTGGGATCTATTCAAAGATGACGAATAAAAAATACTTCTTGAAACTATCCACCATTCTCTTGTATGGCATGAGATTGTTGTATTTAGTTTGATATTTTCCATTAACCTACCTTATAGCCAATTGGGAGTCACCATAGACTTTTAGTTCCTCAATTTTCCCTTCCATGACCATTTTTAGCCCAGTGATTAACGCTTCATACTCGACTATATTGTTTGTATAGGGGAAGGAAATCCTGTATGATTTTGGTATACTGTCTCCTTGTGGTATCAACCCCTGAGCTGTGCTAAGTGTGGGATCCATCAAAGTACATGGTACAATGGGTTGATTGAGTTGTCATAAAGATGCTCTCATATGGAAACTATGCTACAAGTGGTTGAGGGTCTTCAATTGGTGCTTCAAATAACTAATTTTCTATTACTTGTTCTTTAATGGATTTTCTATTGACATATTCTATGTCGAATTTGATAAGTATCATGACTCACTTAACGATTCTTCTTGTAAGGGCTGCCTTTGCCAAGAGATATTTTAAGGGGTCTATCTTAGATATCAAATTGATTTGTCTATTTAACATGTAATTCCTAAGCTTTTGTGTTGTGAAGACAATTGATAGATATTCTCATTCAATGGGTGTATAATTCAACTCATAGCCAAATAGGGTACGACTAATGTAGTACACTGCTCATTCTTTATTTTGCTCATCAAGTTATGTTAATAGAGCTCCCAAAGATGCTAGTGTTGTGGACACATATAGAATCATTGATTTATGCTAAATATGAGGCATCAATACTGGGGGAGTGAGAAAATAGTCGTTTACCTGTTGAAAAGCTTGGTCACACCTTCCGTCCCATTTGAATGTTACATCTTTATGGAGGAGGTGTAAACATATGACACTTATCTACTAGTTGTGTGATGAACCTTTTGATAGAATGAGGCTTAACTTATAGATTGCATAGTTGTTTTAATATTCTTGGGGGAGGCATTTCTAGGATATCCTTGAATTTGGCAAGATCTACCTCGATACCTCTTCTGGATATAATGTAACCCAAAAATTTCCCAAATATTATGCTGAACACATATTTCTTTGAATTGAGACACAAGTTATATTCCTCTAGTTTTTCAAATATCCTAGCTAATTTAATTAGGTGTTCATGTCTTGTGACTGATTTAGCCAATAGATCATCTGCATAATCCTCCATGGTGATGTGAAACATGTCATGTAAAATGGTAGTCATCACTTTTGATATGTGGTTCCTGCGTTCTTCAAGCTGAATGGAATGATGTTATAGAAAAACGTTCCCCAAGCACAGGTAAATGTTATTTTTTGTTGATATTTAGGGGCTATCTTTATCTGATTATACCCAAAAAATCCATCCATTAATGAAAGTATTTCGTGACCAATAGTTAGATCGACTATGATGTAGATGTTGGGAAGGGGGAACTCATCCTTAGGGCATGCTTTGTTGATATATCTGAAGTTTGTACAGATTTGTATACCCCCAGTGGGTTTTGATACTGGTACTAGATTGGATACCCACTTAGGATAGTTAATGGGTCTGATAAATCCCATGTCTAGTAGTTTCTGAAGCTCCACCTTGACTAATAGTGCTATTTGCAGGTGCATTCTTTCGAGATTTTGCTGAACTGGTTTTGATGTAGGGAACACCGTTAGATGGTGTACCACTAAAGTTGGATCCAACCCAAACATATTTGCATATGTTCAGGAAAAGTTGATCTTATGTTCCTTGATGAATGCTGTGAAGTTGAATTTTTCCTTAGGATCTAAGGAAGCTGCATGATATGTTACTTTGGGTTCTTCTATTGTTCCAACGTTGATGGTTTTTGAACCTTCCACCAAGGGTGCTGAATATTCTTGATACTCTATAATGGGGAGATTGAATCCTCCATATTTGGGTGCCTCAGTGAGGTTTTCACCCTTTGATATGTCCTTTATTTTTCCTTTTTCATGATCCAATAAAGCCACATTGTGGTTTTCCCTAGGGAATCTCATATTGATTTTTAAATTATTGATTTTAATTTTGTGACTAGAGGATGCAATCTCCCCTCCAAAGTATGCTTCTTTTTCTAGTTTAATGGTAAATCCAGCCTCATGAATTCCTTGATGGATACCCTATTGAATTCTCATCAACTCTACAATAGATTCATTATTTTGGAATAGGTCCACAACAAGTGTGTGTTGTTGTTGATCCCAATTGATCAATTGCAGGTAACATAAGGGTAAGTTATCATTGTTATTAGAAAATATTATGGTGGATGTGGATGGGGAAAAGGTAAGGATAGTAGTTTTATCGAGGTCCCAGAGGGTATCTAGGCCAAAGTTTTTGAATAGGTTTGTGATTGTTAGGTTGTTGTCCATAAGATGGTAGTTATTTGATGTCTCTTTGATAGTAGAAGGAGCTACTTCCCGATAATAGGTGATTTTGGTGTTTGGAGTAACCAAATCTATTGAACCATACCCTAGTCCCATGTTATTATTTCATCATTCTATTATGATGGGTTCTCTTATGCC
Organism: Sequoiadendron giganteum; assembly: GCA_007115665.2. Lineage (NCBI taxonomy): Eukaryota > Viridiplantae > Streptophyta > Pinopsida > Cupressales > Cupressaceae > Sequoiadendron > Sequoiadendron giganteum. Next base: position 593,297,410 of record CM021105.1, read on the forward strand.
TTGTTCATGTAGACCAAGACCTCCTTTTCCAGTGTATCCCATATTTCTTTCTATCTGATAACCTTTATTGCTACGATCCATAGGAAGGGGATGTAGCCGATTTTTTTCTTCTTGTTCTCCTTTAGAGATCCATGATGAGAGGTCCTCTTTGATTACCACTTCATACTTCATGTCTCCCCACTTTTTAAAGATAGTAGGTTTGACTTCATATGTGACTGATTCAACATGCTTTATTTCCTTTGGTTGATTGTAGGATTTTGGTGATAGGAGAAGCTCCTCGATGTAGAAGGATTGCTTGAAGTGGTATTCTTCACAACCCTTGTCAAGCACCTGAATCTTGATTTTGGTTTTAGGAGGATCGCTTGATGTAGATGGAGTTGAGGTTGATGTTGATGGAGTTGAGGTTGATGCAAGTGATGCAGGATCGGTGGAATGATATGTCATTACTTGGTATTTGAAGGATCTTTTTTATACTTCTCCTCCAAGCTTGAGTAGTAGTGGAAAGGTTTGGGATCAATGTATACTGTAACTTCCTTACCCTTGAAAGGAACTTTAGGCATTGGTTAAAGGTTGAAGGGACCACTTGCATTGCATGGATCCATAGTTGTCCCAAGAGAAGGTTATATGACAACTCAAGATCGAGTACTTGACAAGTTGTTTCTGCTATTTTTGACCCCACTTGAATGGGAAGTATTATTGTGCCCTCCGAGTTCCTCTCCATATCATCATAATCCCTTATGGTAATACTCTTTTTCTTGTCAATCACATCATTAGAATACCCCAACTGCTTTACCATTTTTAGGGTACATATGTTTAAACCTGCACCCTCATCTATTAGAACTCTCTTGATTTTGTGTTTATGGACATAAACCTTGAGATACAAAGCTTGATTGTGGAAGGATATTTGGAGAAGGTATTTTTTCAAAAAAATACCAAGCGATGGGGTGAAGTGATAGTACCAACCATGGCTTGAAATTGATCAGTGTTAAGGTCATTAGGTATTGAATATTTCAATGAGAGATTTCTCTAGGATCTCTTTATGCACAAGATATTTTAAAAGCTCAAGAATGGAGATCAATGCTGGAGTTTTCTTCAATTGGTCAACAATGCTATAGTTAATGGAAGGTTTGATGATGTCTTTGCCTATAAGTGATACTCCTTGGATCATGAATTTTACTCTTTGGGTAGTCACATTGCATTTAAGGCTTTTGCCTGGTATAGTCACAACATTGATATTTTGATTGGCTTGGGAGATGGTTCCTATGATTTTATCGTAGGGGAAGTTGGATTTTTGGTAATATTGACCTTTTACTTTTTCATTTCCCCTAGAATTATTGGGGAGCGAATCCTTGTATATTACCATGTATTGATTACCGGAGGGCCCAAGATAATGTTTAGTATTGATCTCTCTTTTTTCTATTAAGTCTTGTACGATGTTCTTAAGTATCATGCAATTATTCATTGTGTGACCCTTGATCTTGTGGAATTCACATCAATCATTGTCATTGTACCAAGGGGGTTTGAAGTTCGTTTCATTGTAAGTTGTTTTATCAAGATTTGGAAGCCTGATAGGGTTATTTTGGACTAGTTTTTGCATAACTACCTCAAGAGTTTCTCCCAACGAAGTGAATTTTCTCCTAAATTGATTATTCTACCTCAACATTCCTCTTTGAATATCCTACCCTTGATTTTTTTGTTGGTTAGTTTGTTGATTTTTTGGAGGATATGTGAGCTGATTATTTCTAGTGTTGTTTGGTGGATAATTTTCTTGAGCTATTTGGACATTGTTCTATGGATTGCTAGGAGTTTGTCCGTTTCACATGAATTTTGCATCTACCACTCCATCATTGGTAATGTTTTCATTCTTTTCCCATATTTTTGGTTTGTCATTTGAACTTGAAGCTTGGTATTTGTTGTTGTATAGTTTAATTAATCCCCTTGCTATGAGAGTATGACCACCGAAAAAGTAACCCTTCTACTTTTTCTAGCTTGTCCGGGTCCTCCTTGTGAATTTGGCTTAATGTTGCCTTGATTTAGTGTTATAATGTGGATAACACATTCACATTAGCTCTTGGGCCCTTGTGAAGTAATGGATTTTAATGGTGCCTTGTAAAAGTGTTGTGAAGTGTTGTAACACACTTTCGCACCTTTCTAAGGTTTTATTAAATAGGTAAGCATAATCCTAAACATAATTAATCTTAATCTTGCCTTATTTGGAGTGTTGTAAAGTGCTATAACAAACTTTCACATTCCTCCAGGATTGTCATTAATAATTGGGATTTATTATGCTTTAGGCCCTATTTTGCATCCACAAGCCTCATTTATTGCATCTTTTTGAGGATACTCCTGACAAAAATCATTGACCAATCAAAATTCAGGTGTTCTTGGATTGTGTAACTTAGATTTAGTGTTTAGAACTCATTCACCACCTCGGGTGAATGAGTCCCACCTAGGTCTTTTTGGCCTCGATGCAGGTTTCACACGTTTCTAGACACTTTTTTAATTTTTGGTCCCATACATTATGTGTGATGGGACTCATTCACCACCTTGCGTGAATGAGTCCCGTATGACCAAAATTCAAATTTAGATTAAATTTCTGGTGGGATTTTATTCTCCTAGATCTGATGTTGGCTTGTAGTGTTGTAATTTCAGGAATTCTTGCATAATTGAGTATAAATACAAGGTTCTTTCACTCATTTTCTCCTAACAAGCAATCAAGTGAATAAGATTTTTGTGAGAGCATCCTTATATAATAATTGAGTTTACAAGAGAATTCAAGCATTCACAAGAGAATTCAAGCATTCACAAGAGAATTCAAGGTCAGATTATCAAGAATTCTAGAGCATTCTTCAAGTGTCAATCATCATGTCAAATATTTCTTGCATCATGTTGTTTTAGAGCTAATAATTGTGATGTACGGTTTGTGACTCAAGCAAGTGCTTCATTCAAAGATCTATCAACATCAAGCAAGATTCCAATTATACATCCATTGGAGCCATTACTTATATGTTTGTAGCACGTTATTGCTAGGGTTTGGTGAGTTGAAACATTATCATTTGTTCATTCATCATTTTCCATTCATATTTACTTTCATTTCAAGGTTTAATTACCAACAAGGAAAACCTCTATTCTCTAAACCCACAACATTTTCCCCTCTTCTTGTGTGTGATTTGCAGGGTTAGGTTGCAAATTTTCCAAGAAGAAAAGTTGGAGAAAAGTTTTCAAATCCCTAAATTTTTTCAAAGTTGTCATCAAGACTTGGAGAAGCTTGGAGAAGACCTACAAGTGACATTTTGTAGATTTAGATCCAGAAACCAATCATAAGGAGCAAATCAGATTAAGAGACATAGAATCCAATCTAGAAATTCCAGAAAATCACAAGTGGATTGATTCACAACTATTGGCAAATGAGTCCCACTATATAGGCTTGAGAATTTTTTTTGTAGATTTGGAAACCCTTTTGGCCAAAACCTATTTCTACACATTTTGTTGAAAACTGGACTGATTCACCCAACTTGGCGAATGAGTCCCAATAAACATAACTAACATATTTTTTAGTTATCTAGATGTCCATGCTACCTTCTTCAATTTCCTAGGTGCACACTTCCAGTTTTATAGCTTTCTATTGCATTTTTTTTCTTCTTTTCAAGTCATTTAGGATTAGTTTGCATACAATTAGGGTTTTGTTTTACAACTTTTATTGCATTATATTTTCCAAGTCTAAACTTGGTGGTGAAACCCTCATTACATATCATCCAATCCCTAGGATATCTCCATTACAAGATCTCAATATCGTTTGCATTGAGATCTCTAGGTCTACCCTTGAGTGTAGTCTCTTTCTTAGGGGGTTTGAATACATAACCTCACCACCTCTTCCATTTTAAGAGGTTCCAGAGGGCTCTTTCAATGAGTAATCCCTTTTCAAGGGCTTACTCAAAATTACTAGGAAACAACATGGTGAGTTGGTAACTAATGCTCGCTTGTATGTTGGTTACAAATACATCTATAAACTGTTTCTTGGTAACGGGCCATTTACATTTTCTATCTTTATGTATCTATCTCTATAGATATGAAGAAAATGATTCCCCTTGGATTTGTTTAATTTTTTAAAAATCAGGGAGTGTTACATCTTGTTCTATGTTGTATGAGAAATGATTGACAAATTTGTTTGAAAACTCATCAAATGTTATGATACCAGGTAGTAGATGAGAGAACCACTCAATAGTGTCCCCATCAAGACTTCATGGGAAAAGAATCATTAAATAGGTATCATTATGCTATAGATCCATGCAAGCTACTGAAAATTCTCACACGTGCTCTATTGGATTCCCTCTTCCCATATATTTTCCAAATTTTGGAATTTCAAAGTTCTTGGGGAAAGGTATCATGGATAAGTTTTGATCAAAGGGATATGGACATATATCTTGTAGAGAATAGTTCTTCTTTGGTTTTCCAATTTGGATGTATGATATCCTTTGATTGATATTATGTATTTGTAAGGTTACATCGTCACTAGGTGTGTTTGTTTGGTAAGGATAGATTTTGTAATCTTGTTGTCACATAATGTTGTGTATGGCGTATTGGGGGGTTTGTATATATAATGGTCCTTGGGCCATGTTATGATGTGGGTTTTTATATTGATGGAGTCCTTGAGGATCGATATGGGTGTGTTGTGTAGTGAGTGTATGATGTTGTTGTTGAGGTACACAGTGTTGATGTTGAGGTATGCTATTGTTTTTTTGAGGTGCACTATGTTGTTGGGGTATGTTGTGTTGTTGGGGTATGCCATGTTGTTGTTGAGGTAAATTGTGTTGTTGCTAGGGTATGTTGTATTGTTGTTGGGGTATACCATGTTATTTTTGAGGTACGCTGTTTTGTTTTTGGGGTATGTTTTTTTAGTGTAGGAAAAGGTACCGCTTTTTCACACTCAATTTGGAAATAATTAATAATAAAAAGATTAATTACACCTTGATTTAGTGTTGTAATATTTTTTTCATATTCACATTAAGTTTAGGGCCCTTTTAAATTAAACAGGCTTAGTTGTGCCTTGTTTCTGGTGTTGTAAGGTGTACCTTTACATTTTCACACTAATCTAGGGATTTATTAATTGATTGAGGTTTATTTTCCTTAATTGGCCCCTTTAATTCAAATCCAAGCCTAATTAAATGCAATTTTTGAGGGATACAACTTTACATTCATAAATGTATTACACAACACATAAATTTGGAAGATGTGTATCCTAGGTGAGTGACCTAGGACCCATTTTCCATAGGGCGAGTAGGTCCTCACTTAGACCTATGACCCTAATTTAACATGATGTTTAACACTGAACAATGTGTGTCCTAGGTATGTGACCTAGGACCCCCCTTTAAAATATGTTTTTGGTGGTATTTTAATGATTTCTAATCTAGAATTCAATGTCATCTTGCGATATTTGAATTTCAAGAATTAATGTTAAGATATGTATAAATAAGAGTTCATTTCACTATGTTTCATAATAAGAACCTAGAAAATTCAAGTTATCTTAAGAGAACTTTCAAGAGCATTTCCAAGGCACCCAAGGGAATTTTTTATTGAAGATTATTGCAACAATCAAGATTCATTTCATCATGTCAAATATTTATTGCATCATGAATGTTGTTTGAGCTAATATGATGATGTAGTGTTCAAGATCTATTCAAGCATTCAAGGACATCATTTCATATCAAGTTTCATGATCAAGATCTGCACTCATTGAGGCCACTTCATGCTAGTTTGCAAAATTTTTATCTAAGGTTCAAATAAGGTTTGGTGAGTTGTTACATTGATTTGTTCTTTCAACATTAATTCATGCTATTTCATTGTTTCATTTGAAGGTTTAATTACCAAAACGGGGTTTGACCAAGGAAAACACCCATTCCCTAATTTTTTTTTTTCTTTGTTTGATGTGTGATTGTAGATTTTAGGTTGAAGATCCTTTGAAGAGAAAAATCAGAGAAAGTTGCAAAGTTCTCAAAGTTGTAAGAAAAGTTTTTAAATCATGGAAAATCTTCTACAGGTTTTATTTCTGGATGTTTGACAATGAACACCTGAAATTTGAGAGTGCAGACCGGGCATAAGAGAACCTAGAAAGCATTTTTCAGGAACCTTGGCTAGGACCCATTTTCCATAGGGTGAATGAGTCCTCAGAGCTTCAAAAGGTGACTTTTGGTGAAAGGTACACATTATTTTCCCCTTTCCAGATCTGCCTTTGATTACTATTTCTGTTAGATTTAATTTTTGTTCTTCATTTGCATATTATAGCTTACATTTTGAATGAAACTAGGAGAATAGGTCCTTTGTGGTTCATCAATCCTATTTTGGTAAACCACAACAACCCCATTTTTCTTTGTTTCATTTTGGTGAACCTGAGTTTGATCCTTGCATTTTCTGATTTTAGAGTCCTTTTTCACCCTATATTTAGATATTGCATTCATTTGCATCTCTTTGCATTGAATTGTGTCTCATTTAGGGTGTGTAGTTTGCAATCAACTTTGTATTTTATTTAAGGGTTTTAGGATTACATCTTTGCATTCTTTAAATCTGAAAAATACAATTTTTTTTTATCTTGCATATCATTTTACATAACATTACATCATATTCATTTTCATTTGAAAATTGAAATAAAAATTGCATATCATACTAGGTTTTCTAGGTTGTCATTTTGTCACTTTTTGCACTTGCATTCAACATTGAATTTATAGAAAATTTTAAATTGAAAATTGCTATATCAAACCAGAATTGGGAAACAACTAAAAATCACTCAGAAATCTAAAAAAAATGTTTGAAAACCCTCACCTAAGACCCATTCGCCCTAGGATGAATTATTCCTTGATCAGGGTCACATATAGAGTTTTTGGGCATTCAAACATTCATTTCTACATTCCTATTTTCTGCTTTTAGATTTCTGTTGTTATTTGCAAAAATTCTGTTTCATCAATTTGATCATATCTAGATTAATTTGATTAATTTAGTGCAATGTGTGATTTCAAAATTGTATTTATAAGACATTATTTTTTAGGTTTTTACATAGTGTAATAATTTTTTTACCTTCTTTAGAATCTGAAAATGCATTTACATATTGTATTCTAGGTTATTGCATTGTATTTTACCTACTTTCTATTTTGGGTTGGCATTGAGTTTGCGAATTTGGTATGAAATTTACAACTTTGTGTCCTATTAGCAATACTATTGTGAGACGTATTTCGAGACTCATGTCATCCCGTGATACACTATTCACTATGAATCTTGGGTTTTCTAACTCTCTTTCTAATAGTGTTGATAATCAACCCCATATAGATCATAGTATACATACCTCATTTCCAATAACTTACCTACAACCAATATGCATCATGTTAAGAATACAATCCCTACCATGACTAGTTGTACTCAAGCTTTGGGGTGTAATCAAAGCCAAGATAGAACTTCAATTCCTCCTTCCACAATACCCATCTCCATTCCTACATAGACTAGTACTCAAGTTACCACAACCATTCACCCTACTAGCAATGTTAACACTTCCTTAGCTATTTCCATTGGGAATAATTCTAGCTTTGTGAATTCAAATATCATATCTCCTCAACCATCTCCCCTTACAAACATAAAATTCACTTACCCTCTGAAAACATACACCACTCCACCTTATTTCGCTCCATCTTACAATACCAACAATGATCCCATCATTAACACAGTTTTTCAAAAGATGTCATCCCTTCAACAAAAAATTGCCATCCTAAATCAAAACAACAATGACCAACCTTCACAATAAATCAAAACCAACCCATTATCCTTGAAGATATTGAGAACATAAACTCCACAAGGTATAAAATTTCCTAGATTTGAGAAACATGATGGGAAAGGAGATCCTATTAGCCATGTTACTACTTATGCAACCCTATGTAGTGATTTCATCTTTGAAGATAAGCTCTTGGCTAAAATCTTCCCTATATCCTTGAAGGGTACTTCTTTAAAGTGGGTTTTCTCTTTATCAAACAACTCAAACAACTCATTCAATGACCTTATTGATTCCTTTTACAACCATTTCCACATTCACATGGGTCCCAAGATGACCCTAGCTGATTTAATGACATGTAAACAAAAGGATGATGAGAAATTCACTGATTTCATAGCAAGATATCAAATGATTTTTACCACAAATAAATATTAAGATTCCTGATGCCAACCTTCAACAAATGTTTTTTGCCAATTTAAAAAATAAAATCCAAAAAAAACTTGAGATGTTGAAATTCCCATCCTTCATATAGTTATGGACAACCCTTCATGACTATTAGAATTTGGCTTATGGCCGTGATGTGAAAAATCCACTTAGATGTCTTGAAAAGTCTAAATCCACACCTCAAAATAGTTACCAATATTTCAAGAAATAGAATAGGGGCTATTTACAAATTAATTCCCCTCAACCAAATCAACAAGCTAATAACCAAGTGGCTGCTATAAAGATGACAAATCCTTTTGCCTTTGGGGATAGGAATAGATAATTTACCCCTCTACCCATTACCCTTTATAATATCATGCTGTAACTTGTGAACAATAATATGTTTTCCTCACCTCCCGTCAGAGCTCTCGATCCTAATAAACCATTACCCTCAAACTATATATGAAATTTTTATTGCCATTTCCACCAACAAAATGGGAACAATATGGAACATTGTAAGCATCTTAAACATCTTGTGCAAGAACTCATTGATTCTAATTGATTTCAAATTGGAGGTGTGAATGATCAAGGTAATAAGTCCATAGCTCTTCCTAACCAAAAAAAGTACAAATCTTTACCAATGCAATACGGAAACACACTATTTCATTTGTCAAAGCTAGTGAAACAAATAATGATGTGATGATTGTTGACACAGATGACGAAAAAATGAAAGATGAAAATAAGGATGAAATGAATAGAATAGTGGCATTTGTTGAAGCTAAACCTCATAAGGGCCAAACCAAAATGCCCCTTGATATTTATTTCTCATGAAATGAAATAATAAGACATGCACCTGATGGTCCTCTTTACACATCTTGAATTCAATGACAAGCCTACCAATGGGATATTAATTGATCCCGGCTATGTAGAGAATGTGATCTCTAAAGAATTCCTATTTGTGCATGAAATTTATCAAGATACATATGAAAGAATGAAATCATGGTTCAAAAAACATAATGGTTTTGCTTGCCTTGCGATTGGCTCAATAAATCTCCCTCTAAAAGTTGGACCAAAAACATTAAATGTCTCATTCACCATCATCATGTTGTCAGACCAGTTTCATGTGAAGTTAGGATATCCATGGCTTTGCTCCATGAATGTTGTCCCCTTGGTTGTGTATAAATATTTAAAGTTTCCTTTTGGCAATCAGATATTTACTTGTGCATCATAGTGGCTTTAATCCTATGTCTTCCCATGGGAAATTTTTATTGGATTTATTTTGGCCCAAGCCTATTGAACCTATGGAGCTAAATTTTGTCTTCAATGTTTTTGACCCTTGTAGGTCTTCTTTCAACCCCTATTTATTTTCCACGTTAGAATGGCTTTGCACCTTGAAGGCTTAAAGTTACTCTTGTTGAAAAGTGTGCAATTCGCCACATGGTGGCTATGTGACTTTTCCTTATATCATCTTCCTTTCGGGCTCAAATCGAGACACGTGTTTTCCTAGCGGGGATTTCCTTGAAATTGTTCTCACAAATTCTGAAATCACCTGCCAACTTGCCACATTAGCCATTTCATTTAGCGAATCATGTCTTCTATGGATGTATCTATTTTTGGGTAGAGTTTTTAAGATAGCACAATAGAGTTCTTATTTTCAGTGTTGGAATTTTGGGGTGGCATCATCATTCCTCATAGCTGATTTGATCATGTTTTAAATAGGCTATGCTAGCATATGATCATCTTCTGGTAGCATATCTTCATATAACTTCTATAGGATCTAGAGCCATTAATGAGACAACTCAAAACTTTATGAGTGAAGATTGTTGTGATCTAATCAGGCCCTAGATCAGATTGCTATCTATCAAAAGTGGACACCTAGAAGTTGTTCACCTCTAACTGGTTGCAGCAACGGATCTTTCTTCTGGCTATTTAAAGGGGTTTTTAGTAGGGAGGTAGCATCCTTCTATTAATCTTTTGATAGAAGATATAGATATTTAGGGAGATATATTTCTCAGGAATATGAAAATTCCACAAAGCATTGTTTACGCTCTGTGGTATATTTTATTTGTTAAGATTATTATTGGATTGGCATCTAACCTTTGCTTTTAGTTAATCTATTACAAAAATAGATATTTTTAAGAAGAAATCTTTGAGATTGTGCCTTTTATGGCCTTTATCACGAATTCCTTTACATTGTTTATGCTGAATGCTCCGTGTCAAAGTCATATATAGATAGTCTAAATAATTTGTTTCATATGCCATTAGCTTTTATGTTTGAATGATACCTTTCAGAAATTAGATTATGTTCATTATACTCTTCCCTTTTCCATAAATATTATGCTGTATTTCATATTATGCTATAAGAGCAAGGCGGTTATGTGAATATCTAAATATTCCTATTAATCCCTAGGGTTTCTTATACTTTTCAGATATTAATAGATGCTTCCCACGAGGAGATTTGAATGACTGCTCTATGCTTTCTCTAGCTTTAGTTGTTCGTTATCTTCCCAACAATGAAGGGTGTGTGGCATTTTGTGTCTATTTCATCAAGAGTAAGGAATTGATAAATTTTGAAATTATTTACAAGCTTTGGCACATTGCCATCTTTTTCTTTTTTTCTGCATTTCTCTTTCCCCATTTTCCTAAACATAGAGAAGAGCCGAATTTCTTTAAAAATCCTGAAGGTCATTCAATGAGGCACAATTTGGTCCCACTCACTAAATTTCCCATAAGGCTATTCAGAGAGGCACAAGATTTTATGATCAACAATTATTTTTTTGGCACACTCAGTGGGACTTGAATTCTTAACAAATGCCTAATTAGAAGTTAGAAATATTTTGTAAATCCGACTAAGAAGAGAGTTTGGAAATCTCATGCCTAGAGTTCAAATGAGAGCATCTTCTAGAGGAATTTTTTAGTACTCCTAGATGCTTGCTTCGGCCTCTAGGAAAAGATGAGTTACAGGTTCCATATCACCTATCAGAAGAAAAAGAGCGAGAAGTGTTAGCCCACAATCTAGAGCTTTATCCACTCCCCTAGGAGGCCGAACCTTCCAAATTAGAATACCCGTCTACCCTATCTATAGGAATCTATTTTCAATGGCTCACTTAGGTGTTCCTACTCCTAGAAGTTTCTTAACTTGGGATAGTGGCAGCCCACTACTTCCACCTACACCCCCAAATGTGTGGCCTACCATACTTGCCAATTCTCTAAAAGAAATTTTGAGGTTTATTGGGGAGTATTTTAAAACCCCTTCCGAACATCTCCAAAACATTGAAAAGGTTTATAGAGTCCAAAAAATCACACAAGAAAATGTGGCCCTTAGATTACTAGCTGCATCTTTCAAAGGGAAGGATTAGTACTGGTATAGATCCCTAAAGTTTAGATCCATTAGCTCTTGGGATCAACTCGGGGAGAAACTGTTTGAGCATTTCTCAAAGAAAGGAGATCACTCCTCCTTACTAAAGCAAATGATCACTATCAAGAGATCCCTACAAGAGGCCATGATTGAATTCAACACCAAATTTCACAAAAAATGGTAGAGGATTTCCATGACATCTAGGCCTTCGATAGCTATGGAATTCATGTTCTATCTAAAGGCTTTCAATTCAAACATCATAGTCCTGATACAATCAATGGGAGGAGATACCTTGCCCAATGTATATGATCTAAATTTGCATGTGGAAAAAAATATAATTGACATAGGGAAGCTTCCACCATGGCCACCAATGCCCATGTTTGCAAAAATCTTTGGTGGACCCTGAGAGGAAGAAACTCCTAGTACCTCCTCCCCTCTCCCCGACACATCAGTTGCATTGATTCCATCCATGTATGTATTACTAGACATACAACCTAACACATCGGGCTCCTCTTCACTAGAATTAGATGTCAATGATATGAAGAACCTCATGTGGTCCTTTGTAAATGAGCTAGTTCTTATATGACATCAGCAAGTAGAACCTTTGAAGCCTCCCACATAAAATTATCGAGGAAGGTCACCTTATAAGTAGAACACTTACCAAGGATCTCTGAAGGAGGTAATCAATAACATGAATATACAATTCAAATAGTCCCAATCACCATGCCGCTTCAGTCTGTCAAGAATATCCCGAACAAAGATTTCTAGTCCCAAGTCATAAAAACCTAGAAAAAGATGAGAACGCATGGTGCTTCCTATGTAACAATAGCCATATGCCTCAAAATTGTCTGAGGGGAAATATTCAATAAAGGGTAGTGAACCACCAAAAAGAATAATGCAAAGAAGGGAAAGAGGATTCCCCTTTCTAGGCCCCTAGGGTTTTTCACCTAGGAGCACTTGGTTTAAGAATGACACTCTTTCACCTTAGTGATAGGATCTTTTTGGTGATTGCATTCAAAGGGAATGGGCTAAATAAGGTTGTATTGTGTGTGAGGAGTGTGGTTAGGTGCTGAAATGAGATGAAACTAAACTAACTATAGAAATGTAAACAAAGCAATGTAAACTAAATGCTAGCTAACTAAATGGCCTAAATGTATGCAAATTGAAAGGAAACTGGAAAATACATAGATGGTGCACCTAGGAAATGAAACTTGCAGAAGAGGAGCCCCAAAATGTTTTGAAACTTAGTAGAAATCTGCAAAGGGATACTTATGCCAAGATGGGAAACCTAGTCCTTCTATCGGGAAACTTTTCCAGACTGGGTTTCGAGAAAAAGGGTAACCAAAAATGTCAAACCCCTTTTTCAAGCTTGGTATAGGGACAAGATCACCAATGATGGTGACCTAGTCCTCTTGGTACTTTCAAGAGATTCAAAATCTAATTCTATGGGTCCCCACTTGCACTTTTCTTTTCTATAGACACCTGTGTCCGAATCTTCAGAAAATGACCTACAAGTTATCCTTTCGCTCCTCCTAGGGTTTGATGACTTGAGTTGACTTGAGTTGAATGATTTTACCCTTTTCAACACTTTATTCCTTGCCAAATCTGCATACAACCTGAAAAACACATACAAAGACAAATAAAATGTTAGGGTTAGAGATTAGGGGCTTTCCTTAGTCAAAGCCCTTTGATGGTAACTAAACCCAAATGAGAAACAAAGAAAAGAAAGATGATTGAATGACGAACCAATGTAAACACTCACCAAAATCCTTTATTGTTGAAGTTTGCAACATGCAAGAACCAAATCCAATGGAGGTTTCTTGAGATGCCTTGTGCCTAAGTGGTTGCTTGAGAAGCTTGAGTGCAAGAGCGTGTGAAGATGAAAAATGATCTTAGGGGGAGAAAATGAAGATGAAAGCCCTTATTTATACAAGATATGCCATAATTTCTCAAAAATATCACATGATAGGCCGACCTTAGGGTTTTGGGGGTAGATTATCGTTAGGTTTTTGATTTAATTTTGAATTTTATGTCAAAAGGGACTAGGTTTCCGAAGGTAGCGACCTAGTCCACTTGGACAAATTCAAGTGGTGGCCAAGAATAAAAAGGTGTTAAATGATGTTTGTTAGAATTGCTTCCTAAAACACACTTAAGTCAGGCCTAAAAGCACATCAGGGGACTAATTTATCATTAAAAAGGGTTGAATTAGTGATGATAAGCCTAGGAAAGTGTGAAAATACATTACAACACTTTACAACAAGGCTTGGAAAGGGGTAAAAATGGGTTAATTAGGTGAATTGTGTTGAAAGGGTTTTAGAAAAATGGGAAGGTGTGTTACAACACTTCAAAACACCTTTGTAAAACACCATTAGATTGTTGTTGATTTGCAAGAATTCAAGACTAAATCAAGGCAAAACAAGGCCAAAATCCAAGGGAAAAGGCCCAAATGAGTGAAAAAGTGTCAAAGGCTACACTTTTTGGTGACACATTTAGCCCCCACTTTAGTGAGAGGATGAAATTTCTTCAAACTCACACTAAAGTAACTAAATCATGCATGTCGAGTTGGATCTAATGCATTCATGCTAGTAATGTGAGATGACTATAATTAAGAGGGATGATCAAGCCCCCAGGATCAAGATCCCATGGTAAAAAAAACATAAGCACAAAAGATCACACAAGGAGTGATGTGAAAGAGTGGAGGGAGAGAGAAAAATTTACATCAAGCTTTGACTGTTTGTCCAACTAGTTGTGGATCAGATCTAGGCTGTTTGTTTGATAGAAAAGGGTGTACTCACTCTGGGCCGATGAGAATTTTTGTTATTTTTTGGGTGAGAATTCCAAAAAGGGTGAGAAAAATACACTTGGTTGGTATGCACTCACACACACAAAGGTTGCTATGGGAAAATTCGTGCCACTAGTTGGGCTTCCCACTTAACCATACCAAAATTATACCTCTTGAGAACTTTGATAAGGCACCACAAAAGACAAGGGTGTGGTTCATGAGACAAGAAAAGCCTTGGATGCTTAGAAATCATGAAAAAATGTAAGATGGCACCACAAGCATGCAAGTTGTGCTATGCAAGGTGGACATGTATGCATAATACAGAAATGCAACATGTAAAAATGCAAAAGAATAAAATTAAAAGGGTATGTTCAAAGGAGTCTTATTTAGTTCATGCAAGGTATTTAACTAAGGGAATATTGTGTCTAATGTCTCCAAGAGAGAACCAATCAAGGATAGAAAATTCAAAACTTTGGGGATGCAGTGCATCACATTAGGCCACTAAGAGGAATGCAATATGCTAAGATTAGTCACACTTGTGAAGGACATTACACTCAATGTCATCTAAAAAGTGAGAAACACATCATATGAAGTGATAAGGGTTCACTAGGAACCAAGGAAAAAGAAAAAAAAATGCACATGTAATAATAAATAATACTAATGTATGCCCCCACTTTAAAGGAATCGCTACACACCGTTTTGTGAGAAATTGCTTTAAAGTAGAGAAAGGAAAAATGAAAAAAGAAAGAAAATGACATGAGAGCCTACTTGGAGAGCCCTATGTCAAGTGATAGGTGTCCAAGAAAGACTTCGTCTTGTAGAGAGAAAGAAAAGGAAAAAGGAAAAGGGGGGGTGCCCCCAAAATGGAAAACCACAAACACATAAGGGATCTATGGATTTGGGGTCAGTATGTTCGTTGCTACAATGTTTGTTTAGAGAGATCGAAACTATTATCATCTCCCCAAATACATAGAACTGGAAGAAGGAAACAAAGAGAGCGAAAGTAAATGAAAAGAAAGAGTCATTTTGGGTCAACACGGAAGAGACATAGGATGTCTCAATGCTTTGAATCATCACCAAAAGGATGCCAAAAGCAAAAGGAAAGGAAAAAGAGCCATGTTTTTGAGTCAACATGAAGGAGACATTGCAGTCTCAATGCATTGTATCATCCTCAAATGGAAGGAAAAAATAACAAAAGAAAAAGGAGAGGAGTACATTTGGGTCAACATGAATGAGACATTATGGTATCAATACCTTGCATCATACCCAAATGGGAGAACAAAATAAAAAGGAGAGGGGTCCATTTGGGTGAACATGAAGGATACATTACGATCTTAATGCCTTGCATCATCCCTAAATGGAAGGCAAAAACAAAAAAATAAAAAGGAGAGGGGTCCATTTGGGTCAACATGAAGGAGACATTGCGGTCTCGATGCCTTGCATCATCCCCAAATGTAAGGAAAAAATAACAAAAGGAAAAATGAAATGAATGCATGACATAGAGAGGAATGAAGATACATATAGAAGAATGTCCCAAAGAGAAGGAACATAAAACACAACAGTATAAATGAAAAAGGAAAATAAAAGACTAGTAAGGCACATGTGTGTCACTCAAAAAGAAAGTCATCTGGCTCCCAATCTTGCTCAGTATAGAATTTGGGTGGGTGACTAGCGAGTGGGACAACAAAAATGGCCAAACTAGCATCAAGGTCAATGCTTGTCCTAGGAGAATTATCATGTATGCTCATGGAAGAGGAAAATAATGAATTCAAATTTTGGTGTAAATCTTCATCTATACTAGCATTCTCATCATCATTGTCATCTAGGTTGATGAAAATGGTAGGTCTAATGACAATATCGATGGTGGTATGTAGGATTGGCGGTGAGGGAGGTATAGGACCAGGTTGGGATGGTGGGGGAGGAGGGTCATCAGACACTATTTCAGGTGAAGGTGGATTATGATGTTCAATATTTTCTTCATCATGGGATTGGCGAGCTGGTCCACCATAGATTGTTTATCCTTCCTTGGGGGAGGAACAGGGGGACCACAAGTGGCTCATACATTTTTTCCTTAGCTTTATACACTTGTTTAATGTGAGGGGGGGGGGATAGAATTATTGTCATGGTCCCTAGGCCTCTTGGATGATATGGAGGAGGTTTTAGGTGTGGGTTGATTAGGCATGTTAGAGTCAGGTTGCAACATGGCTTCGTCAAGGATGGGTGATTAGGAGGTAGAAGGGGGTATTTTGTAGAGAGAGAGGTCGGAGATTCTCTTTGCTTTAAACTTTTTATATACAATGAAGAAGAAATCTTGTCTAGGGGTGATGAGTTCCATGGGCTCAGGCCAAAATGCTTCTAAAGAAAAGTTTCCTTTGGATGATAGAGGATTGAATCCACTATGGTGAACAATGAATATTTCATTGTCAATGGGAAAATTCACACATTTATGAATATCAGATGGGACCACTTTCATTGAACGAAGCCACAGGTGGCCTAGTCGCAAATGAAATTAGTTTGATTGTGGAATGATAGAGAATGGCACATCCAATGTCTTAGGACCTATCTCTAATGGGAGAGTGATCAATCCAATTGTAGGGCATGCAAAACCATTATGTGTTTTGATCCATGTAGTCAGTCTATTATAAACATCTTGATAAATGTCATGTAATACCAAAAACTCTTCAATGATCGCGTTCTCGCCACAGGCGGGATCTATAAGTGTCCCATTAGTGGGCTTATCATAGATTCTATCGGCTATGTAGAGAGGACCATTAGGAAGGTTTTTGAGTAAATCTTGAGATGTAAAAGTGACATCAAAAGATCTTTTGGTTTGGCCCTTACGATGGGTGATGACTATTGCACCCACCATGTCATCCATAGGGTTGACATGGGTGGAATTCAAAAGAGGATCAAAATGTGTATGTTGTGTGTCAACATTCATAACATCAATTTGTGAAGTTTCACCAGCTTTGACAAATGAAACATTGTGTTTAGGCATAGGGTTGTTGAAAATTTGCAGATTTTGATTGGGGGGTGCCATGGACTTATTGCTTTTATTATTAGTACTAGCAAAAAATAGACGACCTGAGTCAATTAGGTCTTGCAAAAGGTGCTTGAGATGCTTGCATTGTTCGATGTCATGTCCATTCTGTTGATGAAAATAACAATAAGCAGTGGAGTTATAGGAGGGAGGTAATGGCTTATTGGGATCGAGTACATGAACAAGAGGTAAGGATATCATTTGTTGTTGGAGTAATTGAGGTGTTATGGAGGGTATCAAGTAAAGGTGTGATGGCTCTTTTAGGATATCAATAATTAAAGGGAACAATAGATTGGGAAATAACCACTTGGTTATTAGCAGGTGGAGGGGTTTGGGAAGGAGGGTTAAATTGTAAAAACCATTTTTTTGGTTTTTGGAATGGTTGAGAGTTGGGTTGGGTTGAAGCATCAAAATTCTCAACTCTACTAGAAGTGGATCACGTATCATGACTACTAGTGGAGTTGTGATAATCATAGAGTTCTTGGCACAAGTGCATGAAGGAAGGGAACTTCATGAGGGTGAGCTTGTCTTAGAGAGGTGTTAACAGGTTTTTAGTGAACATATTTTGCAGATGTGTGTCAAGTATCTTGACATCTGTTAAGGAATAAAGCGCCTGATGATGAGAGATAAAGTCAGTTATCTTCTTGTTAGTGTCTTTCTTGCATCTCATGAGATCAACCAAGGTTTTCTTAGGGGTCATGTGGACTTGGAAGTGATTGATGAAGGAATCCACTAGTTCATTGAAGGAACTAGTGGAATTGTTTGGTAAGGATGAAAACCAACCCAAGGAGGCATCTTTGAGGGTCCTAGGAAACAATTTAGCTAGAAACTTGTCATCAAGAGAAAATTAAGTACATAAGGTAGTATAAGCATTAACATGATTAGAAGGGTCACCCTTCCCTTCATACTTCTCAAATATAGGAATTTATATTCCTTGTGGCAGTGGGGTGTGTAGGATGTCTAGGGATAATGGATTGCTACGAATGTAGTGGGTAGGTGAACCATGTTAGATTTGGTTGATAGTGGATTTTTTTTTACTGCTCAGAGGTGACGATGTGAAAAAGCTTTGTGATAAGGGGATCAGTGTAAGTGTTATGAGGTGGAAGGGAAAGTGGTGATGGGGTGAATGTAGTGGAAGAGGAAGTGAATGGGATGCTAATGGTAGGTATAGTGGAAGAGGTTAAGGGATGTGATGCCACAAGGGAAGTACAAACACTAGTAGGAATGCTGAGGGTAGGTACCACATTACTAATCTATTGCACAGTTGTTGTCACACTAGGAGATGCATAAGTGGGGATGAAATCTATGGTTGAGGGGGGAGGAGTGGAAGGTCCTCCTTGGCCAACAATAGGGTTGGGTGGGTGAGATACCCTAGGTGTGGAAGAGGAATGTTTTTGGTATATTTTTGCTATCTTCTTCATAACACCTAGGCCATCATCGCGGTCAAGTAGGCGGTGAAGGTTCTTGATGATGGGGATGGCGGTGGTAGATACATTCTCAAGGCTTAGTTCATGTTGAAGGTCAGCTAAATCAACATGGATGTGAAATAGTTTTTCATTGGAGAGGTCATTAGTTTTTTTGTCACCATGTGTGTCTCCTAGGTGCAAAGAGTTGCTAAGGATGGTCTCTAAGCCTAGTGTACTATTGTTGATACTAGGAGTAGAAGCTTGAGAGATCCCAAGATCTACAACAAGAGTGTTGTTGTTAGATTCCATGAGTTTAGAGATTTGTCTCACAACTGTATTAGGAAGAGAACACCAAATTCTCATGCAAAGTTTCCTAAGGGTGGGGTGGATGTAAATGAAATGTAAACAAAAGAGACTAAACTACTTGTAACTAAAATTATGGAACTTAAAACAAAAATGCAGAACTAGAGGACTGAAATGAAGGAAATGCTTTAACAATTCTAGAAATTACAGAGTGACTGGTGCAAGAGGACTAGGTCACCCAGTGTGGCGACTTAGTCCCAGTAGTGCTATTTTTGACAATTTTATGAAGTTTTGACTACTTTTTATGATGTTTTATGCCTTTCTAATACAAACACAGAATGTAAGTGCAATTTTTTTGATGAAAAATACAATGCAAAGTGCAATCTAACATGAACTTTACACTAATGCACTTTTTTGAATCCTAGGATGTAAACAATGTTTAATGCAATGCAAGCTTTATCCTAAGATGAAATGTAAAATCAAAAGATTAAGAAGTGGTCTATAGTCGCGTTCACAAAAATGAACCACCAAAAAGCTTAATGTAAAGAAGGGAAAGAGGATACCCCTTACTAGGCCCCTAGGGATTTTCACCTAGGAGCACTTGGTTTAGGAATGACACTCTTTCACCTTAGTGACAGGATCTTTTTGGTGATTGCATTCAAAGGGTATGGGCTAAATAAGGTTGTGTTACGTGTGAGGAGTGTGGTTAGGTGCTGAAATGAGATGAAACTAAACTAACTATAGAAATGTAAACTAAATGCAAGCTAACTAAATGGCCTAAATGTATGCAAACTGAAAGGAAATTGGAAAATAAAGAGATGGTGCACCTGGGAAACAAAAATTGCAAAAGAGAAACCCCAAAATGTTTTGAAACTTGCTAGAAATATGCAAAGGGACACTTACGCCAGAATGGACGACCTAGTCCTTCTGCTGAGAAAATTTTCCATACTGGGTTTTGAGAAAAAGGGTATCCAAAATGTCAAAACCCTTTTTTAGGCTTGGTATAGGGAAAAGGTTGCCAACGATGGTGACCTAGTCCTCCTGGTACTTTCGAGAGATTCAAAGTCTGATTCTATGGGTCCCCACTTGCACTTTCCTTTTTTGTAGATATCTATGTTTGAATCTTTAGAAAATGACTTGCAAGTTGTCCTTTTGCTCCTCCTAGGGTTTGATGACTTGAGTTGACTTGAATGGAGTGATTGCACCCTTTTCAACACTTTATTCCTTGCCAAATCTGCATACAACCTACAAAAGACATACAGAGACAAAGAAAATGTTAGGGTTAGAGATTAGGGGTTTTCCTTAGTCAAACCCCTTTGATGGTAACTAAACCCAAATGAGAAATAAAGAAAGGAAAGATGATTGAATGATGAACCAATGTAAACACTCACCAAATCCTTTATTTTTGAAGTTTGCAACATGTAAGAACCAAATTCAATGGAGGTTTCTTGATATGCCTTGTGCTTGAGTGGTTGCTTGAGAAGCTTGAGTGCAAGAGTGCTTGTGAAGATGAAAATGATATTAGGGGGGGGGGGAAATGAAGGTGAAAACTCTTATTTATACAAAATATACCCTAATTTCCCAAAAATGTCACATGATAGGCTGACCTTAGGGTTTTGGAGGTAGATTACCGTTAGGTTTTTGATTTAGTTTTGAATTTTATGTCAAAAGGGACTAGGTTGCCCAAGGTGGTGATTTAGTCCACTTGGACAAATTCAAGTGGTGGTCAGGAATAAAAAGGTGTTAAATGATGTTTGTCAGATTTTCCTCCCGAAATACACTTAAGTCAGGCCTAAAAGTACATTATGGGACTAATTTATCATTAAAAAGGGTTGAATTAGTGATGATAAGCCTAAGAAAGTTTGAAAATACATTACAACACTTTACAACACTTTACGACACTTTACAAAACTTTGGCACAAGGCTTGGAAAGGGGTAAAAAGGGGTTATTTAGGTGAATTATGTTGAAAGGGTTTTAGAAAAGTGGGAAGGTGTGTTACAAAACTTCACAACACCTTTGTAAAACACCATTAGATTGTTGTTGATTTGCAAGAATTCAAGACTAAATCAAAGGAAATACAAGGCCAAAATCCAAGGGGAAAGGCCCAAATGAGTGAAAAAGTGTAAAAGGCTACACTTTTTGGCAACAAAGGTAGAATAATAGAGAGGCTAAGGTGTGTTTTCAAACACACAATATTATCAGTCTCCTGAAATGGAGAATGCCCACTTTAGAGTGTAGACTCAAGGAATGCCCCTAGAGAAAGAGCTAGATATCTCTCCAGACCAGATACTTTTCTCTTGGATGGAGGAGGAAGATGGAGTATTTGCAAATGATGTTTTGAAAAATAGTGCTCCATAGGTACAGTTGGATTACAATACATGATCCAATAGAAGACTCACTGGAGAATATGTGCAACAAACATCGTAGCCACCACAACCACAACAATCACAACCACAAAATTTTCATAGATGCAACCCACTCAGTAGTCATAGACTCCATTAGTTCCACAAATCGACACATACAAGGCCTTGAACCCATATACATTGGATCAACCTTTTCCTAAGGAAAAATAAATATCACCATTCAAGCCGAAGGTCTCGCCAGTCAGAACACTCAATGTGGTGGAACAAATAAAGAAGGCACCCAATAATGTGTCTAGATGTGGGATGTTCTATCAATACCAAAGCATTAGACATCACTCTAGGAAGCATTGAAAAACTATAAATAGTCATCGTGGGTGGATACAGTCCCATCACATAATCAATACAGAGGAAAAGAGCCTGTGTAGGACCCTTAACCCTCGGGAGCTACAACATACATGAATGCTGCGAACAATTCAAACATAAAAAGGTAAGAAAACCAAAGCGCAATCCTTTATTTTTAATTCTTATTATGAGAGATAAAATTTTACATAATAATATGATTGATTCGAGAGCTAGTACTATGGTCATTCCTAAACAAGTGGCTGACGCCCTGAATCTTAAGTATGGGCCTCTTGAGAAATAGATCGTACAATTAGATGGGAAGAAATTCTTGACTTTCAACCACATCAAGGATCTTTCTTTGACCTTATTCTCATGTTCGAGCCAAACTATCACACAAGAAGTGGTTGTAATCAACATTCCCCCAGTTTCAAAATGTGTCATTCAAGAGACTTCACGATGAAGCTTGGAATATATCTAGTGCTTAATTGGTATCATTTAATATTATGGACAAAGCACAGGGCAAAGATGAAGATACTTTCTGAGTCTTTACACAATGAACAAATAAAGGAAGATGTGGTACTGAGCTTTGAAACAACACATAATTCCTTCTCAAAAAAGATGTATTGCATAGAGATGTTAGAAGATGAGGAGGACACAAGTGATTAGACCCTTGAAGTGGAGGTCCTACTCTGTCAGTTCATCGATTTTGACCCATTCATAAAATTCCATGCTACCAGGTTAGGCACCTATGCGATCTTTGATGATGACCAAGTCCTACCAAAATTGGTAAAGGAACATGAGAAATCTAGCAGACTGGGTGACAACAACTTGTGTACACTACATTTTGATGGTGCCAAATGCAAAATCAGTTTCAGAGCTGGTGTTTGATTGGTATCTCCAACTGGGTCAGAGACCCTCAAAGCTTTCCACTTCCAGTTCCTGTGCTCAAATAATGATGTGGAATATGAGGATTTAGTGTATGGTTTGACTCTCATGGAGTGGATAGGTGTAAAGAGAATACAAGTGTTCAAAGATTCAGAGCTAGTTGTAAACCAGGTCCATAGACAAGCGACAACTAAAAATGTGAGGATGAGATCTTACCAACAAAAAACATGGGACCCGATCAAAGGTTTTGAAGCTTCTAACATGTATGTTATCCCAAAGACTTAGAATTTTGTCACATTTTGGATGGCTTCGATTGGCTTGCAATTTGGGCCAACCCTTGAATTAGCCAGAAATCAACATGAAGTGCATACCATCCTTAGACCATCAATACCTGACAATGATTAAAATTGGTAGGTCTTTGAAGATGATGCTTAGATCACCACGTTTCTACAAAAGTTGGGGATATCTTCAAGTTGGGGATATCTTCTAGTCATTCACAATCTAAAGCTGGAAGGGTTATCAAAGAACAAGTAATTCAATTGAAAAGCAATAAGCTCCCATGAGGCCTGATTTCTCTTGAGAATCTCTTCAATTGCGAAGATGCAAGAAATAGTAAACAAAGATTCACTGCTGAAAAAGGAAACTATGAAGATCTTGATGTTGGAGGAGGCAAGAAGCTCAAAGTCGGAAGGAACATCCCATAGGCAGAAAAGGAAAGGTTGAAAGAATTATGTGCTAAATATGATGGGGTCGTGGCTTGGACCTATGAAAATATCAAGGCATATTATCTAGGCATCATACAACATACTAGCGACATAGTCGAAGGCTCAAAACCCGTCCAACAAAAATAAAGGTTGGTTAATCTGAAAGTAGAAGCATTGATGGCACAAGAGCTTATGAAATTGGTTGAGTCAAGGATCATATACCCAATCAAACATTCCAATTGGCTATCCAATTTGGTCCCAGTCTGAAAGAAGAATGATGGAATACAACTTTGTGTGGACTTTAGGGACTTAAACAAGGCCTCATTAAATGATCACTACCATTTTCCATCAATGGAGAAAATTCTACAGACCATGGCTGGATCGAAGATGTTCTCGCTACTCGATGGTTTTTTGGGGCATAACCAGGTTAATGTAAAGGAAGATGAACAACACAAAGTGGTGTTTACCACTATGTGAGGAACTTTCACATATTCAAATATTCCCTTCAAACTCTCCAATGCATGTGCCACTTTTAAACGAGCGATGGATATCACCTTCAAATGATTGATCAATAAGATCATTCTAATATATCTGGATGACCTAACTATTTCCTGCAAATGAAAAGATGATCATTTTGATCATTTGGAAATGGTCTTCCAAAAGTGTCAGTATTTTGGAATTTCCTTAAATCCCAAAAAATGTGTTTTTGGCGTACCACAAGGCAAGTTGCTTGGCTTTGTGGCATCGAAAGAAGGAATAGCCATAAAACTCGAAAGGGTGAAGGCTATAATGGAACTACCGATACCTATCAACCAAAAGGGGTTACGATCAATTTTAGGAAAAATCAAATTTCTCAACCAATTTATTTCAAATTTCGTGGGCATTGTGAGACCCATCATGCTAATGTTAAAGAAATTCTTAATGTTCAAATCTACTCCTAAAGGTAAGCTTACTTTTGATAAGATTAAGGTAACCATCTTTACAACTTATGTGTTAGCTAACCCATGTAGAAGTTGTTAAATCCAACTTCACAGACCCCGAAGATCACCTGCATGCAAATAACCTGTCACAGAAGAAGACATTGGAGACAAAAAAGCAAGGGTGCTCTGAAATCTAAAAATGTATTAATCAGAGAGAGAATAAATTACAATGATGAATCCTTATGAAAGGATATTGTGCAACCCTAAAAGAAACCCTAATAGGTAGACATTTAATAATTAATATAATTATTAAATGTCACAATATGCAAACTAAAGTGAAATCTTAAGAGAGGAATAAAGGTAACTTAATTAACATAATTAAGTTAAAACCTTTACTCTAACACCCCCCCTTAAGATGAGAAAAAGTTCAGCTACAAACATGTGCAAGAAATAAAAGGTAAATACAATGCATGAAAGTAAACATGGGTCCCGACAACTAGGCCTGATCAGGTACCCATTTACAAAAACAATGCAAACTAAATGAAATGGGGTAAAGGAGAAAACCCAGTGGGAACAAAACTCCTCCTCAAAATAGAATAAAAATAAAGGAATATGATGTACTAATGAAAGAAGGATAGGAGGTGGATTAAATGATACCCCCCATAGACAACTTCTATCATATAAGTACATGTACAATGGTCTCCATAGGAGAGATAGAAAGAGAGAAGAAGGCCCCCCACAATGAAGAAAATCTTGTCACAATGGTAGATGCCTGATTTAGAATCCAAAAAGAGATCTTGAAGTGGAAAATGACATTCCTCCCCTTGGGAAGAAATGGATCCAAAGGACGATGTCGGAGAAACCCTATGAAGAGTGATGAACCAATCTGTCTAAAGATGTGTGCCATGATCGGATGCTGAAGAATCTCTGTGTTTGAATTGAAATAAATAATGTCAAATCCAAACTGATGTGGAAAATCCTAAAATGAAACCTCTGAATGCATTGATAATGGTGGGAAAATAGTGATAACCTGATTGTCAAGGTAGAGGATATGTATACCCTCATAAGAATCCTCCAAATCTGTAATACAAGACTTGACAAACAAGAAAGATATGTCTGCAACATAAGATTCTAAAGTAGCTATGTATGGAAGGTGTATGATGCTCTGCTGTACTGAATCAAGAACAATAGGTAATGCTAATGAAGTCTCAATTGGAAGAGTGGAAAAATGAATACAAGTCTTTGAACCATCAACACATGCAAGACCTGTAAGATACTCAAGCTCCTCTAGAGTACAGTTATCATAGGGTACAAAATCTACATCTGCAAGAGGGATGAGACAATTTGCAATAGGATCCTCAGGGAATGGAGAGATATTAGATTCTCCAAAAATCTCCCAAAGATGTTGCCAAAGTGTACGAGGACAAAAAATGTCGGATAAAGCACACAAAGTGTCAAAATCAACACTACAACCAATAACCCCTACAATATGATCTTGAATAATAACCCATGCAGATAAACCCCTTAATGTGTCTGGTGCAAGTATGAGATCATATAAATAAGGCAAAATATTTATCCACTTACAATGTGTAAGTATGCCCTTTGCCCATGACTCATAATTATCTTTATCCAGAAATACAACTGAAGGGTGAGTAGAAAAAACCCATTATACTCACTCAAATGTAAAAATAAGATATTGAAAATCTCAGCCATGATAAATCATATCAACATAACCCATCCCACGCAAAAATATCTCATGTAGATGCCATAATTTCCAAGTAATTATGCAAAGTGTAAAAAAATACAAAGCTGAATAAAATCTACCTGGTAAATTTTCTGATCAAATAAACTAAAAATATGGAAAGAGCACTAAAACACCTTTCCAATGCCTATTTGTTTGTGCAAAACAGAGTCCAGACGCAAAAGATATGGCTCCCGAAGTGCAAAAATATCATATGACTTTGACTAACAAGAAATACATAAAAAATGCAAACCCAGAAAATCAAACTTGCACCATTGGATAGTGCCTAGAACCAGCTTTCTGATGATATCTCGTTTGCCTTCATGGCATGAAAATCGAGGCAACACGAAAATTGATAGAGCACGAAAAATCAAGGCAAAATGGCACAAAAAATGAGGCAACTCAAAAATGTCTTGATGCCAAAAAAATATGGCACAAAAATCGAGGCGTTCGTATGGATTTTTTTGGCAACGTTTTTGGAAAACCCCAAAAACTCAAAAAAATCAATTTTCAGCAAACCCTATCATATTTTATATGAAAATAGGGGTTTTTGGGTCTTCTGAGCGTAACCATGATGTACGTTTTGCACCAGTATGCACCATTTGAGAGATCAAGGTCAAAATCTTTTAAAAAGTGATGGAAAAATTCTCTGATTTGACCAAAAAACTGCCGTAGCTTGAAACCCTTGCATAGAAAAAAAAACTCTGTAAGTTAATATATTCAAATCACGAACATACAACCATGTAGAAGTTGTTAAATCCAACTTCACAAACCTCAAAGATCACCTGCATGCAAATAACCTGCCACAAAAAAGCAAGGGTGCTCTGAAAGCTGAAAATGTATTAATTAGAGAGAGAATAAAATACAATGATGAATCCTTATGAAAGGATATTGTGCAACCCTAAAAAAAACCCTAATAGGTAGACATTTAATAATTACTATAATTATTAAATGTCACAATATGCAAACTAAAGTGAAATCTTAAGAGAGGAATAAAGGTAACTTAATTAACATAATTAAGTTAAAACCTTTACTCTAACAACCCAGACTTCTCCAAAGATTTCTTGCTCTACGTTTATAGTGTCTAGCAAAACATAGCTTTGGTGCTCACTCAAAAGGATGAGGAGGGAAGAGGAGAACATCTCATCACGTTACATTGCAAGACCCTAAAGGGATATGAAATTGGGTATAACTTTGTTGAAAAGGCCTTTTCTATCATCAATATCCTAAAGAAATTCTGACACTTGGTGTCGGCCAGTAGAATTACCATCCTCATCACTCATCCCAGTGTCAAAGAATACCTCATGGAGGGTGACATAACTGAAAAAGAGGGCCAACTAGATCACCAAGATCTTGGAATACGATGTGGACATCCAACCGGCCAATCTAGTATGAGGAAGAGGTATTTGTGAATACCTTGCACAGGAATTGGGCCCTCAGACAAAAGAAGAGACTGATCAGGTCTATGAAAACTAGTTCGAGTCCAATGAATCATGGTAGCTGATCAAACAGTTCATGTAGACTGAGAATTACCCGACCAAAATCCCACCTCAAAAAAGATGCTACTACCGAGTGCAAGGAAAAATATATGTTGATTGAGGGGTTTTTTTTGAAAAGAAACTATGATGGAGGAGTCCACTACGTGGACCAGCAACAAGCCAAAAAAATTCTAAATGAATTCCACTGTGGCCTCGATGGCGGATACATTTCCACCAAGACCACTACCTTGAAAATAATGTGGGTTGGATATCATTGGCCTACGATGTTCTTCAAAGCCCATCAGATAGTGCATAAATGTACTTAGTGCAATTATTTTGTTGGCAAGTGGAAGAACTCCGCTATCCCATTGAACCCGATTGTGATTGAGGAGCCCTTTGCACAATGGGGTTTTGATTTTATCAGGATGATAAATCCCATCTCCAGCATTGGGAACAAGTGGATACTTACGGTGACTGACTATTTCATAAGATGGATGGAGGCCATCCCACTAAAGAATGCTACAAAAGTAGAAATTATCAACTTTCTCGAGGAATTGATAACAAGATTCGGTTCACCCAAAATCATCATTTTTGACAATGCACGAGCCTTCATAGGCTTTGGAATGTATGACTTCTCTCTTAATCATGGGGCCTACCTCAAGACTTTGTACAACTACTACCCACAAGGGAACAAGTTATTAGAGTCAACTAACAAGAACCTGATTAGGTTGATAAAGCGCATCGTGTCAGAACACCAAAAGGAATGGCACAAGCATCTCCAAGTGGCCTTATGGGCTAGTAGAATTATGCCTAAGCAGATCCTAAACACCTCCCCTTATGAATTAGTGAATGGAAAAGAGGAAGTCATACCCATTTCCATAGAAATTTTGGCACTACAACTATTAAAAGCTTTGGAAGTTGAAGAGGATAGCATAATGGAGGTAAGATTGGTAGAGCTTTTAAGTCTCAAAGAAAAAAGGGAAAAGGTGTTTGATGCCATGATCGAACGTTGGAAAGTAGTCAAACATTGGTTGATAAAAAGGCCTTGAATCCAAATTTCAGGGAAGGGAGTCTTGTGCTAAAATAGGATGAACGAGTTGCAAAACTAGGGAAACACACAAAGTTTGATTCACTATGGAAGGGTCCCTTCCACATCCATACATGCAAAGAAAGAAATGCGTATGAGTTGGAGGATATGAATGGAGACGTTTTGGATATATCGATAAATGATATTCATCTAAAACTAGTCAATTTTCATTAAAATTTACAGTTATGTACCATATGTAAATTTTTATAAAATATGTTTTATGTTTTGCAAATAAGCCATGAGAGGGAAAACATAAATAATAGAAAGATGCTATATATTATATTCATTAAAAGATATTTACAATATAGTACGTGCTTTCGAGCTTGAGGCTCCGAGAGAAGCTAGAAAACCTTCTCATTCAAAACCAAAAATGATACATCTTCAAAAAGAAAAAAGAGGAGGTGGCATGAAAATGGTAGAAATAAGTTCATCCTCCATCAGTCGAAACATTCAAAAATGTGTTTTGGGGGGTTCTCTAGCAAGGTAGTAGCCGGGTTGTCAGCACATGAGGCATGTAGGTAGGGAAGATACCTCAATCCTTGGTATCTAGACTGTAAACTAGGAACACAGAGTGGGTTTTCCACTCGACCCCATGATAATGCTCCACATTATACATCCTTAGAAGAAAGGAAGCTATGGATCAGGATAATAGTCAATGCCGCTCCAAGTCCATAGTCCAAAATTCCATAAGGAAGGAAAGTCAGGGTATCGCCTTCATGTTATCAACGTGTCTCTAAATATGCATGGCATTTGGGATAGCAATGCCAAGAATGGCCACTTGGATGAATTTGACCAACCCATCTAAGTATGCCATATCAAACATGTCATGGAAAATATCTATGACCTAGGGCTTGGAAATGTCCAAGTCCAGCAATGAAGCCATGAATCAAGAGACAACATTTGAATTACAACGCGAATGATTCTCGTCCTTCACATAATCTTTCTCGAGCACCCACTTAAATTCCATGATCACAAGGCAGTCCTTTGTTCCTATCAGACATTTGTTCCTCTCATTTCTCACCTCCGTTACGAAGGATATTTTATGCTTCTAGGCTAAGAGATGAATTGGGGTACCTAGAGTAGTCATAATGGCGACATGAAAACTTACAAACTAGCGAAGGGAAGAAATCAGTGGAAAGAAATCTCCAATTCAAATGCTAACTTAATGAGTATTTCTGCAAGGAAAACATTGCTATTTATAGGAAAATATGCATTGGGTAGGTCGGTGAACAAAAAATTCATTCCTCGTCGAGCGGCAATGGAAAATGTATTAAGGTGGTAAGAATTGAAGGGTAAATCATACGAAGGATTTTAACCAAGCTTCGAGGAATTAATTTGGGTATTGGGAGTTAATACTCGTGTGTACAATCTACTGCCATGTGTTTGTCATCATCATTGATGGTAGCCTACTCGCTTGGATGAAAGGACATTTATTAAAGGGATAACCCCTACTTAATTAAATGCAACTGTCTTTTCAAAGTACACTTCCCATTTCTCAAAGCATGCTTCCCATCTCTCAAAGATTATCTATCAAAAGGGCGACTTAGGGAATATAGTAAATTCATTCTCACATTGAAGTTGTCATTTCCAAGGAGTACAAACCCCACTCTACATGTATCACTCCGTTGGTAGTACTTAGCAAGCTATCGATAATGATAATGCCTTTACTGCATGTATGTGTGATAATTGAATGCACCCAAAAATAAATTCTATTCGATGTGTGGAAACTCTCAAGCAACTGCTTCTCTAAAAGAGGTTTAAGCAAAATCCTTCTAAGAACACTAAAATGGAAAAAGTGACATCTTCTGGTCAACATGCTAGAGTCTCATTTGCAAGGCCAGGCTACACTAACATCTTTGGAGAAATTTCATATGCTAATGCCCCAACATTGGAGGACCATAGATTTGTGCATACCAAAACCATATATCCAAGAAACCTTGTTAAGGATGAGGCAGTTAAGGATTTCATAGAAAATATCTACAACCCAAAGGTACATGTGAACCCCAAAAGCCTTAGAGAGGGAGCATTATGGAGAATGCTCACCCATGGGTCAAAAAATGGTTTTGTAACTTGTCTCTGGTATTGTGGGTTTCCAAAATTCATATTAACCTCCACGTATCCATGCCCAGAGCTGGTTGATGTATGCACAAAAAATCTGAGTGAAGAAATAGGGGTTATCAATGGCAACAAGTTAAAGGTTACCATCAGTGTAGTATCCATCTAGGATATGCTATGCATCCACTCAAATTGGGAGGATGATAAATTTTGTTGTAGAAGGATGGAAGATTTCTAGAAAACCAAGGACAAACAATTAAAATTCTATAAGGATGAATGAACAAGGAGCCATATAATAATCAACTCGTCTTCCCTCTAGCATGAAGAAAGTTCAAATCAGATTGCAGGCCATTTTCTCAATGCTAGATTTTATTTATGGCCATGAAAGTGATGATAAGGTCTACGAGTTCTATATGGGCTTAGCCTTCATGGCTAAGAAAGAAATGAGACAATTTTTTTGATTTCGTTGAGGCAATCATTGAGGGAATGTTGGAACAATTAATAGATTATAACATTTTTTTTGAATTTAGGTATTCCTCTTTTTTGGTACACCTAATTTTACTTCAAAACCCCAAGTTATTTAGTGGTCATTTTTTGCTTAGTAGGTTTGATGTGGTAGGGTTATACAAGCTAGTTTCAGCCTGGACCCATGTGATTTCTAGAACATGGGATTATTATTCTTTTATTGATTATTTTTTGGAAGTGGTAATCCTAGACTTGTCTCCATGTCCTCTAGGTAGGTTTTCCCCTGAAGGTTTGGATTGAATGAAAACCATCAAACCCTAGTGGATTATTTTATGGGGGTAGATTTTTCGTTCATGAAATGTAATGGTTTTAATGAGGATCCTTTTAGGCTTCCAAAATTTATAATAGACAAGACCCTCGCATTGGAGGCATACCATCAGACAACCATTTCCAACAATGCTTATGATGCTAGAAGACATAAGAATTCCTTTACACTCTTACCCTTACCATCACCCAAAGTCAAGTAATGCTTGTAAAATGGGAAGATAAATTTATGCTAACTAGCAAGTTGGCTTGCCTAAGCCTGGTGCTCATTTTTGATATATGGAAGTACAATCCTGCTAGGCATCTCCCAACTATCAAACATGAAGAGAAAGAATATTAGTAGTCAAGGAAGAACTCGACTGAGGAGAGAGTAGAGGTCTACATCGACCTAGCCTTTATAACATATGTACGACCCCCATGGCTCAAATTCTATCCTAGGGTGGTGAAGTTCCAACAAAGTTCCCAGATGGGCCAAACCATCAAAACACAAATAAAGAATTTGGGATGGTCGAAAAGAAAGAAGGCTGATTTCTAGAGGTACCGACAGGAAACCAAAAACCTAAATGCCCTATACAAAGATGTTAAACCTGTCGATGAGAATTTTGATGAGATCTATGATGCTGAAGTTGGATCCAATAATAGTAATCCTAAATTGGATCAAGAGCTCAAACAAGAGCACACACCAGTATCTGCTCCTCCATCTCAAGTACCTGATGTAGGAAAAATGAAGGAGAAAGGATAAAAAAAATGGTATATTAGATCTCATCCTCTGCCAACATCCTACCAAAGGGTAAGAGGACCCGATGATCTCCAAAAATATCTACCACAACTCGAAGGACCCAAGGTTCATCAGGATCAGTCACTAATTATTTTGAATCAATTAGTGTAGCCCCTGAAAAGAAAAGAATAATTCAAGACTTAGGAAGATCAAGCTCATCTATCAAAGGAGAAGAAGAGGTGGACTCCATTCCACCAACATTTTCAGCCCCAACAACCCAGGTAAGTTTCTCACCCACCCTCCTTTCTTCCACTACATCTTTTTTTTTATTGTTCCCTCATCTACAGAAAGAAATCCTCCATCCACCGGTTCTAACATCCTCATCCTTAATACACCCTTAGTTATATTTGATAATGATCCCTATGAAGAAACCCCACACATCGAACATGCATCTTCTGCTGCGGCCACAATTGACTCTTTGATTTCCATATCAAAGGAACTAGTTATAAACAATGATACACCCATGCTAAAAGTTTCCTCACCCTGATCTACTTCCAAGAATATGCCTCTTTTCTCGCCTAATTCCCCTTTTACTCTGATTGGTGTCCCTCCTTCTCAGGCCATGTATGGCATCCCACCCTTTCTAATGATAACACTTCCCTTTGCCTCTTCGTAAAATAATTCGGCTGAGAGTACCCCTTATGTCACCCTCTATGGTCTCCCTAATGGTGTTTCACTTGCCGCATAGAGTATTAAGTCTCCATAGAGTGTCCAATATCATATTGAAGTAACAAGGCAGACCTGCCAAGTGAGGAAGCGTAAGTTGTGGGGAAAGGTTGCGACAAGTCCAACTACCTAGAATTTGGAAACCTATTTCAATGAAGAGCAGAATGCTTTGTTAATATTGATTATGAGGCCGTGAGTATCCAAAACAGAAGGATAAATTCAATTTGAAGACTGCGACATCCAGGTTTTGGGCCTCAATTTAAGCAAAAAACATCCATGTAACAAAGTGGGCCTGGCTAAGGCAACCTAGAAGGTGGTCTATACTGACTACGAGAAGCTAGACAATAAATTGAAAAAGTGTGAGACGAATTTGGTAAATGTAAAATCCACAGTAGATAGACTACAAGTGGAAGTCAAAGGAAAATATTTAGAGATGGCCCGCTTGAGGCAGTTACAGGGGCAACAAAGTGAAGCGACTAAGTTTCTCAAAGAATCCTAGAGTAAAAATGATCTGCTTCATGCCAAGGTGGAAAGATTGAAATGTGAAATTACAGTCGAGCATCAAAAAAGGAGCTAGAGGATGCAACAACTAGAAAAAAAAGTATATATGACGAGCTGCAAAAGGAGTTGTAGGAGATGTAAAAGCAAAAGGTGGACATGTAGAAGGAATCGGCAAACATTTGATCTCAAGCCTTCGACGATCTTTAGAAGGCCCAAGAAGAAATGGAGAAGGAAAAATGGGAGAAGCAAGACATCAAGTCCATTCTATAGACTCACAATGAGGAGATAGAGAGGCTACACTCTAAACTTTCAAGTACTCTTCAGGAGAAGAATGAATTGCAGAAAGACATGAAAGCTAGGGAATCCCAATTCCAGTAAGAATTGACTGCAACATGGGGATATGGGCTCCTCCCAGTGCTTAAAATTTATTACCCTCTCATTGGAAGAGGATCATAGTTGCAGTAGAATCTCTAAATCCACTTTTGTAGTTTCTAATGGATGCACAGGAGTTAAACGCAAAGGTCGGCCCGATGATCAACCGAATTCTGTACATAATCACTCCCCAAGCTACAAAATTATAAGTCTTAATCTCAAGGCTATGTAAGGTGATGGAGGAAGCTTTAAATGGTGCTAGGATTCCTGACTGAAGAGTAGCAGTGGGGAAGGAAAATGAATTTATCACTTGCCACTAGGTCACATTGAAAATAAAAGTCTTTTAGTCGCTGTTGGATAAGATCGGTGAGATAAAAGAAGAATTTAAAGTTCTAGTCTACTCCAAATTACCTACCTTATTGTCACTAGATAGAGGAGTATTGACAATAGAATAGATCATAGAAGCAACCAAGCTCAAGATTCAAGACTCCAAAACACCCCAAAATTTGAACTCAACACCTATAGTTGAGGAGATCAAGATGACACTTCTTCCCCTTTCTCAACTTTACTATCACATCATATTTGTTTCATCAAGATGGGGAGGGGTTTCTTTCAAATAAGTCCCTAATCTCGATCAGACCTACAAAAAATTATGAACTCTCGTCTTGCTCACCAATGAAGACTGGGAGTCTCAAGACACCACTTTCCTCAAACCCCGAGGATTATTGTATATCTGGGTTCATGCCTCTAGCAAATGAAGGCCTCCTATGAGTCACTAGAAATTGTGGAGCTAAATTTTTCCTTCAATTTTTTTGACCCTCACAGGTCTTCTTTCAGCCCCTATTTCTTTTTTGCATTAGGATGGCTTTGTGCCCCAAAGGCTTAAAGTCACTCTTGCTGAAAAGTGTGCAATGCGCCATGTGGTGGCTTCATGAATTTTCTTTATATCATCTTCCTTTCGGGCCCAAACTAGGAAACACGTATTTTTTTGGAAAGGATTTCCTTGAAACTATTCTCACAAATTCAGAAACCTCCCACTAGCTTGCTACGTCAACCATTTCATCAAGTGGATCATGTATTCCGTGAATGTATCTCTTTTTGGGTGGAGTTTGTCTGATAGTGTGATGAAGTTCTTAATTTCAAGGTTGGACTTTTGGGGTGGTGTCATCATTCCTCGTAGCTGATTGGATCATGTTTTAAATAGGATGTGCTAGGATATGATCATCTTCTGGCAACATATATTTGCAAAAATTCTACAGGATCTGGAGCCATTAATGAGACAACTCAAAAATTTATGAGTAAAGATTGTTGTGATCTAATCAGGTCCTAGATTGGATTGGCGTCTATCAAAAGAGAACACTTGGAAGTTGTTCACCTCTAACTAGTTACGGTGATGGCTCTTTCTTCTGGCTATTTAAATGGGTTTGCAACAGGGAGGGAGCATCCTTCTTCTTAATCTTTTGATAGAAGATATAGATCTTTAGGGAGATATATTTCTTAGGAATAGGAAAATTCCATAGAGCACCGTTTGCGCTCTATGGAATATTTTATTTGTTAAGACTATTATTGGATTGGTATCTGACCTTTTTTTTCAGTTAATATATTACAAAAATAGATATTATTAAGAAGAAATCTTTGAGATTGTGTCTTTTATGGCCTTTATCATGAATTCCTTAACATTGTTTATATTGAATGCTCTATGTCAAAGTCATGCATAGGTAGTCTAAATAATTTATTGCATATGCCATTAGATTTTATGTTTGAATGCTACCTTTTAGAAATTAGATCATGTTCATTATACTCTTCCCTTTTCCCTAAATATTATGCTGTATTTCATATTATGATGTAAGAGCAAGGGTGGTTCTGTGAATATCTAAATATTCCTATTAATATATGGGGTTTCTTATTCTTGTCATACCTTAATGGATGCTTCCCACATTTTGATTTAAATGATTTCTCTGTGCTTTCTCTATCCTTAATATTTTGTTCTCTTCCCAACTATGAAGGGCTTGTGGAATTTTGTGTCTATTTCATCAAGAGTAAGGAATTGATAAATTTTGAAATGTTGTAAAAGCTTTGGCGTAAAACCTTCTTTATGTTTTTTTTTTGCATTTCTCTTTTCCCATTTTCCCAAACATAGAGAAGAGCCAGATTTCTTTAAAAATATTGAAGGTCATTCACTGAGGCACAATTTTGTCCCCAACTCACTAAATTTACCATAAGGGTGTTTGGAGAGGCACAAGCTTTTATGATCAATATAACCTATTAGGCCTCGTGAAGACTTCTTTTTCAATTATGAAAAGTTTAAGGAAAAGTGCATAGTAGAATTATCTCTTAAAAATATGCCTCAACCCATGATTGAGCCACCCATCCCTTAGAAACCATGAATGGACCAAAAGACCTTCCAAATATCTAAGAGAATCCTATGATAAATCCTCCTACCATTTCTTATAAGAGACCACGAGACAATCAAAACAATCCTGTTGTCCCTCCTAAAATCAAACAAGTTTACAAAGCTAAAGAGAAAGTGGTTGAGAAACCTCCTATGGTTCCTTCTGTTCCTCCCCTAAGGGAAGATAAAAAAACCTATGGTTGATAAACCCATTCCTACACAATAAAAAATTGAAAATAGAATGAAAAGAAACCAAAATGCTAGAGAGTGTAGGCATAGACGTCATGCTATTTCTTGTATGTTACAAACTAAAGAAGAAACAAACAACATAAAAAATAAAAATAAAAACTTGCTTGAAGTGATGTATGATGATTCTATACCTTCACCGCAATGTAAAGAAGAAACTCCTATTGACATTATCATTCAACCTCCTGTTGTGATCAATTTAGATGATATTGACATTGTAAAGATTGATGAACAAGTGCATAATGAGTTGAATTCATTGTTCTCCTCTTCCACGAGCTTAAATGACAATTCTCCTAAAAAGAGTGTTGAACTTGGTGTGTGTCCTAGTTTGACACTTGATGTTGTCCCTTTGGCTAGTTGTCCACCTTCCACATATATTGATAAAGATTGGGAAGAAAATGACCTGTTATAGGTTGATTCACATGTGCCTTACTAGTTTTTTGCATTGTTTTATTTTTCATGTTTCTTTATGTGATTGCATGTGCGTAATATGATCCCCCGTACTATTACGTTTGATGTCTCTCTCTTCGTGTGCATTCCTCTATTTGTATCTACATTATTCTATATGTTGTAAAATTTTTATCTTTTCCTTGTCTTATGTTTTCCTTTTGGGGATGAAACAAGGCGTCGACACATTTAGGTCTCTTCCATGTTGAACCAAAGAATTTTTATATATTTTAACTCTTTTTGTGTCATTCTTAGATAGTTCTATGAGTATTTAGGGAATGCTGATGTTTTTGAGCTCTATAACAACATTGTAGCAAAGATATACTGACCCCAAATCCATAGATCCCTTATGTGTTTTTGGAGGCAACCCCTCCTTCCCTTTTCATGATGTAGCTTCATTTCAAAAACATATGACTTGGAATAGGGATTTTTGAATAAACTCCCATGTCTTAGGATTGAAAATTGGCTACTTTAAAGCAGTTTCTCACAACAACGGTGTTAGCAACCAATTTAAAGTGGGGGAATACATCAATGATATTTTTCAACATTTCTAATGTTTCATGGTGTGATTTTATTTTTTATTGGTGGTGTCACTGGGTTTGATGTCCTCCAAGAGTGTGATATTTCTTAGTGAATGAATTTCCTCTTGGTGGTGATGCAAGACACTGCATTCCCTAAGTTGTGAGTCTTTTACTCTTGACTTGTCCTCTCTTGGATACATTAGGCATGTAATTCCCTAAGAAGAAGACCTTACACAAACTAAGTGAAATCCCTTTGAACACATAAACTTTTAAATTCATGAAGTTTCCATAGTCCATAATGATATTGCAAAAATATTTCTAGATTAAAATTTTGTGTCAATTTTTACATCACACAGTTTTAATCCAAAAATCTTTTTGCAAATTTTTTTTACTAAGCATTATTGTTCATAAGTGTAACTTAGCATAACACAACTTGCTAACCTTATGGAGCTCGAACCTTAAATTCAAGGCCACCAAGCATAACCCACTTTTCTTTCCTATGGAGCCTTGCATTGCTCATAAGTATTTAACATAACACAACTTGTTAATCCCTATAAAGATTGAACTCCAAACTTAAGGCCACCTAGCTTAACACACCTTGCTTTCTCGTGGAGCCTTACCTTGTCTTTTGGCACCTTATTGAAGTTTTTAGGAGGATATCTTTGATATGGTATGGGATCCTAATATGATTCTCTCATTTTCAACCCTTTTGGGATACTCACCTAGTGGACAACTTGAAATTCCACTACCCTAGAGTGAGAATGTGCAAAAATCGATGGCTTAGATGTGTTTCGCACCGATCGGACCATCTAGGCTTGATATTCCCGGTCTTTGATGTTGGATGATTATGTATCTTTGTGATTGCTACATACATATGTGTCTTGAATGTCTAGTGTGAGTTTGACATGGGGTCATCCTCTCACTAAAGTGGGGGAAAAATGTAGTGTAGGAAAAAGTATCCCTTTTTCAAACTTAATTTGTAAATAATTAATAATATAATAAACTTAATTATGCCTTGATTTAGTGTTGTAATATGTTTTCATATTCACATTAAGTTTAGGGCCATTTTAAATTAAATGGACTTAATTGTGCCTTGTTTTTGGTGTTGTAAGGTGTACCTTTACACTTTCACACTAATCTAGGGCTTTATTAATTGATTGAGATTAATTTTCCTTAATTGGCCCCTTTAATTTAAATCCATACCTAATTAAATGCAATTTCTGAGGGATAAAACATTACATTCATAAATTCCATTACACAACACTTAAATTTGGAAGATGTGTGTCCCAGGAAAGTGACCTAGGACCCATTTTACTTAGGGTGAATGGGTCCTTACTTAGACCTATGACCCTAATTTAACATGATGTTTAACACTGAGGAATGTGTGTCCTAGGTAAGTGACCTAAGACCCATTCACCCTATGGCGAATGGGTCCTCACTTGGATGTAGGACCCCCCTTTAAAATATGTTTTTGGTAGTATTTTAATAATTTCAAATATACTATTCAATATCAGATTGTGATATTTGAATTTTGGGAATTAATGCTAAGATATGTATAAATAAGAGGTTATTTCATTATGTTTCATCCTAAGAACCTAGCAAGTTCAAGTTATCTTAAGAGAACTTTCAAGAGCATTTCCAAGGTGGAATTTTTTATTGAAGATTATTGCAGCAATCAAGATTCATTTCATCATGTCAAATATTTATTGCATCATGCATGTTGTTTGAGCTAATGTGATGATGTAGTGTTCAAGATCTATTCAAGCATTCAAGGACATTGTTTCATATCAAGTTTCATGATCAAGATCTACACTCATTGAGGCTACTTCATGCTAGTTTGTAGATTTGTTATCCAAGGTTCAAATAAGGTTTGGTGAGTTGTTACATTGATTTTTTCATTCATCATTCCTTCATGTTATTGCATTGTTTCATTTCAAGGTTTATTTACCAAAACAAGGTTTGACCAAGGAAAACCCCCATTCCCTAACAAACAACATTTTTCTCTGTTTGATGTGTGATTGTAGATTTTAGGTTGAAGATCCTTTGAAGAGAAAAAATGGAGAAAGTTGCAAATTTTTCAAATTTGTAAGAAAAGTTGTCAAATCATAGAAACTCCTCTATAGGTTTTATTTCTGATTGTCCAAAAATGAACAACTGGAATTTGGGAGTGCAGACCGAGCAGAAGATAACCCAAAAAGCATTTTCTAGGAACCCTAGCCAGAACCCATTCACCATAGGGAAAATGAGTCCTTAGTGAGCTTCAAAAGGTTACTTTTGGTGAAAGGTACACATTATTTTCCCCTTTCCAGATCTACATTTTGATTACTGTTTCTTTCAAATTTAATTATTGCTCTTCATTTGCATATGGGTAAATGCACAAAGTTGTGTCACACTTTAAGCCAACTTATCAACATACTTGAATTTAAGTATTTCTAACTAAAAATAAATTTTGGTCAAACATATGATCTAGTAAGATTCATTCTAGCTAAGTTAGATACTTCCACAACTTTTTCAACTAAAATTGTTGGCTAAAAATATATGGAGCACCACTTTGAGTCCAATTTACCAAAACAATAAAATTATTTAAAAAACTCGAAGTTTCAATAAATCCTACTAATGTAAATAACTTTTTAAAAAATAAAAAAATAAAAATACCCTTTAGTAGATCCATAAGTGTAGTTTACAAAAATATATTTATTTAATAGTTTAATTATTATTTATATTTTATATTTTATTTTTACTAAAAGTAGGTTATCAACACAAAATATTAGGTTGATTCCCATGTCAAGGAAAAATACTATTACTTATTAAAAAAATTGAAAAAAGTATGATGCACTAGATAAAAGAATCCATTTCAAGATGGTATAATTTTTTTTCCATTGTAGATAAATATTTAATATGAAAGTTGACATCCAATGGAAACAATTATTTTTTGATTCATGCACATTTTAATATTTATTTAAAAATATATATTTATCAAAATTGGAAAAAAATATATCCATGCACTAAAGTTTGAAGTTATAAATACACACACAAAATTTGAAACAAAATAAATAAAATTTACTATAAAAAGTTTTATGTTTGATGCAATTTCATTTTTCAACATTTTATCAACAACCAAATTGTAGTGTTAACTTATTAAAAACTAGCTTAATATATATAAGATTTAAAAAAATATAAACATAAAATATACAAAAAAATACACATTTTTCTAGTTTACATCATTTCAAAATTCAAAAAATATATGACACTTTTTAGTGATTCAAGTTTAAAATTTGCATCAGTGTTGGTCGTTTCCTTTAAAAAGTGTGACACAAATTTGTGCTTCTACTCATGTTATAGCTTACATTTTGAATGAAACTAGGAAAATAGGTCCTTTGTGGTTCATCAATCCTATTTTGGAAAACCAGAACAACCCCATTTTTCTTTGTTTCAGTTGTGTTTTTGTTGGGGTAGGTTGTGTTGTTGTTGTTGAGGTATGCTATGTTGTTGTTGTTGAACATACATTTGATGTTGGGTATTGTCATTTAGTGGTGCTGAAACATATGTTTGGTGTTGAGAGTATTGGGTAGATGTTGATCCATGTTGATTTTGCATCTCTTGATCATAATATTATGTTTGAGGAATGTATTATGTTTGGTTTTGAATATTTCTATGGTACATGCCTTGATCTTGGGGTAGTTTTTGATACATGTGTTGTGGGTTGTTAACATACATAGTTGTGTTTACAAAGGGTTGCTGCCTTGTTGGTTTAATACATGTTGTAGTTGTCCCATGTTTTTCATATTCGTATTGGGACCTTGTTGTTGGTTATTCCAATATGTCTCATGTATGTTGGGTCCCATTGTGTTAACATTCTATGGTGGTATGTTTTGATTTTTCAAGAGGTTTGGATTCT
Organism: Sequoiadendron giganteum; assembly: GCA_007115665.2. Taxonomy (NCBI): domain Eukaryota; kingdom Viridiplantae; phylum Streptophyta; class Pinopsida; order Cupressales; family Cupressaceae; genus Sequoiadendron; species Sequoiadendron giganteum. The sequence goes on from CM021105.1 coordinate 593,338,658, forward strand.
CTTGAGTAGGTTGGGCTACCACCGCTTGTTCAATTTGTGATGGATGTCTTTACAATGATTCTCCACATTTTTGGGAAAATGTTGATCATTGGTATATGTGTTGGAGAATAATGGTGGTATCTTGGGATCTACCATTGCTTTGGGTATTTGTCTCACTATTGATTGGTCTCCCAAAGGAATGAGGTTGGGATCCCTGAGGATTTCAACATTAAAGTATATGGGAAACTTGGCCCCACTTTGCAATAGCTTAAGGAAATGTGTGTTAGGATTCTTCCCAATTATCTTGTCCACGAGTTTCTATAATTTTGGATCTTGGGAGTACTCATAAAATACTTCATCAATTATTTTCTTGTCACTATCATACTCCTCTATGATCATGTCCATGAGATTGAGAGATTGATTGTGTTTCCTAGAAAACATGTCTTGATTTTTAAGGTGTATGTCCTCATCACTAGGTGTATGTGACCAATGTACAAGTGGACATTAGCTACCAACTCACCCTATTGTGCCCTAGTAATTATGAGGAAACTATTGAAAAGGGTTTACTCATTGAAAGAGCCCTCATAGCAAGGGGAGTCATTAAACTATACAACAACAAAGACCAAGCTTCAAGTTCAAATGACAAACCAAAAATATGGTCAAAGAACAAAAATATTACCAACGATGGAGTTGTAGATGCAAAATTTGTACGAAATGTACAAACTCCCAGTAGTACATAGAACAATGTAAAAACAAATCAGGAAAATTACCCACCAAAAAACACTCAAAACAACCAACTCACATATCCTCCAAACAATCATCAAAATATCCAATAACCAAATTAAGGGAAGGATATTCAAAGAGGGACGACAAGGCAGAATATTCAATTTAGGAGAAAATTCACTCCATTCAGAGAAACTCTTGAGGTAGTTATGCACAAAATTTTCCAAAATAATCTTATTAGGCTTCCCAATCTTGATAAAATAACTTACGATGAACCCAACTTCAAACCCCATTGGTACAACGAGAATGATAGATGTGAATTCCATAAGATCAAGGGTCACACAATGAATAACTGTATGATACTTAAGAAAATCATACAAGACTTAATAGAGAAAGGAGAGGGCGACATTGAACACCGTCCTAGACCCTCTAATAATAGCGATATGGGAATATACAAGGATTCAATCCGTAATCTTTTCAGGGGAAATGACAAAGGTATAGGTCAATATTAATGAAAAGCTAACTTCACCTATGACAAAATTGTAGGAACTATCTTCCAAGCCTATCAAAATATCAATGTCATGACTATACTAGGAAAAAGCATCGAATGCAATGTGATTAACCAAAGAGGAAAAGTCACAATCCAAGGAGCCCCACTTCTATCCAAAGACACTATCAAGCCTTCCACCAACTATAGCATTTTTGACCAATTGAAGAAAACTCCAAGATTGATCTCTATTCTTGAGCTTTTAAAAATATTACTGACATATAAAGAGATCCTAAAGAAAGTTCTCATTGAGTCTTTGATACCTAATGACCTCAACACCAATGAATTTCAAGCCATGGTTGGTACTATCACTTCACCCCATCACTTTCTCTTTTCTAAAAAAAGACCTTCCACAATGATCATTCCACAATGAAGCTTTGTATCTTGAGGTTTGTGTTCACAAAAAAATAATCAAAAGGGTCCTAATAGATGGGGGTGCAGGTTTAAACATATGTACCCTAAAAATGGTAAAGCAGATGGGATATTCTGATGATGTGATTGACAAGAAAAAGAGTATCACCATAAGGGCCTATGATGATATGTAGATAATTTTTGAGGGAACAATAAAATTTCCAATTCAAGTGGGGCCATCTATAGCATAAACAATTTGTTAGGTACCGGATCTTGTATTTCCATATAACCTCCTCTTGGGATGATCATGGATCCATGAAATTCAAGTGGTCCCATCAACCTTTCACCAATGCCTAAAATTTCCTTACAATGGTAAGGAAGTTGCGATATATGCTAATCCTGAACCCTTCCATTACTACTCAAACTTGGAGGAAAAGTACAAAAATATCCTTCAAATACCCATTGATGATAATCATTCCACTCATTTTCTTATGTTGATCTAGCATAACTTGCATAAACCTCAAATACATCTATGTCAACCTCAAATCCATCTACATCAACTGACCCTCCTAAATCTGAACTCAAGACCCAAGTGCTTGAGAAGGGCTATGGAGAGTACCATTTCAAACAACCCTTTTGCATAAGGGATCTTCCCCAATCACCAAAATCCTATGAGCGAACAATGGAAATAAAGCATGTTCAAGCTGTTACATATGAAGGTCAAATCCACTATCTTCACCAAGTGGGGGGACATGAAGGATGAAGTGGTATTCAAAGAGGATCTCTCATCATGGCTCTATAAAGAAGAATAGAAACACCTTCATCCCCTTCCTATGGAGCTTAGCAAACAAGGTTATCAGATAACAAGAAATATGGGATACACTAGAAAAGGTGACCTTAGTCTACATGAACAAGACATAACTAAACCCATCATAATAGAATAACACAAGAAGAACATATGACTAGGTTATGGTTCGATAGATGTGGTTACCCCAAACACTGAAATTACCTCTTATTAGGAAGTAGCTCCTACTACTATCGAAGAGACATTGGATAACTACCATCTTATAAGAAATGACCTAATGATCGCAAACCTATTTGAAAACTTTGGCATAAATACCATCACCTTCAGACCTACAATTGAGGACTACCATATTGAAGAAAACTCCAACAAATGGGAATGGGAGTCTTGCATCTCTAGTGAATATGACCTAGAAACCCTCTGGGACATTGATAAGTCTACTATCCTTACCTTTTCCCCATCCATATTGACCATAAGCTTTGCTGATAACAATAATAACTTACCCTTACGATACTTGTAGTTGATTTATTGGGATCAACAACATCACGCACTTGTTGTGGACCTATTCCAGAACAACGAAGGGTGATCCCACGATACTGGTTTACAATTTTTGGCCAAACTGGACAATGAACTAAATTTTTTAAAGTAAATCTTCACTTTCGGGCACCTATAGTGGCTAAACCATAAGGAATTTGAAGATGATGCAAACTAGTGATTTGTGACATTTTTTCTATAGATTATAAATATATTATTACAAATTATTTGGAATCAGATTGCACTTCTTTTTCCATCTCCTTCGAAAACTAGTTTTTAACAGTAAACACAATTTTTAAAGAGTGACATTACTGGCTAACACATAACATTTTTCTATGAAGAAATTCTTTTTTTTTTTTCAAATTTAGATTCTTAACGGCAATATCTAGTGCATGGGATTGGTTTCATAGCATTTCATTGAATATTTTTTTAATTAAGTTTCAAAGTCAAACCAGTTATAATTTAAAAATGATTTATTGGCTAAAACATTTTTTTTTTTGATAATCTGCTATTTTTTCCATATGTGAAGAATAAAGAGCCTGATTTTTGGTGAAAAACCTACATTCACAAGAAATAAAAATAAATAAATAATCAAATTAAATTTACTTAAAATTATACTTTTTGGGAAGCTTATAATAAGGACTACATACTTACAAAAAATAAATTTGAAATGAATTCATTTGATCCCCCAAAAGGTAAATCAAAAGTGGTTTTTTTATCATCAATTTGATAGGTGTAAAGGAGACTCTATCATAGGTATGATTTAAAATTAGCGGGGTTATATCAAAGGGGGTTTGATCTAAGGTGGTTTGATCAAACCCTCTTCAATTGGAATCCTTTAAATGGAACTTTTCAAGGCTTAAATCATTATATTTTCTAAAAATATGCGATTTCAACAAATATTAGGATCTCCCAGAAAGTGTAAACCACTATTGTGTGATCACCCCAAATCTATTGCAAAGTTCATGGGAATTCAATAGGGTGTCTATCAAGTAGATCACAAGGCTAGTTTAATCATAGAACTAGAAAAAGGAGCATAATTTGGAGGGGAAATTGGATCCTCCAATTGAAAAATAGAAATGAGAAATTTAAAAATTAAAATGAGATCCCCTAGTGAAAACCACAATGTGGCTCTACCAGATCATGAAAAGAGAAAAAAAAGGATGCATCTTAGGGTGAAAAAATCTTTGAGGAACTTGAAGATGGAGGAATAAATATCCCCATCAAAAATTATCAAGAACACTCAATAACCTTGGTTGAAATTTCAAAACCCATATAGAGGAACCTAAAGTAACATATAATGCAACTTCCGTAGACCTTAGGAAAATGTCAACTCCATGATATTCATCAAGGAACGTAAGATCAAATTCACCTGGACATATGTAGATATTCTTGGGTTGGATCCAACTTTAATGACCTACACCATCTAACAATGTTCCTTGCATCATAACAAGTTAAGCAAAAGCTTCAAAAAATGCACCCACATATAGCACTGCTAGTCAAGGTGGAGCTTCAAAAATTGCTAGATGTGGGATTCATTAGACCCATAGACTATCCTGAGTGGGTATCAAACCTTGTACCAGTATCAGAACCCACTAGGGCAATCTATACAAAATTTAGAGATATCAACAAAGCATGCCCTAAAGATGACTTTCCCCTTCTCAACATCAATATTGTATTGGATCTAACTACTAGTCACAAAATTCTTTCATTAATGGATGGATTTTTTGAGTACAATCAGATAAAGATAACCCTTGAATATCAACACAAAACAAATTTTACCTGTGCTTGGGGAACCTTTTGTTGGAATGTCATGCCATTCAACTTGAAGAATGCAGGAGCCACATATCAAAGAGCGATGGATAAAAATATCCATGAAATGTTGCACATCACCATGGAGGATTATGTAGATGATCTATTGGCTAAATCAGTCACTAGACATGAACACCTGGCTAACTTAGCTATGATATTTGAAAAACTAGAGGAATATAACATGCATCTCAATATAAAGAAATGTATGATTGGAATAACATCTGGGAAAATATTGGGATACATTGTATCCATAAGAGTTATTGAGGTAGATCCCAAAAAATTCAAGACTATCCTAGAAATGCCTCCCCCGAGAACATTAAAATAGTTGCATAGCCTACAAGGTAAGCTCTAGTCTATCAGGAGGTTCATAGGACAACTAGAAGATAAGTGTCATATGTTTGCACACCTCCTCCATAAAGATGTAGCATTGAAATGGGACAAAAGTTGTGACCAAGCTTTTCAACAAGTAAAATACTATTTTCTCACTCCCTGGATATTGATGCCTCCAATTCAGGATAAAAAAATGATTCTATATGTGTCACAATAATAAACTTGGGAACTCTGTTAGCACAACTTGATGACTAGAATAAAGAATGATAATTTTACTAAATTATTTGTACCCTAGTTGGCTATGAGTTGAACTATACACCCATTGAATGAGCATGCCTTTATGTTGTCTTTGCAACACATAAGCTTAAGAATTGCATGTTAAATAGACAAATCAAGTTAATATCTAAGATAGAACCTTTGAAATATCTCTTGGTAAAGGCAACTCTTACAAGAAGAATCACTAAGTGGGTCATGATACTTAGTGAATTCAACATAGAATATATCAATAGAAAAGCCATCAAGGGACATGTAATAGTAGATTAGTTAGTAGTCACACATGTCAAAGATCATCAACCACTCATAGTAAAATTTCCAAATGAAAGCATCCTGATGACAACTTATTGAACCTATTAGACCATTTACTTTGACAGATCCCATACTTAGCATGGTTTAGGGGCCGGTATCCTATTTCTCACACCACAAGGAGACAGTTTACCAAAAGCATATAAGATTTCCTTACCTTGTAAAAATAATATAGTTGAGTATGAAGCATTGATCACTGAGATAAAAATGGATTTAGAATGGAAAATTAAGGAACTAAATGTTTATGGTGACTCCTAGTTGGTCATAAGGCAGGTCAACGATGAATACTAGACTAAAGATGAAAAGCACATGCCATCCAAGAGAATGGTGGACAGATTCAAGCAATACTTTTTGGTCATCATATTTGAAAAGATCCTAAGGGTTAAAAATAAAGTAGCTGATGCTATGGATACTATTGGTTCACTCGTGGACATACCTAAGAATGCTCCTAGATATGAATTCCTAGTAGAAGAGTTGCTTATACTAGCATTTGACATCCCAAAATCTGATAGTGTGTGATGTTGTTGGTCTCAACTCGCCTTGGTATGAGGACACATTTTCCTATATCCAACACAAAATCATACCACCCCATCTAACAACCAATCAAAAGAAAACCTTCATCCATCGAACTTCTTGATTTACTATCCTAGGAGATACCCTATACCACCCAAGTCTCGATGGTATGTTACTTCAATGTATTAATGAAGAAGAATCACAAACTACCTTAAAAGAGGTACACAAAGGTGTTTGTGGGTTTCAATCTAGTGGACCTCACCTAGTCCAAAAGTTATTTCGAATGAGATACTATTGGTCATCAATAAATCAGGAAGAAGGTGATTTTTCTAAGAGGTATCATTAATGCCAGTAGCATGGAGATATTTTGCATGTAGTTGCGCAAGAGTTGCATCCTATCACTACTCCATGGCCCTTATCTCAATGGGGATTAGAATTAATAGGAAAGATATCACTAACTTGATCTAACGGGCATAAATTCCTCATCACTACTATAGAGTACTTTACAAAGTGGATAGAGACTATTCCTCTAACATATATCATAGAAAAAAATCTAAGTTCATTCTTAACTATTTGATCTATCTATATGGAATCCCACAAACTATCATAATAGATAATGGAACTCCATTTACAATCCAAGATTTCTATGAGCTCTACTCAAGATTCTCTATCCAACACCACTCTTCAACCCCATATTAACCTCAAGAAAATGGCTAGGCTGAAGCATTTGATAAGACCATCTTGAAAATCCTAAAGAAAACTGTTAATGACACCAGGTGTGACTATCACCTATATCTAAACCCAACCTTATGGGCTTATAGAACCAAAATATTCACACCTAAAGGTGTAACTCCCTTTTCCTTGGTCTACGGATATGAATGAATACTACATATAGAGGTCAAAATCTCATCCTTGAGAGTTTCACTTAAGGAGCTTGTTAGCAACAAAGAGTATCAGGTATCTAGACTCAATGAGATTGAATTCCTAAATGAAAGATTCTTGAGTGTATTGAACCATCTAAATGCCTATCAAAATTGCCTCAAGCAAAGCTACAATAAGAAAATAAGAAACAAGAACTTTTAGGTTAGTGACTTTGTGATGCAAGAGCATCCAAGGTGTAAAGGCAATCCCATGTCACCAAAAATATTTTAATTTTTCTTTGTTGATTTTAATAAAGTCTTATATGATAGGAAAATAATAATTTCATTTGCAATAATGTATTTTTTAATTTTTGTGTGAAAAGTGAATGTAAATCTAATGGGGAAAAGGTCTTGGTAATTCGGTAAATGTAATTTATGAAAGAATATTCCCATTGGGTGTCCCACTTTTGAAGGAAGACAAAGAGTCATATTGGCATGTATATGTGTCATATGTTGTCATAAAGTGGGCTTCCAAAAGAATATTTCATTTTTCTTTCATGTATTTTCATGCAACAACTGTTATGACAGGTTGTAAGGAATCTATAAGAGATGCAAGTTATAATAGCATCTCAAATTTTATTGGTCAAGAGTTCAGGCACCCAAGAGAGGTTGACATGCATTGGACCATATTTCCTCATGGTATATTTTCAACTCCCAAGGTTGGGCGTATTCTCGTCAAGGTGGTTTCAGTTGACGGTTTTGGAAAACTAGGAGTTGTTTTCTCCTTCCACTTCCTCTATATTATTCATACCTTGTCATTTTGAGAGAGGGCTTGGAGAAGTGAAGTTTTCATACCTATATGCTGCCATAATTGTACCAAATTTTTAAAGACACATTTGTTGTAGTTTTGTAATCAGATTTGAAAGGGAGAGTCTCCCTATTCATCAGTGGTATGAAAACAAGTCATCTTGAGCCTATAAACAAAGTGCTAAAGAGAGGCAATTTGCAGTAGGATCTATGAGTTGTGGGTGAAGATTAAAATTCCTCCAAGAGTTTCTAATAGTGGTAGAGGTAGAGGCAGAGTTGGTGGAGGAAGAAACCCTCCTAGAGATGAAATTAGAGCCCTTAGAAGGCAACTAGAAACTTTACAGGGAGAAATTTACAGAAGAGAAGTGCATAGAGAAAGAGATGATAGTGAAGATGAAACTAAAGAGGAATTATAAGAGGAAGAAGAGGAACAAGTAGATCCTAGAGAAATTAGATTGTTGAGAGCTATATCACAAATTGGAAAGAAATTGAAAATCTAGAGGTTTCAACCTTTAATGTAAGTTTAAATCTTGAAGAGTTGATAGATTAGATTAATGACATGGAAGAGATTTGTGAGTTTGAAGAAATTGAAGACCCTCACAAAGTGAGGTTTGCAAAAACAAAGTTAAAGGGCCATGAAAAAAATTGGTGGAAAGAAATCAAGCTTGAAAGAGGAAGGCAAGGGAAAGTCAAAATTTCAAAATGGGATAGGATGATGGCCAAAATGAAGAGGCAATTTATCCCAATAGATTATGAGTTGGAGCTGCTCAAAAAGATGTAGAGCTTGAGACAAGGAATGATAATTGTGAAAGAATATACAAAATAATTTCACAAGGTCCTGATTAGAACAAAACATTCTGAAGAAAAAAAGGAGAAGGTAGCTCATTATATTAATTGGCTAAAGCCAAGCATACAAGAAGAATTGGCATTGGTGAGAATGACCACCATTGAGGATGCATACCAATTTTCATTGAAAGTCGAGGAAAGACTAAACAAAAAAATTGAAAGAAAACAAAGAGGAAGAGGTCGTGGTGGAAGAACCAAAGGAAGAAGTTATGATGGAAAGCATAAAAATAAAAAATTTGAAGACCAAGGTAGCAACAAAAATAAAAAAAATAAAAATTATCATCCTCCTAGAGATCAAAATCCAAGAGGTAGAGGAAGATCGAGTCAACCCTTCTGCATAAACCTCAAACAACCCTTCTACATAAGCCTCAAATACATCTATGTCAACTTGAAACCCATCTATATCAACTGGCCCTCCTAAATCCACACTCAAGACCCAGGTGCTTGACAAGGGCTGTGGAGAGTACCATTTCAAACAACCCTTTTGCATAAGGGATCTTCCCCCATCACCAAAATCCTATTAGAAACCAATGGAAATAAAGCATGTTCAAGCTGTTACATATGAAGGTCTAATCCACTATCTTCACCAAGTGGAGAGACATGAAGGATGAAGTGGTATTCAAAGAGGATATCTCATCATGGCTCTATAAAGAAGAATAAGAAAAATAGAAACACCGTCATCCCCTTCCTATGGAGCTTAGTAAAAAAGGTTATCAAATAGAAAGAAATATGAGATACACTAGAAAAGGTGGCATTGGTCTACATGAACAAGACATAACTAAACCCATCATAATAGAATAACACAAGAAGAACATATGACTAGGTTATGGTTCGATAGATGTGGTTACCCCAAACACTGAAATTACCTCTTATTAGGAAGTACCTCCTACTACTATCAAAGAGACATTGGATAACTACCATCTTATGGGAAGTGGCCTAACGATCACAAACCTATTTGAAAACTTTGGCATAATTACTATCACCTTCAGACCTACAATTGAGGACTACCATATTGAAATAAACTCCAACAAATGGGAATGGGAGTCTTGCACCTCTAGTGAATATGACCGAGAAACCCTCTGGGACATTGATAAGTCTACTATCCTTACCTTTTCCCCATCCATATTGACCATAAGCTTTGCTGATAACAATAATAACTTACCCTTACGATACTTGTAGTTGATTTATTGGGATCAACAACATCACGCACTTGTTGTGGACCTATTCCAGAACAACGAAGGGTGATCCCACGATACTGGTTTACAATTTTTGGCCAAACTGGACATTGAACTAAATTTTTTAAAGTAAATCTTCACTTTCGGGCACCTATAGTGGCTAAACCATAAGGAATTTGAAGATGATGCAAACTAGTGATTTGTGACATTTTTTCTATAGATTATAAATATATTATTTCAAATTATTTGGAATCAGATTGCACTTCTTTTTCCATCTCCTTTGAAAACTAGTTTTTAACAGTAAAAACCATTTTTAAAGAGTTACGTTACTGGCTAACACATAAAATTTTTCTATGAAGGATAAAATTCTATTTTTTCAATCTTAGATCCTTAATTGTGATATCTAGTGCATGGAATTGGTTTCATAGAATTGCATTGAATATTTTTTCCTAATTAAGTTTCAAAGTCTTAGTTATAATTTAAACATGATTTACTAGCTAAAACATAATTTTTTTTGTATGCATCGAAATTAATTCTTTTTGTTGGATCAAGGACATCAATATCTAGTGCATAGATATTTTTCAGATTTTTTTTTGATAATCTGCTATTTTTTCCATATGTGAAGAATAAAGAGCTTGATTTTCGGTGAAAAACCTACATTCACAAGAAATATAAAATAAATATAATAATAAAATTAAATTTAATTAAAATTACTTTTTGGGAAGCTTATAATAAGGACTACATACTTACAAAAAATAAATTTGAAATGAATTCATTTGATCCCCCAAAAGGTAAATCAAAAGTGGTTTTTTTATCAGCAATTTGATAGGTGAAAAGGAGACTCTATTATAGGTATGATTTAAAATTAGTAGGGTTCTATCCAAGGGGGTTTGATCTAAGGTAGTTTGATCAAACCCTCTTCAATTGGAATCCCTTAAATGGAACTTTTCAAGGCTTAAACCATTATATTTTCTAAAAATATGCGATTTCAACAAATATTAGGATCTCCCAGAAAGTGTAAACCACTATTGTGGGATCACCCCAAAGCTATTGAAGAGTTCATGGGAATTCAATATGGTGTCTATCAAGTAGATCACGAGGCTAGTTTCATCATAGAACTAGAAAATGGAACATACTTGGAGGGGAAATTGGATCCTCCAATAAAAAAATAGAAATGAGAAATTTAAAAATTAAAATGAGATCCCCTAGGGAAAACCACAATGTGGCTCTACCAGATCATGAAAAGAGAAAAAAAAGGATGCATCTTAGGGGGATAAACTCTTTGAGGAACTCCACGATGGAGGAATCAATCTCCCCATCACAAAGTATCAAGAACACTCAAAACCTTGGTTGAAGGTTCAAAACCCATCAATGTTGGAACAATAGAGGAACCTAAAGTAACATATCATGCAACTTACTTAGATCCTTAGGAAAAAGTCATCATGACATTCATCAAGGAACGCAAGATAAAATTCACCTGGACATATGTAGATATGGTTGGGTTGGATCCAGATTGAGTGACCTACACCATCTAACAATGTTCCTTGCATCATAACAAGCTAAGAAAAAGATTCAAAAAATGCACCCACATATAGCACTGCTAGTCAAGGTGGAGCTTCAAAAATTGCTAGATGTGGGATTCATTAGAACCATAGACTATCTTGAGTGGGTATCAAACCTTGTACCAGTATCGAAACTCACTAGGGCCATATGAATCTATACAAACTTTAGCGATATCAATAAAGAATTCCCTAAAGATGACTTTCCCCTTCTCAACATCAATATCATATTAGATCTAACTACTAGTCAAAAAATGCTTTCATTAATGGATGGATTTTCTGAGTACAATTAGATAAAGATAACCCTTGAATATCAACACAAAACAAATTTTACCTGTGCTTGGGGAACCTTTTGTTGGAATGTCATGCTATTCAACTTGAAGAACACAAGAGCCACATATCAAAGAGCGATGGATACAAATTTCCATGACATGTTGCACATCACCATGGAGGATTATGTAGATGATCTATTGACTAAATCAGCCACTAGACATGAACACCTGGCTAACTTAGCTATGATATTTGAAAAAATAGAGGAATATAACTTGTATCTCAATCCAAAGAAATGTGTGTTTGGCATAAAATCTTGGAAAATATTGGGATACATTGTATCCATAAGAGTTATTGAGGTAGATCCCACCAAAGTCAAGGCTATCCTAGAAATTCCTCTCTCGAGAACATTAAAACAATTGCATAGTCTACAAGGTAAGCTCTAGTCTATCAGGAGGTTCATAGGACAACTAGAAGATAAGTGTCATATGTTTGCACACCTCCTCCATAAAGACATAGCATTGAAATGGGACAGAAGGTGTGACCAAGCTTTTCAACAAGTAAAATACTATTTTCTCACTCCCCGGATATTGATGCCTCCAATTCAGGATAGAGAAATGATTCTATATGTGTCACAACAATAACTTTGGGAGCTCTGTTAGAAAAACTTCATGACTAGAATAAAGAATGAGAATTTTACTACATTATTTGTACCCTAGTTGTCTATGATTTGAAATATACACCCATTGAATGAGCATGCCTACTGGTTGTCTGTGCAACACATAAGCTTAGGAATTACATGTGAAAATAACCAAATCAAGTTAATATCTAAGATAGAACCTTTGAAATATCTCTTGGCAAAGGAAACTCTTACAAGAAGAATCACTATGTGGGTCATGATACTTAGTGAATTCAACATAGAATATGTCAATAGAAAAGCCATCAAGGGACATGGAATAGTAGATTAGTTAGTAGTCACGCATGTCAAAGAACATCAACCACTCATAGTAAAATTTCCAAATGAAAGCATCCTGATGACAACTTATTGAACCTATTAGACCATTTACTTTGACAGATCCCATACTTAGCACGGTTTAGGGGCCGATATCCTATTTCTCACACCATAAGGAGACAGTATACCAAAAGCATATAAGATTTCCTTACCTTGTACAAACAATGTTGTTGAGTATGAAGCATTGATCACTTGGATAAAAATGGATTTAGAATGGAAAATTAAGGAACTAAATGTTTATGGTGACTCCTAGTTGGTCATAAGGTAGGTCAACGATGAATACTAGACTAAAGATGAAAAGGTCATGCCATACAAGAGAATGGTGGACAAATTCAAGCAATACTTTTTGGTCATTATATTTGAAAAGATCTTAAGGGTTAACAATAAAGTAGCTGATGCTATGGATACTATTGGTTCACTCATGGACATACCTAAGAACATTCCTAGATATGAATTCCTAGTAGAAGAGTTTCTTATACTAGCATTCAACATCCCAAAATCTGAACTAGTGTGTGATGTTGTTGGTCCCGACTCACCTTGGTATGAGGACACATTTTCCTATATCCAACACAAAATCATACCACCCCATCTAACAACCAATCAAAAGAAAACCTTCATCCATCGAAATTCTTGATTTACTATGCTAGGAGATACCCTATACCACCCAAGTCTCGATGGTATGTTACTTCAATGTCTTAATGAAGAAGAAGCACAAAATACCTTAAAAGAGGTACACAAAGGTTTTTGTGGGTTTCACTCTAGTGGACCTAACCTAGTCCAAAAGTTATTTCGAATGAGATACTATTGGTCATCAATGGAGCAGGAAGCAGGTGATTTTCTAAGAGGTATCATTAATTCCAATAGCATGGAGATATTTTGTATGCAGATGTGCAAGAGTTGCATCCTATCACTACTCCATGGCCCTTATCTCAATGGGGATTAGAATTAATAGGAAAGATATCACTAACTTGATCTAATGGCACAAATTCCTCATCACTACTATAGAGTACTTTACAAAGTGGATAGAGACTATTCCTCTAACATATATCATAGAAAAAAATCTAAGTTCATTCTTAACTATTTGATCTATCGATATGGCATCCGACAAACTATCATAACAGATAATGGAATTCCATTTAAAAGCCAAGATTTATGTGAGCTCTGCTCAAGATTCTCTATCCAACACCACTTTTCAACCCCATATTATCCTTAAGAAAATGGCCAGGCTGAAGCATCCAATAAGACCATTTTGAAAATCCTAAAGAAAACTGTTAATGACACCGGTCGTGACTATGACCTACATCTAAACCCAAATTTATGGGCTTATAGAACCAAAATTTTCACACCTAAACGTGCATTTCCCTTTTCCTTGGTCTACAGATATGAACCAATACTACATATAGAGGTCAAAATCCCATCCTTGAGAGTGTCACTTAAGGAGCTTGTTAGCAACAAAGAGTATCAGGTATCCAGACTTAATGAGATTGAACTCCTAAATGAAAGATGCTTGAGTGTATTGAACCATCTACATGCCTATCAAAATTGCCTCAAGCAAAGCTACAATAAGAAAATAAAAAACAAGAACTTTTAGGTTGGTGACTTTGTGATGCAAGAGCATCCAAGGTGTAAAGGAAATCCTATGTCACCAAAAACATTTTAATTTTTCTTTGTTGATTTTAATAAAGTCTTGATAATAAAATAATAATTTCATTTTCAATAATGTATTTTTCCTTTTTGTGTGCAAAGTGAATGTAAATCTAATGGGGAAAAGGTCTTGGTAATTCGGTAAATGTAATTTATGAAAGAATATTCCCATTGGGCATCCCAATTTTGAAGGAGGTCAAAGAGTCATATTTGCATGTATATGTGTCATATATTGTCATAAAGTGGGCTTTCAAAAGAATATTTCCTGTTGCTTGCATGTATTTTCATGCAACAACTATTATGACAGGTTGTAAGGAATCTATAAGAAATGTAAGTTATCATAGCATCTCAAATTTATTGGTCAAGAGTTCAGACACCCAAGAGAGGTTGACATGCATTGGTCCACATTTCCTCATGGGATATTTTCAACTCCCAAGGTTGGGCGTATTTTCCTCAAGGTGGTTTCGGTTGACGGTTTTGGAAAACTAGGAGTTTTTTTCTCCTTCTACTTCCTCTATATTATTCATACCTTGTCATTTTGAGAGAGGGCTTGGAGAAGTGAAGTTTGCATACCCAGATGCTACCATAATTGTACTAGATTTTTGAAGACACATTTGTTGTAGTTTTGTAATCAGATTTGAAAGGGAGAGTCTCCCTATTCATCAGTGGTACCAAAGCAGGTCATCTTGAGCCTATAAACAGAGTGCTGAAGAGAGGAAAATTGCAGTAGGATCTGTGAGTTGTGGGTGAATATTAAAATTCCTCCAAGAGTTGCCAATAGTGGTAGAGGTAGAGGCAGAGTTGGTGGAGAAAGAAACCCTCCTAGAGATGAAATTAGAGCCCTTAGAAGGAAACTAGAAACTTTACAGGAAGAAATTTACAGAAGAGAAGTGCATAGAGAAAGAGATGATAGTGAAGATGAAACTGAAGAGGAATTAGAAGAGGAAGTAGATCCTAGAGAAATTAGATTGTTGAGAGCTATATCACAAATTGGAAAGAAATTGAAAATCTAGAGGTTTCAACCTTTAATGTAAGTTTAAATCTTGAAGAGTTGATAGATTAGATTAATGACATGGAAGAGATTTGTGAGTTTGAAGAAATTGAAGACCCTCACAAAGTGAGGTTTGCAAAAACAAAGTTAAAGGGCCATGAAAAAATTTGTTGGAAATAAATCTAGCTTGAAAGAGGAAGGCAAGGGAAAGTCAAAATTTCAAAATGGGATAGGATGATGGCCAAAATGAAGAGGAAATTTATCCTTGTAGATTATGAGTTGGAGCTGCTCAAAAAGATGCAGATCTTGAGAATAGGAATGAGAACTATGAAATAATATACAAAATAATTTCACAAGGTCCTGATTAGAACAAAATATTCTGAAGAAAAAAAGGAGAAGGTAGCTCATTATATTAATGGGCTAAAGCCAAGCATACAAGAAGAATTGGAATTGGTGAGAATGACCACCATTGAGGATGCATACCAATTTTAATTGAAAGTTGAGGAAAGAATAAACAAAAAAATTGAAAGCAAACAAAGAGGAAGAGGTCGTGTTGGAAGAACCAAAGGAAGAAGTTATGATGGAAATCATAAAAATCAGAAATTTGAAGACCAAGGTAGCAGCAAAAATTAAAAAAATAAAAATTATCATTCTCCTAGAGATCAAAATCCAAGAGGTAGAGGATGATCAGGTAGAGGATTCAAAAGAGGTAGCTTTCACGAAACCTATTTTCGATTTGGTGAAGAGGGGCATATAGCGTATGACTGCCCTCATTATAAAGAAAGGACCAATAGAAGATTAGAAAATCAGAATAGAGAAAAAAAAAATCAATAAGGAGGACACACACTCATTGCATTCTGAAGAAGCAGAAGTAGGTGAAGCCCTAATGACAAGAAGAGCATTGTTGCATGACGAAGATGGACCAGTTCAAATTAAGAGATTATTTAGGACAAGATGTAAATGTGAAGGGAAATCTTGTAATTTCATCATAGATAGTGGAATCACATATAACTTGGTATCCGAAGCAATGGTGAGAAAATTAAAGCTAGAGAGGAGAAAGCACCCAAAACCATACTGAATATCGTGGGTACAAGACAATCAAAAGCTCTTGATCAATAAGCAATGTTTGGTAAAATTTAAAATAGGAGGTTATTTTGATGAAATATGGTGTCATATAATTCCCATGGATGCATGCCATATTTTCTTAGGAAGGCCTTGACAGTATGATAGGAAGGCTAAACATGTCATCTAGTTGTGCTAACACATATACCATAACTAAGGATGGTGTGAAACATAAATTGAAACCTTTGAAAGAAGATTTGGTTAAATTTTGTAGTAATGCAAGAGTATTTTTAGTTGATGCAAGAAAATTCTTAGATGGTATGAGGTATGAGATTTTTTTTTTTGCTTTGATCCCTAAGTCTAACTGTGAAAATGTGGAAGATGTTCTAGTGGAGGTTGGAAATTTGTTGTAAGAGTTTCAAGGGATTGTTTCTGACAATGCACCTGAGGGGATGCCACCTTTGAGGAAGATAAGTCATCAAATTGATCTAATACTAGGAGCATGTTTTCCCAACAAAGAATCCCATAAAATGTCTCCAACCGAGAGTGAAGAGTTGAACAAGCAAGTTCAAGAATTATTTCAGAAAGACTTGTTTCAGGAGAGTCTAAGCCCATGTGCAGTGCTTGCTGTCTTGGCACCAAAGAAAGGAGGAGAATGGAGGATGTGCACAAATTCAAGGTCTATAAAAAATATTACCATCAAATAAAAATTTCCATTGCCAAGGACGAATGATATTATGGATTGTTTGAGTGGAGCTGCATACTTCACCAAGATTGAATTGAAGACAGGTTATCATCAAATACGAATCCGAGAAGGTGATGAGTGGAAAAAAACTTTCAAGACCAAGGAAGGTTTATATGAATGGTTGGTCATGCCTTTTGGAATAACCAATGCTCCTAGTAAATTTATGAGGTTGATGAATGAGGTATTAAAAGAGTTTTTGGGCATATTTGTTATTGTTTATCTAGATGATATATTGATCTTTAGTAAGACACTAGAGGGGCATTTTTTGCATATCAGATTTTCTTTTGAAAAGTTGAGGGAAGAAAATTTTATCATTAACTTGAAAAAGTGCAGCTTTATGAAGAGGGAACTAGTATACTTGGTTTCGTTGTTTTAGGAGAAGGTCTCAAGATGGACCCGAAAAAGGTGAAAGCTATTTTAGAATGGCCTACACCTAGAAGTACTACCGAGGTGAGATCATTTAATGGTTTAACAAGTTCTTACAAAAAGTTTATTAGAGGTTTCAGTAGTATTTGTGCACCACTAACTAAGACCATGAGAGGAAATAAAATGGATTTCAGATGGACTATAGGAGCAACAAAAAGTTTTGATTTGTTGAAGGCCAAAGTGATAGAGAAACTTATTTTAGCACTTCCAAATTTTAGCAAGGTATTCCAAGTTCATTGTGATGCAAGTGGACATGCGATTAGAGCTGTCCTAAGTCAAGAAGGTAAACCCATTGCTTACTTTAGTGAGAATTTAAATGATTCAAAAATAAAATATTCAGTGTATGATTAGGAATTTTATGCTATTGTGCAAGCATTGAAAAAGTGGAGACACTATATTTTACCTAAGGAGTTTGTTTTATTTACTGATCATCAAGAACTTCAATATTTGAGTAGTCAAGGGAAGTTAAATTAGAGGCATATGAAATGGGTAGAGTTCTTGAAAATCTATACTTTTTTTTGAAACATAGGAGTGGGAAGTCTAGCAGGGTTGCAAATGCTTTGAGTAGAAGACAAGGTTTGTTGATTGAAATGTAGGTTGAGGTTGTTGGATTCAATGAGTTGAAGGAGTTGTATGAGGAGGATCCAGATTTTGGAGAGGCTTGGAAGGCTTGAAAAGAGCCTATTTCTGGTGATAGGATCAAGTGGCTGGATTATTTAACCCAAGATGGTATGTTGTTCAAAGGAAATAAGTTGTGTGTTCCTAGAATTTCAATGAGAGTAAATTTGATTAAGGAAAAACATAGTGGAGGACTTGTAGGGCGTTTTAGTTTTGATAAAACCATAAAAATTGTTGGAGAGAAATATTATTGGCCTCAGTTGTATCAAGATATCAAAAAAATTGTGCAAGGTTGTAGGATTTTTCAGGTAGAAAAAGGAACTAGTAAGAACATAGGTTTATATTAGCCACTACTAGTACTTGAGAGGCCATGGGAGGAGATCAATATTGATTTTGTTTTGGGTTTGCCAAGGACCCAAAGGGGACATGATTTAATATTTTTTTGTAGTGTATAGATTTTCCAAGATGGATCATTTTATTCCATGTAAGAAGACTAATGATGTTGTGAATGTTACAAAATTGTTTTTTAGGGAAATAGTGAGATTACATGGTCTTTTGAAGAGAATTATTTCAAATAGAGATACAAAGTTTGTGGGGTAATTTTGGAGGATATTATGGGAGAAGATGAAGATTTATTTGAAGTTTTGTTCAACCTACTATCCATAAACATATGGTCAAACATAGGTGGTAAATAGAAGCTTGGGTAATTTGTTGAGATGCCTAGTTGGAGATAAGTTAAAAGGGTGGGATTTGATTCTACCTTAAGAAAAATTTGCATTTAATAACTCAGTGAATAGAAGTACTAGTAAGTATCCATTCCAAATTATTTATGGAAGCATCCCAAGAGTTGTTTTAGATATGAAAAATATTGATAATGTTGATAAGAAGAGTGCATAAGTAGATGACTTTATTGAACACATAAAGAACATACATGAGGAGGTCTAAAATTACATCAACAAAATGAACTATTAGTACAAGTCCAAGGATTATTTGAAGAGGAGACATAAGGAGTTTAAGGTTGGTGATGAGGTAATGGTACACTTGATAAAAAAAATATTTCTAGTTGGTACCTATAATAAGCTAAAAATGAATAGGTTTGGGCCTTGCAAAATTATGAGCAAACATGATTCGGGTAATGCATATGAAGTAGAGTTTCCTAGTGGACTTAATATTTCACCTATTTTTAATATTTATGATCTAACAAAGTTTAATGAAGTTGAAAGTTATGAAGGTACAATAGGTTAAACAATTCATATACCAACACCTACTTTGGAAGAGGGAAAAATAGAGGCAATTTTGGACAACAGGGTGAGTAGGAGTACAAGGCACAAAAAATACTTCTAGTACTTGGTCAAATTTTTTGGAATTCCTATTGAAGACTCATCTTGGCTATCAAAATATGAGGTTTAATGTCTTGGTTACCCTCTTGAGAAGTGATAGGGTCACTTTTCTTCTACCTTGGGTGTTTGATGCAAGAGATCTAAGGTGTAAAGGAAATCCCATGTCACCAAAATTATTTTCATTTTACTTTGTTAATTTTAATAAAGTATTAGGTGATAGGAAAATAATAATTTTATTTGCAATAATATATTTCTCTTTTTTGTGTGAAAAGGTGAATGTAAATCCAATGGGGAAAAGGTCTTGGTAATTCGGTAAATGTAATTTATGAAAGAATATGCCCTTTGGGCGTCCCACTTTTGGAGAAGGTAAAAGATTCATACTTGCATGTACATGTGTCATATATTGTCATAAAGTGGGCCACCAAAATAATATTTCATGTTACTTGTATGTATTTCCATGCAACAACCGTTATGATAGGTTGTAAGGAATCTGTAAGAGGTGTAAGTTGTCATAGCATCTCAAATTTGATTGCTCAAGAGTCTAGGTGACCAAGATAGGTTGACATGCATTGAAACACATTTCCTCATGGTAGATTTTCAACATGTAAGGTTGGGATTATTTTCCTCAAGGTGGTTTTAGTTGATGGTTTTGGAAAACTAGGAGTTTTTTTCTCCTTCTACTTCCTCTATATTATTCATGCCTTGTCATTTTGAGAGAGGGCTTCTAGAGAAGTATAGTTTGAATACCCAGATGTTGCCAAAATTGTACCAGATTGCTGAAGACACACTTTTTGTAGTTTTGTAATCATATTTGAAAGGGAGAGTCTCCCTATTCATCACTTGGTCCTAAAGGAAAATCAAAAGGTTTAGTTGAATCAAGATGAAAAAGGAAAGTTTGAACCAAACTGGCTAGGTCCCTACATCATTACAATAAGCTACAACTTTGGAGCATATAAGTTGGTTATGCTAGAAGGAGAACCTCTAGCTAAACCTCTTAACAACAGTCATCTTAAGAAATTTTACACCTAAGTGTATTAAAATATCCCAAGCAAAAGAGAAAGTGAATTAAAAAAAATTTAAAAAAGAAAAAATGAAAGAGAAATAAAATCTTCTTTAAGTGAAAGCCACCTTGTGGCAATTCTAGCACCGACATCATAGTGAAAACCTGGTAAATGAGCACTACATTTGAATAAGACCTTCATCCTGATCTATAAGCACTATCTATCTACTATCACATTCATTTCGCCCATCTCCATAATAAAACATGCACCTAACCATGGCTCGATAAATGATCAAGTGTTGAACCTTGCTGCACCATCTCTATCCTCCATCTGTCTTATCCATCTATCCCTAATAAATATATCTCTTTCCCAAACTAGGAGAAACTTCCTGTACCCTTGTAGCAAAGTGGATCCTTGTTAATCCCACAATTTGTAGAATTCTATCAAAATAAAATAAAAAACATCCAAAAAACTAAACAAAATAAAAAAATCCAGAAAAACATAAAAAACTAAAACAAAGTCATAAAACTTAGAAAACCCAAAACATCATAAGCCGTCTCTGGATGAGCCGCATTGAGTCAAAATAAGAAAACTACGAGCCTCTGCATATATAATGTAGGCAAGGACATCATTGATGAACCCTTGAGGCCCTAGGTTAGTCCCCTTAAGTGTCCCTTTTGATCTTTTAAGCTTGGTCAAAAATCCAAAAACGTTCGTAAAGAGTCAGAAAACTCTAAATATAGTGTCACTCAATACAATCAAACTATGATGTCTCTATGTTCGTCATGTAGGCAAGGCAATCATTGATGAGCCCCTGAGGCAATAGGTTAGTCCCTTTATGCCCCCTAATTGTCTCTAAAACTCTCTAGAAAGTCAAGAATAACATCAAATAAATATAAAAGCACAAAAACTTTCAAAAAAATATCAAAAATAAAACCTATCCTTGCTATCACCTATCCACAATAAAATTTCCATCGATAATAAACAATCATTGTCTTCAACGTTTGAAAATGAAATCTAGAAATTCCAAGCAAAGAATCAAAATGACTGAATCATCATCAGACTAAAACAATACCTAAGTGTTAACTACCCTATTTTTTGAAAATCATTATCAACATCCTAACATGTGTCTTAAAGGATAAATCATTACTATAATAGACATCATCGATGGATAACATCATGAAACATCAAAAAATCTATGGTAAGTGATACAACAACATTATTTATCTTTTATGATCTTATATTTTTGATTTATCTTATTGTCACAATCCTAGGATCTCTCAAGGGTGTCCATAAGGATTTAGAGAGGAAGGAATGGGGCATTGATCATGGATTTTTTATCTTCTCTATTTGTTGGATGCTTTTTTGCAATACTACCATGACGAATACTTGCTTTTTTCTATGTGTGGAAGTCATTTTGGGGCAATTCATATAGCAGTTGCATGTTAGGTACTTCATACCTCTCTATGTAACTAAACCAAAATGTTTTGAAACTTCTCACCCATACACTCTAACAAGGTTTCCGTATGTCTAGTATGTCATTAATACCCTCGTGCATCATGTCTATTTGCTACATTAATAAGGATTGCTAAACATTACTAAGTCTCCATGAAGCAAAAACAAACTCATCATATTTTAGATATCATCCTATTTCTTCTATCCTCTAATCCTACTAGATTTTCTTCTAGTTAACATTTATTTTATAGTCCTAGCACTTAAGTGCATCACATAAAATTTAGTTCTTTATCTAGAATTTTCACCAAATTTTTTGAGGGGGCACCATGCTATCTTGCCATCATCGGGCAACTCCTAAGTAGGAATTTTTGAATTTTCTTTGACACAACACTCAAAATCACATTCTATCAAAGAGGGGAAAAATATAAATACTTGAAATTGTCCTAGCATGTGAACTAGCATTTTAACACTAATATTCATCTTTCCCTAATGATTAAATAATGTTCAATTATCTAATTATTGTTTAAAATCATATTTAAACTATTAATTAAATGACTTTTTTTTAGTTGATTAATTCATTTCAAATTATATCTTTAATTATTTATTCTTCTTGATTAAATAAATAAATCTTATTTATTTAATTATGTCACTAACTTAGCTTATTCATCTACTTTAATTAAATAGTTATCAATTATTTATTTAATTAAAAAATCAACCCCCCCTTCTAAATTAAATAATTATCTATTTCCCATCACGCATAAATTAAATAGTTATCTTTAATTATTTAATTATCTATTTCCCATCATGCATAAATTAAATAGTTATCTTTAATTATTTAATTATCTATTTCCCATCATGCATACATTAAATAATATCAAATAATCTTTAATCCTCTTTCAACTTCTAAATTAAATAGTTATCTTTAATTATTTAATTCCTCTTTTTTCCTCTCAACATTATCCATTAATAAATAATTTTTTATTTATTAATTAAATCTTATCTTGCAAATTCCTCCAACAATTAATTAATTATTTAATTAATATCCTCTCATACATTGTTTCCTTAGACGTAATGACCACTTTCTTCTAGTTGACTGAGTAACCAATGTCAGTTGACTATCCAATCTATTTGGTTAATTGATCGATTAATTCTCTTGACTAATACTCTCTCCCAATCAACTAAAATTGACTATTCAATCTATCCAATGAACTATTCAATCTAATTAAGTTCACTCCCACTCACTTCCAGTCTTCATTGGAGTTAATTCTTCAATCTATTTCCTCTCAACAGGCCTTGACCATTGATTATGATCTATCACCTCTTTATCCTAGCCATTGATTCAATTTATTGAAATATATAAAACAGCCCCCATCCTTCTCATAATCTACCTAGAATTTTCATAGCGAAGCGTTGAGCGATTGAGATTATTGTCATATTATCTAGGCCACCCTTATTATCATTGATTTGAAGCTTTTGCAAATATGGAGGCTTCGTATTGATCCAAACAATCCAATGTCCATTATTAATATGAATATAATCCGACATGGGATGGTAAAATTGTAGTCTTTTGAATCTGTTTATGTTCTCTTTTATTGCTAACAAATTTCTTGTTGAATTCATTGCTTTTCAATTTCATTTCATGAGTAGGTTGGGATTTATTTTGGTTTGATTTCAATTCATTTGATTTCACCGGTGTATTCCATCTTTCTATTTCCCTCTTACAATAATTAAATAATTAGGATTTATTTATTTAATCAAGAAGATTAATTGAAATGAATTAATTAAATAACATAAAGTCACTTAATTGACAGTGGAAATATGATTTTAGACAATAATTAAATAACTAAAAATTATTCAATCATTAGGAAAAGATGAATATTAGTGTTAAAATGCTACTTCACATGCTAGGACAATTTTAAGTATCTACACAACTAAGAGGGTAGATCTATAGTATACTTTAGTGAAAGTATTAATGATTCAAAGAAGAGGTATTTCATTTATGATCAAGAGTTCTATGCCATAGTGAAAGTTTTGAAGAACTTAGTGACAAATATTGTTGGCCAAGGATGAGGGTTTAATATAAGTTAGAAAATCTGTGCAAGGATTCCAAGTTTGTCAATATTCCAAAGGAGGGAGTCAAAATGCCAGACTATATTTCCCTTACCCACACTAGAGAAATCATGGGATGATATAAGCATCGATTTTATGCATGGATTGCCAAGAACATATAAAGGTGAGGACTATATTTTTGTGGTTGTTAAAATATTTTAAAAAATGGCTCATTTAGAACTTGCAAAAAGACCAATGATGAAACACATGTTGCAAGTTCACTTTTCATGTAGGTTGTTATATTACATGCCTTACCAAGAAAATTATAATTTCAAGGCATGGCACTAATTTATTGGATATTTTTGGAGGAAAATTTAAAATAAATTAGGTATTAATTTAAATTTTAGATCTACAGATCATCCTCAAATGGATAGATAAACTAAAGATTTTAATTTGAGCTTAAGAAATTTGTTAAGATGCTTGGTTGGTGACAAGCCTAAATAATTAGATTTGATACTCCTGTAAGATAAATTTGTATATAATGTTTTATTCAATAAAAGTATAGGTAAGACCTCATTTCATATTATTTATGGATATAGCCCTAGGGGTATTTTAGAATTAAGGAATCTTTCAAATATCAAGGGTCATGAGCAATAAGTTTGAGGAGAAGAGTTTGAAAGAAAATACAAGATTTGCACCAACAAGTAAGGGAAAGACTCAATTGGAGTAGCTAGTTGTTATGTGGGAAAAGGGATCCAGGGTCTAAATCACACCCTTCCTGATATTACATTGGAGAGGAACCTAAATTAATCACATAAGACCACTTGTCTATTATCTTTAATGGATTAGCCAAAATGGTTGATTAGGGTTTTGGTCCTGTTTTTGGGGATGTGAATTGATTTGATATTGGTGTGATGTGAAAGTGAACTAAGATAATTATAAATCTACAACAAAATGATATGAATATAGAGAAATATAATATTGAAACATATAAACTGATAATAGAACAACATAATGTAGCTCGACATAGAAACCTGACATGTAAATTAGGGTTGAGACCTCCTGGTCAGAGGCAATGACACCCTAGACTCTGAAGACACTAATTTTTGGAATCTCTAAAAAGGTATAGGTGGGTCATATTCTATAGATTATATCTTATCAAACTCAACTTCAAAGCTTCATTTGTTGATGAGTAATTCTTCTTACCCTAATTTTTTGAAATATGAGGCTTGAATGCTTGATGTTGTTAAATTAGTTATTTAATATTTTCTCAAATCCACTTTAGATCTAGCACCTATAAACAAGAGAGGGGAGAAAGAATTGTGCCATATATGGACTTGCTTAAGTCAAGCCCTCTTTTGGTCTTTCCACCTGCACAACGACTATGATGATATAAAGAGTGCTTACCCTAGGTTGGGTAGAGGCAGATGGATAAAAACAAGTGATAAATGAAAAGTGTTGAAAATTATTAGATTTGATCTCCTTGATGGTTGAATTCATGATGCACATCTCATGCAAGGAATATTTTCTTGTTGATAGGAATTCCTACAAGTGTTAGTAATAAAAAAAATGAACATAAAACATAAACAATATTACTTATGAACTTGATGCATGACTAACATGAATCTTTATTGATAAAAAGGTGCTGTAGTAATGTTTCTTATTCCGCTCTTGCCTAATTTTTAGGATGCACAATTGTTGAATTTTTTTATTAGGTTTTCAAATGGTGAAAAGGACTTATATTTATATGCATTTCTTCATTTCTCTCAAAACTAATTGTGAAAAGTTGATAAATTATTTGAGTTTGTAGCCTTATAACACTAAAGAATGATGTGAATTTTTCTCTGATTTTGTTCATGTTTATGCTATCATTTTGTTTTTGAGGACTAACACTTGTAGGTATTCAAAGAAATCCAAGCCAATTTGCAATCAAGCCTTGAGGATATGTGCATGAATTTGATCCTTTAAGGAAATTAGATCAGAGTGGTGAGTTACAGTCCATTATTGATTCATCATTCATTTATCATTTAGCCTCTATCCCTCAAAAGGATAAGCTCTCTATTATCAACATTACCAATGTGGAGGTGGAACACCAACATGGGGTTTGACCAAGGTAAGCCCCTATATGGAACAACCCTTCCTCTCTCTTTAAATGTGTAGGTTTCAAATTTGAGGAAGATTGGAAGAAGATTGAAGTCATTTATTCATTGTTGCATTCAAACCCTACAACTTGGCAGGATATGGAAACTTAGCTATCTCAACATTTGACGAAGATCCAATAGTGAGATTTAGAAGGAAGAAGCCCCTGACTAGAATCATGAGGACTATGAAGACATATTTCAAATTGGGCTACTAGGACATAGTCACCTCAGTCAACTTAGTCTCGAAAAATTAGCTCTAAATTTGTATGACAGGTGCATAAATTTTTTCCCTCTCCAAGTCTGCTATCAGAATTTGGTTTTATGGTTTTTATAGTTTAGAAAAGTTGAATTTTTAGATTAGGTCACATAGTTTCATTAAGTTAATAAAATAAATTCAATTTTAGTCAATTTCCAAGACACAAAAGGATCAGATCCAAGGTTGATTAACTCACCTTCGAGGTTGGAAGTCAATCTAATCTCCTTATCGATTTGTATCCTAATGTTCTTTGAAAAATGATTGATGCTAGTGATCTATGAATTAGACCTAGGATCCCTTTTTCAACTAAACATCCATATTACATTACACAATGACACCTAACATAATTTGATCCTTCAAATTTATAATAAACTAGCACCTAGAATATGACCCTTATCTGTAACATAAGTTTTCTTTTCCTTTTTACCTTTTAATCTCATGCAAAAAATTTACCTTTAAGTAAAAGCTCATTAACTACCTTATTTTCACTAGCGTGTAATTTTTTTTCACCTTTATATAGTTACCCAAGAATTTTAACCCTTGGAGCTTCTTTGCTCACTTTGCAATTGGTTTGATATTTTATCAAATTGTTCACGTACAAATCAATTTTGCATTCTTCCAGTAATTATTACATTCTTTCACACATCTAGTATGATTTTCCTTCACAAAATTGTAACAACTACACATTTAACTTTGAAATCTACCCATTTCATCTTATATTTTAAGTTTAAAAACTCCACTTCTATGCCTCCATCTTGTTAGAGTAAAAGGTAATTCCTAATTAATTATTTATTTAATTATTGGGTCCCTTTTTCTCTAATTACTTAAGCTTACTTATGTCATGTTCTTTACGTTTAGTGTCAGAGGATGAGTACACATGTCATGATCTTGTTTTATCCTCACCTAGGGTTTCTAGGTTTATTATCATTTTATAAGGATTATCTATTGTATAATCATTAGAAGTTGCACATTAATCAATGATTCATGCTTTTTTGGATCAACAACTCTTGGCCTCCATAGCTTTTCTATTCTCTCTTTCTATGATAGGTGTTTGATTGCAGATGATCCTTGGGAGTTGTGTAGTTGATTTTTCTAGACTTCAACGCATCTTTAAGATTTGAAATACTTAGAAATGGTGCCAAGAACATCTATAGGTTGTTTTCAACACTATTGGCAATTGAAAAACATTAAAAGCTATCAAAGGTGACGAAAATGGTTGGGGAAGCCTTTAGGAAGTGAAAACCATAGTTTTCAACTTGTAAAAGGCTTCAAAACTCAACCCATAAGGTTTTCACATAAATACTCTTTTATCTTAGTGCTATTCTAAAGCATATTATAGGTTTAAAACAAGGAAAGACTACTCAAAATGGAGTTTGAAACGATATATATCATTTTTAGTTGTTATGACACTCAAAAAAAATCAAAACACTGTTAAAATTGGTTCCCAAGTGTTTGAATTGATTGCTATGTGATTTTAGACACAATTATTTGATTTCTTACATGCTTGAAATGGTCCTCAAACCTCTCCCTGTGTGATGAAATTTCATTGCAAGCTACATCAAGGCTTCTTGTAGGTTGCAGAATGATAAAATACCATGGAAATAGTGTTGGTGTGTACATGGATAAGGCAACAAACTAAAAACACTAAAATGCATGTGAATAAGGGAAGGAATTTTAGCACTAGACATGGTCCAATTCAATAGGTAGAATGATCAATAATATTCCATCACAAGTCTTTAAGCCATCATAGTTATGGCTTGGACTTTCCCTTGTAAACATGCAATCAAAGAGAGAGCCAATAGAAGAGCCATCATGAGAGAATGGATCATCACAACCTACCCTTGTACTTTTTCACTCACAATAATGATGGGTGCAAGCCATGCGATGGAAACAAATTCTTCTTTCAATAAAAAAAAACCAATTATGTTTTAATATTAACGTTACCCCCTCATTAATTTGATTAAACAATACATCATAAAGTTCAATATACTTTCCCACTTTATGTATTTTTACATTGAGGAGGTAATTAAACATTTAAGGAAACTATCTTCGCCCCACGTAACATATTTAAAACACTAAAATGCTTTACATATTTGTAAATTTAAATAAAATAGTGAATTGAGAGCTGAATTTCTCCGTAGGCCAAACAACAGTATTGACACTATAGATACACGTGACTTTTGGAGCTAACGACATGGTCCCATGGGTGGGCTTGGGCTCCGGATTTCACGGAAGCAGGTGGTCTCATGGGAAAAAAAATTCTGCTACAGGATTATTTGGAATCTTTTTTAGCAGGTGGAGGAAATTTTAGCTGGTGGAAAAAGGGTGGGGCTAGAAATTGCTCCACCTGCTTAAAAGTACTTTTTTTATCAATTGTCACAAATTTGGGGGGAAATGCTGATTATTTATTAATTTTTTATTTACAACACTCCATTCCACCACCAACCACCACCATTCCACCACCAGCTAAACTGCACAACCAAATTCATGGGACCACTTCCTTCAAAATATTCTGCTAAAAATTTAAGCAGATTATGCCTCGGATTTTTAGGAAGCCCCCCTCCATGGGACCTTACCCTAAGAATATTTTTGAAGATTATTTATTTTTATGCCATTCTTTACATTTTAATTTTCATATGCATATCAAATCAATTCTTCAAGATTCCCTTTGTAAACTAGACGTTCCAGTAGGTTTTAAAAAAATCTGTTTTGACCCAAAAAAATTCTCCAATGACCACAAAAAAAGAGTTATAGGCTATTGATGGAAAATAAACAATTGGGTTGTCATCAAAATGGAAAAATTCAATTTTTTTTTATGGGACCTTATGGACCCACTAAAAAACAACGACACGTTAAAATTTCTATCAAAGCTCATCTAGAAGCCACAAAATTGAGTATGCATGCTCTTAATGATTTTTCAAAAACTTTACCAACCAAATTTTCATGACAACTCACAAATAATTGGGAAAATTTAATTTTAGAAGAATAAGGCTGACTAGATGCTATGAGGCCTAAAATCAAGGTTTTTGATGTAAGAGGAAAACCAACCCTCTAACATAAATTCAAAACAAAAGACTATGCAACTCAAAAACACTTGAAATAACACAAAAATATGCAAGAAATGTCTTGGCTTCTAATTCAAATTCTTCTTCAATTACATAACAAAAAAACATTTGTAAAAATACATTATTTTGTAGCCATCTGGGTTGATGAAAACCATTAAAAAAGTGATATAAATCTGATTTACAATAGCAAAGATCAATAAAAAAATGGTCTCCTTCAATCCAACTTATTTCACAAGGTTCTAGCTCCTTCAACCTACAATCTTCAATGGAAATCATAGCTGCAATAAACTTGTAGCCTTCAAGTCTGTTTGTTGCTGTCCAAACACCTTCGAACCAACAACAAAAAAATGACTCCTTGGTCTCTTTCAACCCTTTTTCTACTGAAGCTCTCAAGCTTCCTTCACATGGACCTCACTAGCTCACTATCTTCCAAAATGTGGAGCTCACTAGCTCCCTAAAACATGGACTTCTATGCAAATAGAAATTTGCAATATTGGAGTCTTCAAATCCTCTCTTCAATATGGTAGCGTCTGCCCATATCAACTTGCAAAAAATCCTAAATCCATCTTCCCAAATGAAAAATCCTGAATATATAGACTTGTGAATGAGAAAAACCACTATAATTTTCCAAAACCACAAGCAAAACACCTCCTTGGAAAACCCACATCCCATTTGGAGTATAAATCATAAAATAATAAAAATTAATCAATGTTGACAAGGCCTTCACATGGGCACCTAAACCATGGCCGATCAAATTTGGTCAATTCGATGTGCTTCATTATTCTCTATCGACTCCGACAAGTCCATGAAATAACATGCACCAACATGAAAACTTGGATATCCCAACATGCAAGAGCATACAAATCATACAAATCAACATGCAAGGACACACATTGATGAGTGGTCCCCACCTTGAAATGGATTCCTAGGCTAGAATATTCCTCTAGGTTGCTCTAGAAACATTTACCAAAGTAAATTCACCTCCAAAATTATAATTACTAATTACCACAAGGAAAAATTAAAATATTTGAAAATTAAAATAATTAATCCCCCACACATTAGCTCTTATTGAAAATAAAAAACAAAGCAAGAAAATATTTTTAGGTAATGCAAGATTGCTGATGATTGTGGATGCTACTGCATCAAACACCCAAGGTAGGAATTTTTTTATGAATATGGATTCACAAAATGGAGTTGAGTGGTAGTACCACCCTTTTGGATTGCAAGCAATCCTTAAAAAACTCCATCACTGAAAAATTAGATAAAATAATTTCTTCCTCCACCTCTTCCAACACTTAGCCAGGATACTTTTCGTCCTCCTCCACCAAGTGTGCACTCTATTCCTGATTCCTCTCATGGAATTACATCCACCAAGGGCCATCCTCCTTCACCACATATCTTCTTCCTTTCTTTCCTTCTTCATGGGATCCAACCCACCACAAACCAATCACCTCCACCAAGTTCCTCCTACACCATCATCTACAACCTCTATACACAAACATGCAACATCCACATACCGATGCACAACTATAACTTAATCTTATACAACTGCAATCTCTTCTATAAAAGGTAATCATATCATTTTAAAACTCAAAATTAGAATTTACCTCATTCTTCTTTGTTGCTCCAACATCATCTTCTTCGTCCTTTCCTGCAATATTTATCTTCTCACCTCCATCAACAAATTTTGCAAGCCACTCTTCTTTTATTGATAGTAAATCTTCTTTAACCTCTTTATTTTTTGTAACCTTCTCAAGATATATCGTTGAAACATCTTCATCTAGAACAATTGCTAAAATTTATCTGCCTGCAAATAATTCTTTTGTCTTCCTTATCTTTTCTCTTATTAGATCTCCTTCCTTGCCAATCACCTCATCATACTTAGGAAACTCAAATTCCATCATGCATCAACTTCTACTGTAACCTCTTATTTTGCACATACAACCTCCTCATTCTCCACCATTATTCCTTCAACAAGACATGTCTTAGATTCAGGTTCATCAATTTCTTCGTATTCATCCTTTTCTTCTTCTTCTTCTGTGCCACATACATGAAAAATTGTTGTATTGTCTTTCTTTTCTACAACCAAAATATCATTAGAAAGATAATTATAATAACCTCCAACTCTCCTCTCTTCTTGTTTTATCCTTTTGATATTTTCTTCCATTTATTTCACCTACTGCTTCATCTTTATCATTTCAACCCTCACATATTCTTCTCTAATTTTTTGAAGTCTCTCTCTAATTTTCTCAAGTCCAGGAATCCATATAATCCATCCAATGATAAAAGTCCTTTTCTTCTTCCTCCTTTTCATCCTTAAGGCCTTATAAATCCTTAACATAAATTTTCAAAACCCTCAAGTTCTGCACATGTAAACTGCCTCACTTGGTGATCTGTATACAAATCCTCAACACTCTCCACCCTCAGGTCTTGGTGCAAACTGCTACACATCAATGCTTCTACCTGCATACTCACAAAATACCCCTTTGATACCAATGATGTAAGAGGAAAACCGACCCTCTAACACAAAATCACAAAAACAAACCATGCAACTCAGAAAATGGTTGGAATAACATAAAAAATTGTAAGAAATATCTTGGCTTCTCATTCAAATTATCCTTCAATTACATAACAAAAAAAATCTAAAAATACATTGCTTTGCAGCCATTTTGGCTAATGAAAAACATTAAAAAACTGATATAAATCTAAAACCAAGGAAAATAGGGTGTGCCCACCTTTTAGGAGATGGACAACTTAGGGGACCCTAATTCAAGGAAGCCCTAGAGATCCCTCAGCCTAGTGACTCATTTGAGGGAAGGACTACTAGGAGGTCTCCTTGGGTGTGATTAAAGATAAAAGGGGGTTCACCACTAAGCAAAAGCTTAGAAAGAAGGAAATGTAAATGGTATGCAATTCTAGCAATGTAACCTAGAACATGAAACTTCAAATTAGAATAATGAATTGGAGATAAACAAAGGTGCACCTAAAAAATTGAAGAGGCTTGAAACAAGGTCTATAATCTTGAAATTCAGACTTTTAATGCACACTAGGAGTCAAACGCCAGTAGAGGTTATTTAGTCCTAGTTTAGGGTTTTAGGCCGAAACTAGAATCTGCAACTGGTAAATCAGGATCTATAGTAAAAGTGGAATACTGGAAATCATACGCCAATAGGGGTGATTTAGTCCTAGTATCAGGGTTGATTTGAAACTATGATATCCTCTAGTGATCTTCTATAACTTCTCTCCCTTCCGATCTTTGAGTCTGAAACTTTGAATTTTGACCTGTACGTGACTTTTCGTAATCTTGCAAGAAAGGTGACAACTTTAAAAAATTTCTCTAATATTTTCTCTTCAATGGATCTTAAACCTAACTTTTCAAATCACACATCAAAGAGAGGATTTTTTTTGTTGTTAGTGGATAGGGGTTTGCCTTGGTCAAGCACTGTCTTGGTAATCAAACCTTGAAATGAAATCAAATAGCATGAATGAATGATGAATGAACAATATGAAATGTTGCAACTCACCAAACCCTTGAATAAGAGGCTACAATCTTGTATGAAATTACTAGCTCGAATGTATAGCTTGACTCTTGATTGTTGTTATGAAACTTGATCTTGAATGCTTGCTTGAATCATAAGAATCTACATCACAAATGTTAGCTCAAAAACAAACACGATGCATGATGCCTTTGATATGATGCTTGAATCTTGAATGTAACTCCAAAATACTTGATAATCATCTCTTGAATTATCTTGAACACTAATTTTCTATAAGGATGCTCTCATCAATTTTTCTAGGATAAAACATGTGAAATAACCTTGTATTTATACTTGTTTATGCCAAATTTCTCGAAATTACAACACTACAAGCTGACATCAAATCTAGGAGAATAAAATCCTGCCAAGAATTAGAATTTAAAATAGGTCCAAGATAAGTGGGACTCATACACCAGTTGGGGCGTATGAGTCCCATTAGGCTAAGCTTGGGACACAAATTTAAAGAAATGTTAAGTTCTATGTCAAATTTAGGATCAGGCCCCGAAACTTAGGTGGGACCCATATACCCAAGGTAGTGTATGAGTTCTAGATCATTAAATCTAGGACACATAACCCAAAATATTTAAATTATAATTGGTTATTAGATATGGGGTGAACCCACATAAGTGGTGAACACTTTTGTGGAGGAAGGGAAAAGTCATCTTTTACCTCTACACAAAGTGAAGGAGTTCGTCCGAACCCACCATTCGCTCGAACCCCATTGACTTATGAGCAAAAATATTAAAATAAAGGGGTTTGAGCGAACTGGGGTTCGGTCGAATCCCTTTAATAGAGATTTAAAAAAAAAACTCTGTCATTTTCACCAACAGATTTCGGCGAACAATGATAGAGGCGATCGACGAACAGGGCAGTGCGTGTGGCGAACCGACAAAAAAACACTTGCACAAACATGACCCAAAAACACGTTCACCTTCGAGCAACCTCCATCACCCTCCAACGTGTCCTCTCAGGTTGGTTGCACTGTTCCATAGCTCATTTTGGTGCAAAATTCTTGGCATGAATTGCATTTTTTTGAAAGTTTCTAGAGCATTTTCGACAAATCCATTCACATAGTTAAACGATTTGATGTTGAATTTAAATGTTTTGATGGGTATCCATACCCTGTTCGAAAACCCCCATTTTTTTCTTAAATGCTTTGATGGGTATCCTTACCCTGTTCGAAAACCCCCATTTTTTCTTAAATGCTTTGATGGTTATCCATACCCTGTTCCAAAACCCCCATTTTTTCCATCATCATCTAATCTCACTTTCTTGTTATACTATATTTCTAATAATTTGAATAATTGATTCCATGTTTTTAATTTGTTTTTGATAATTGAAAATAATTTTGTTTTGATTATTTTGAATAATTGTATTTGATTGGTATATAATTCAACATAACACCAAGAAATGAATTGTATGTTCCATCTTGCAATATGATTAATTTCCCATTGTTGTATAGATCTACCTAAATTTATCTATCTATGTATTGGACTAAAGTGTAGTTTGAATAAGTTGTTTTTGAAATTATTTCTATGATTTAGTGTTAGGACCTTGTCCAATGCATTACAAATAATTGTTGGAGTGCACTCTTAATGTTTTACATGTGGATGGTAGCATTGTTTTTCTACCTCACAAGTAGAACGGTGTACAAGAGTACATCCTTTTTATTTGATAATGTTCAGTCTATCAAAAGTCTTGCACAACTCTCTTCCTTTTGTGTTAATAGCATTGTATCCTATCCTAGTTTGCAATGCGGTTAATGAACTAGTTATGCTTAATCAAAGACTCAAATATCAAAAGAGTATGAAGTTGAGAATTCAAAGAAAAGATAATAAATGATACAACTTCATGAAACAAAGAAATTGAACTCTATAGATGAAGATATATCATCTTTTCCAATTTAATTAGATCATGAAACATTTATTCAAGGTATGGATTTAAGAAGAATTTGGAGAAAAAAAGGGAAAATGTAAAACTTCATGTAGTTAAGAAATTCAATCACAATACTATAACTCCACTCAAATTGAAATATTTATGTACATATAACATTCATTAATCCAACCAAAAATACAAAGGAAGATAGAAAGACCTTGAAACTTGGTATTATTTTAAACTAGTGATGATCATGCACTTATTCTAGAGAGTTGTGCAAGGTTAATTTTAGATTATATATGGAAGTAGTAGGAGCATCATATTTTGTTAGCATATTACATATAGTCAAATAATTGTGCATCAAAAGTTATATATTCACATATATTTTATTGGCTAATTAGGATGCATAAAAAGAGTGGTGTTCAATATATATGGGACTTATTAGGATGGATGAGAATTTAGATGAAATATACTTTAGATCTAGTGCAAAGTTGATAGATGAAACACCAATTATAAAATAGTGTTTAACTCTATAATTGGTCTAGGTAATGAAGTAAAGTCTATTTCATAAATTTTTTGGTTGGTTGAAAAATATAGCATATAAATATAAATATGTTTTCACATTGAAAAAAATGATTTACATATATCACTTTGATTGATCCAAAAAAATATTTCACTTACTTCACATATCATTTTGATAGATCATGTGTGTTTTGGATCATGTGTTACACCTATGTATATTGGCCTCTTTGCATATTTTTCTAATCAAGAAGGGCCTCATACAATCCAAAAATAACAATATTTTTTTGTAACTTTGAGCTAAGCCTATAATTGGTGATCTTCTAAAAGAGAAAAATTAATTAGAATTTAGGGTTTTCCTTCAATACCCACAACTTTAATGATATGTTGGCACAATATTATCCCCTCAAATAAGTCATCTAACTCAACCTCATTATGTGTGGATGGGTGGATTATCTTAGATACAACTCAAAGGAGATTACCTTTGTCATTTTTTTATTTTAGAAGCAACCCAAATTGGAGTTCAATTACCTTTGCAAGCCCCATCCACAATTATTTATTATCTTCCAAAATGAGGTTCCAACCATCTGATTTCCATCATACCCACCTTACTCAAGCAATAGGAGAAACCCAATAGGAGACTGAAACCTAACTAGTTATTTGTCATCTTATTGTCCTAGCTAGTGAACTCAATTGCTCTATGTGAAACCATTCTAAATTTGGTTGAAATATTCTCATAAATGATGATTTAAATTTATTTTGTAAAGAATTAAATGGGATGTCCCTATCATTAAATATTCATCAATTTATTTCTTTCCATAAATTCTAACTCATCTTAAATGGGCTAGCCTTCCATATTCTATCCCAAGTGGAATTAAATGATAAGCATAAATTCTCAATTGATAAATAGAGATAAGAGATATTGTGAGAGGGAATTAGACCATTCTAACTCACAACAATGCTAATTCTAGAACTTAGAAGAATATGAATAGTTGAGTAATAGGTGATTGGAAGATTATTTAGTAGACATGCATAGTAGAAACCTTAGAGATAGATATGTGAAGACAAATGTGTGACTTGTCTAGATATCCTATATAAGTATTCTCATGTGAAATTTCATCTAAGGAAAATGCACTAGCTTTTGGGAGGCATGATTTCCCCAACACAATCTAGAAAGCCAGCCTAAGGAATTTAATATTAAATTTTCTATTTGATAACCTGATTTGATTGAATAGTAATGCAATAGTGCCCATAAGAAAACCACGAACAAAGTGGATGGGACACACCAATCAAATAACCATAGAATCACATGAAAAAATTCCATATGCAATTCCAATGGACAAAGAAGGAAAATAGAGTTAAACAAGGAAGGTATACAGTCCATTTTTGTATTCAAGCATAAGCAAGATCTTCTCACAACCTTATCAATCAAATATAGCTTGACCAAAATTTTAAACATCAAATATTGATAA
This sequence comes from Sequoiadendron giganteum, assembly GCA_007115665.2. Classification (NCBI taxonomy): domain Eukaryota; kingdom Viridiplantae; phylum Streptophyta; class Pinopsida; order Cupressales; family Cupressaceae; genus Sequoiadendron; species Sequoiadendron giganteum. The sequence continues at coordinate 593,375,555 of CM021105.1, forward strand.
TACAAGTTCATACCATTTATTTATCAAGGCCTCAATAGCACAATTTTAATTCGCAAACATATTTCATAGATATTTTGGTAACATCATTACCAAATTTTAAAATTTCCAAGAAACACACTTTTTAAAAATTAAATATAAAAAATATAATATCTCCTCAAAATGTTGATTTAATAGATGTTTTTAAATTGTATCCAAAGTATATTGAAAGTATCCATGATGAAAGATAAATTATTTAACCTCTTGATCACAATCCTCATATACAATATATTTCAATTCTCCAAAACACCTACATTTAAATATTAAAAAACGTTAAGCAAAATAAAATTGACATCAACTACAACTTAACATTTATTACAAAAAATATATCGGAAGATTAAGAATCACTACTTAAAATTATATAAATTATATTAGATGCCACCTTAAGAACTATATCATATGTCTCCACAAAGAAATAAAATTAGCAGTGCTTCTCTTGTGACCAACTCATATCTAGAATCTTCACGTCCACTCTTCAATTTGTATTTTACTATCTCATATCTCTTTTTCTCAAACATTTTATTTCCCAGATCATTTTTCTTCCATCATGGGTACATGATATAAACTTTGATAACTCACTGCATTGTAAACGCTTCTCATTTAAACACATTTTTACAAAAACTACAATCGTTGTATCTAACACATTAAAATAAATCTAAGAAGTCCTTGCATAAATTTGGCATTTTAATTGGACCACACTCTTGTAAAATTTGGTTAGTATACAAAGTATAATTAATATTACATAATAGCTCATGATAGATAAAAACTACATGTCTTATTTACAATATGTATTATAAATTTTAAGAGACATACAATAAAAAGGCTTACAAGATTCAAATTCCCTTTCTGATATTTTTAAATGAATATATTTTTCAAGAAATTTTTCACAATTTTGTTTGGCTACATTCCAATTAATGTTTAATATGTGGTGTGTGGTCTTGATCACCAATTTTTTAATTTTAAAACATCATTTACATTGAGTGATACTCTAGAGTTAAAGTGCCAAAATCATTCAATTTCATCATTTGTGTTATTAATTAGCTTTTTATGAACTCATGGAATCCTACCATTAAAATCTCAAGTACCATTTTCAATAGGACTATCTAGTCTTGATCTTATTGCTAGTGCTTTTCACAATTTTTACAATTTATGCTTAAGTAAAGATGAGTTTGCCTCATTAATCAAACCTTTCTTAATTTATTTCTCACTATTGAGGTTTTTATTACTCTACAAGTAGCTCTTTTATCTTTCTACTTACTATTAATCCTAATAGAATTGAGAGAATTAATTTTTTTTTTAATAATAATTTTATTTTAATTAGAAATTTTGATTGCCTAAATATTTAATTTATTTTGTAAAGGTCTTATTTTTTACAACTTTAGTAATTTTACAAAAGTATTCATTTAAAATTTTTGAAGCTCAAAATTGAATGGTTCATGATGATCTCTTTAATTTAAGACTTTATCTTATGTTCTCATCAATTTTAAGTAACCATTTTTGGGTTCCAGAATTATTACAATTTTATCAAGCTCATTAGAAAATTTTGAATATGGGATATCATTCTTATTCGGAAAGGTCCTCTCTTTTCTTAAGTAACTTGGAGATACAATGACTTTCATTTTTTTATGTGTGTTATCAATTTTATTAATATTATCAACAATTGGATCATGGAGTATAATTTTAATATCATGGGGTTCATTTCTACATTATTCAAAAATATTTCTAAATTTGAATTCTTATTTTTCTATGATGTTACTCTTTTCAATATGTGTTTCATAACATTTTGCAACATTTTCCCTTTCATGTTCAACATTTTTATTTTTATTATGGCTAAATAGTTTATATAATATTAAATAATTGTCCTATGTGGTATATAATTTTTTAACTTGTGAAATTCATCCATGTTTTAAAATCCTTTTGATTTTATGTGGAATGGGAGCCAAATCAAAATTATTCCAAGTCCACTATAAGCCACTTGGATAATCCACATGGTTCAAATAATTAAGCATATAACCACCCTAGATATCTTCTATGATATATTTACATTCATATAATTCTAAATAGGTAATTAATCATTTGTTTCCATTTTGATAAGACTTTAGTTCATGAGCCATCAAGACCTTTGGGAAGACATATAGTGTCCTATTTAATAAGAGGAATACACTTACTTTCATTTGAACCACCCCATAATAATTTCTTTATTGTTTTATCTAAATCTTGAGAGATCATCAAGAGGATCAATAAACATGACATCATATAGATTAGAATGTATTAGATCATAGCTTTAAGCATTAAGATTCTTCCATCCAATTTCAAACGATTATATTTTCATGAAGTAGATTTTTTTTGGGAAGCACTAATGTTGTCCTTCCATAGTTTAAAAATCATATTTATAAGCTTATCATTTGTCTCATTTTCTTCTCTTATTTGTGCCTTCAATAATGACTAAATTGATTTTACATGACCACCAATGTTAAGTAATGATGTTTTCCCTTTATTACTAGTTGTAGGAAATAAATCTTAGATGCAACCTTTATCATTTTTTTAAAAACTTTCTTTAATGACACATTTTGTACTAGAGTGCACATGCACACTTGTAAATTTAAATTTTAGAATTGTTTTAGATTATGTTTTTTGTGCAATATAGTAATGTGAATGTTTTGATTATTAAAAACTATGATAGATGTTGAACATGTTTTTTGTTAATGGCATGGAAATATTATTGATGAGTAGATGAATTATTAGAACTGTTTTAGATTTATATTCCTTATATCTAGATATATTATTTAAACTAAGGTCTCATTGCTCCTTTAGGTACACATACATACATAACATGGATAATGCAGATGTTCCACCTCCAGAATATTTGTTTGCAAATACCACTAATGAGATTAATAAATTGAAAGACTCATTAGCGCAAAGTGCAAACCCAGGGATATATTCTGAACCATGCATGTCAATATTGCATAGTCTTGAAAAACTAAGAGATGAACTTGAGAGGACTAGTGCATTTTCTCCAGATAGAGTAGCTACTATTCTTTCGTGCATGCAAGAAGAAGTACATGGTGAGGTTCCCCTTAAACAAATACAGGATAGTGTGACCAAAGAAATGATAAAAACCAATTGTTTTCCATTTTATCAAAATACACGTAAGGTTAGGGGATACCAGGTCACTAGATGTTTCGATCGTGCTATGGCCTCATTGATCTATCCATGATTTCTCACAGCACATGGTCAATACCCAAACAATGACCAGATTCCATTATATTTTGTTAAGCAATTGTATGTTGACGTCCATTTGGGCCTCAAAGTCAACTACCTGGACATTCCACCATATGTTGGCTAGGGGTGTGGCAGGATTGTTGACAGACCCACTTATCGTCGAGAAGATAGACCGACCCCAGTGTTTAGGGTATTGGTTGGTGAGAGGTCTCTTGCTCTCACCCCAGCTCTAGCCCCCATAGCAGATGAGGTTGTCATTGCTTCCCAAAAGGAAGCAATTGATATTGTAGGTGACATTGTAGCTGCCACCACTAGGATATCTGCTGATCGTGTAGGTCAGTATTTGATGTCTAGACATCCCCGAACCATGCCATATTCAACACAGTGGACCACCATGGATCCTTTCACAGCAGCAGGCATCCCTAATCCCATAGAGCTTGAGGCACTTATAGGAGATATGGCACGTAGGACTCTGCATTTTTTGGTTGAGGAACTCTTGGAGGCATATGCCTTCATTGCATCAAATTATGGTTTTGGTGTAGAGCATGTTAGAGATCATTTGGCACATGGAGGTTGTTCACTTCTAGGATCCCATCACTCTCAACCCAACACTAGTGCACACCAGGATCCACCATCTGATCATTCGATAGCTGCACAAACTATGGGTTTTACTGAGATGTTGGTTGGTGCTGGTTTGTTATCGTCGATGCCATCTCACCTACATAGTCCTCTCCACTCATCATTGTTGGCACGACATGAGATAGATCAGAGGGATGCAGATATTGATTCGTCACTTGATTGTATATATGATATGGTGGAGGCGGCCATTTTAGAGGACTCAGGTCATCCGATATCAGATGATGTGCATGTGCATGTTTCAATTCCTTTATAATTATTTTTAAATTTTAGTTTTAATAACTAGATATTCATGTACTGATATATATGAATTTATATATTTGTAGGTGGACATACCTAATGTCACTCCTAGCCTTGTTCCAGATCGTGCACATTGACGTGACTCTGTGGATGAATATGATGCTAGTGGACATGTGAGGTTTAAATTTTTATATATACATGTGTATATGTAAATGAATATGTATGCATAGATCTAGATAAATATTTAATATAAATTATATGTATTTAACACATTTTTTACACCATTTTATTTGTAGGGCTCAACACATCCATCAGAGCAGGACCGTTCTCATTCAGATGGTCGTTCGACTAGGAGTTAACATTCGTATTAGGCCCTGCATTAGATTTATGATTGTTACTACATGTATTTTCTTATATGATGATCTTTCTAGTAATTGACATTTCATTATCTCTAACTTAAATTTGCTATATATGATGATTTTTAGTATTTGACATTTCCTTATATGATGATCTTTAGTATTCCACATTTGATGATCTCTAACTTACATTTGCTTTTATGATATACATACATTTGGCACTTTGCTTATAACATGTTACATGTTTATACATTGATCAATATTGAAATGTTTATATGGTATATGTATACATTTGCTTATATTCAATATACATACATTTGCTTATTTGATGATCTCTTACAACTTACATGTCCTTATATGATATATACATTTGATCTCTCTAGAGTAGAATTTTAGGAAATGAATGCCACTTTATAATTAAGTTCATTCACATGTTGTCAATCACAATAAATATTTTTCACATGCATGCCTTGGATATATATGATCTTGAATGTTTTCCTTCTATGTATATTTTTTCATAAGGTGGACCTCTATAAGCACTTGCAACTATTTATAGATCTAACTAGGAAAACCTTAGTGATAAAATATTCCCTCTCAAAAATTGGTTGCATTCATAAGATATAAGAGATTGCTAGAAAAGAGAAACAATAGTACATGGGGATTAAATATAATCTCAACATGTAGGCATATAATATTTTAAAAATATAATCATTTAATCATATAAAAATAGAACCATATACTCATATAAGCATTAAATTATAACTTTTGGCATTAAAGAAAAAATCTAAAATCCTAACTAGCTCAAGAAAACCTTTTATTGAGCATTGTATGATTGTGCTCAAGATAACAATGATATGCATGTTCTCATTATACTAGCATAATATTACCATTCTTTGGATGATAAAATTAATAACATGATTTTATATTAATGATCAATGTTGAAGATAATATGTTGAGGATGCATTTATAGGTTTTTGAAAGGATGAATGGATGATCTAGACTTGATATTGAATCTTGAGTAACTCCATTAATTTTGGAGTTAATGAAGAGAAGTGTAAATCATGGAGAAGTTAAGACTTATTTAAAATTTTAATTAATGATTATTGAGTTAAGTGAATTGGTGAGTGAGTGAACAAGATTGATTGTGAGTTAGGAAGAGTCAAATATTTTCATAAAATAGTTAACTAAGTGTAGGAAAGAGTTAGTTGATTCCATGGATCAGTTGATTGATTGCATGAGGAAGTGAATTGAATAGATTAGTGAGTGGACTAATTCAAGATTAATGAGTTAATTAATCTTGATTTATTAGTTAACTAAATGAGATGGAACTAGAAATTTTAATTCTTTATTTAAATGGATAATGTGTGCATTTGAGGTGGATTTTGATAAAATAATTAATTATTTGATGGATAAGAGATGGACAATATGAATTTAATATATTTATTAAATGCGAGAAATTAATTAACTTTAAATAAATAATAGGAATTAATTCACTAAATTGTAATAAAGTATTAATGGACGATAATGAATAATAATGGATCTCAATTATGGTACATATGATAAAATAATAATAGTGGTTCGACAAAATTATTTAGTGTCTTACAAGATGATCAAAATAACATTGTTTCAAAAAAAAGAACTTAAGAAGAACGAATTATAAGAGATGAAAAAAATAATGATATGCCTCAATTAGGTGGAGGAATACAAAAATATTAGGTAGTTGATGATGATTGGAATCAAGAGATTATTTGTGTAAAAAATACACAAGTTAGCTCTCAAAAGAAGAATTATGAGGAAAATTTCATATGAAATATAGAAGATGATGGAAGAAAAGAAGAGGAGGAATGTAGAAAAGGATTTAAGAAAAGTAAAATTAGGTGAAAAATGTGATTGATTGTTTTTGAATACTTAGTTATGTTGACATGTGAAGATCAACTTTATCTTAATATAGTAGTAGATTTTATGCACCAAATTATGTAGGATTGAGGTTAAAATGTATCCAATGCATGTAATAACTTATAATAAAATAATAAACAAGAGGAATCCCTAGTATTCAATAAGACATTTGATTTTATTAGTGGGTCTAAGATGGGACAAACAATAGACACAAAGAGAAGTTCCCATCACATCTCAAGGTCTTTGACCTAGGTGGATACTATGAGAGAATGAATTTGAGATCAATCTTCCCTAATTTATTATATATAATTCTTTCACACACACTATGGGTTTTGAATTAACATGAAGCACACCATACTAGAAACTTTTGGGATTTTTTATTTGGTACAACATTCTACAAGACACAAATTTTAATATGTTAAGTTTCTTTTTCTACAAAAAAGAAGAAGATTGAGACAACATTCACTTTATATATATAAAAGACATGGAATAATGAATCAATGATTTTTATTGGATGTATAGGAGAAGAAACATCTTGAGATGTGGTCATAACATCTCCTTGTACATGCCAATTGTCTTTTTTGTTGAGATGCTAGATTTGGGGGATCATTGAAACTAACACTAAATTTTCTTCTACTCCCACCATCACTCTTCCAATGAATTTTTTTATGACAAGGTTTGCACATTATGTACATAACAAGTACTTGAATTCCATGGAACAAATATATAATTGGAAATATCTACTCAATTTAAGGTTCTCAATGTATTTCAACCCCTAATTTGTGTCCAACCAAATTTAAAACACTTGTCATCAACATATATTATAAGTAACTAAAACAATCCAGAGTTCAAACAAGTTACTATAAGTTCTCGTCTTGAACATGTATGTACATGTACAAGTGAACTTGAAAATCATGGATATAATCTAACTCAAACATTCTCGTTCAACCCGCTCTTGAATAACATGTAATTTTTTTTGATGGTCATCACTAACTAGTCTCCATTTTTTTCGTCCACATGCATGTGGAACTACATGAAGATGTAGGGCGGTAGCAATTATAAGGTGACTATATAGATATACCTTGTTATCAACTTGATAGTCCACAAAATGAATCCCATGTTGAACAAATTTGACTTGTTTTAGATATATCCCTTGCACAACAACAGAACCTGCATGATAAACATGAACATGAGGTAATACATGTGCATGTGTACAACATTTGCATGCTCAAGGTTTGTACAATATATATTTAATGTTTTTAAGGTAATGTACACATGTAAACAATGTATATATAATTTTAAAATCAAACTCACCTGTGGGAAATAACATTCCATCATTTGTTTCAGGCCGTGTTAGCTTATTCCTCTCTTCTGTGCAACACAATAAATAATAGCTAACATCTTCTATGTTTCCAGGCTCTGCTATAACTGCAAAAACATCTCCTGTACACCAAATTTACACAATAAAATTCTAAAAAATATAGAATTGTCTCTAGACAAGTTAAAGATCATTAAATTTATATAATATTTAAATTATTGAAAACTTACACATATGTACCTTTTCTAACCAATCCTGAAATATGGTCATAATCAATTGAAATCAAAGGAATGTCTTGAAATCTTTCATCCTCATTTTCATTGTATGTGTCTAAAACAAATAGTGGCACCATATCCCATTTACTAACATATTCAAGTTCTTCATTTTTGCATGCATGAGAGTTTCCCGCAATGCACTCAGTGCAGAAACAAGAGTAATCCCTCATGTATAATGTCCATCCAAGGTGACTATCTGAACTCATAACACAATGCAAAGATCTTGTTTTTTCTACCCTCTTGCATCCATGCATCGATCTTCTATCTACACCTAGATAAATGTAATTGAAAAAAACTTATGTGAACTTGAACATGTGTGTATATATATATATGTGTGTGTGTAAATTTTAAATTTAAATAATTTAAAAAAAAAATGTAATTTATACATACTTGATATCTCCCAAAACACTCTATGTGGAATGTTTTGGTTTGTTCTTGAAGATGTGCCGACCTCATTTGATGAAAAGTGTTTCTTGCACCATTCAACAACATCATGTGCATCGTCTATATGATCTTTTGAATAACTCATTTGATGCTTTCTTAAAGCACGTTTGATGCAAGCTCCTGCGCCATCATGCTCACCCTTTCCATGCCCACTCTCAAAGAAACTCCAAACATGTGGTATGTTGTAAATTTTATGATATCTAGAAAATTTATAAAATGTCCATGATGATTTAAATTGTGCCACGCATCCATCTGACCATGCAAAATGTTTTTCAAATTTTACACCCCTGCTTCTCAAATTCTGAAAAAAACATTTTGTAAAACAATGTTGTACAAAAAGTGTGTCATTCTCTTTATCATCACTAATATAAAAGTGATTTTTTCTTGATGGCTCGTTGTTCATCTATAATCTCAACACCATTTAATTCCAATTGTGCATGTCGATAACACACATGAACCATAATAGTGACCTTCTTTGAAAAGTAATATTCTGTTTGAATCTCTTTTTGATGTACAAAAGAGTAATTTTTTGCAAAGTCAACTACTGATAGAACTGTTCCAAGTGGGAAAGTATCTCTTAATGTTTGAAATCGATGTGCTTTCCACTTAACATTAAAGGAATGCTGTATGTATGGTTGTATCAATTTTTGAAAATCTTCCATAAATTTCCCAATAGGTATCTCCTCTTCTACATAGTTTACCCTTGTGTATTCTTTCCCAAAATTTGTTTGAAACTTTACATACTTGTAACTTTTGCAATTTACTGTCTTTGTTAGGTCAAAATTTTCATTTATTGAAGGAAAGTTAGCCAAATTTCCACATGTTTCACAAAGTCCTTTTATGCATTTTATTTGAAGTCCATTTTCATGATCACATAATAGATCCTTTATGAACAAACTTACCTGTTTAGGAGGTGCCTTTTGAAAACCATATCTTTCTTCTCTCATCTTTCGAAACACCTGATAGTAGAGATCAAATTCAATGTGATAACGACAAAAACAAGTTTCAAAAAACTTGTTTATCTTCACATAGTATGGCTTTAACCTTTCAAACATTGTTTGCCCAATCTTTATATGAGGATACATATTACAAAAGTTCATATACATCTCAAGCTGTGTTATGTCTAGCCAATGTTTAATATGTTCTTCATAAATACCAGGTCCAATCCTTTGCCTCATAACATCTCTAATATTTGATGATGGACAGGTTTGATCATTCCAAAAACTTGAGATCAAGTTCCTAACAACATCTTCAATCCTGTCAGAACGGGGAGCTCTACACATAATTGCCCAATTGCCTTAAGAACTATCATCTAAAACCTTTCTCTTTTTCTCATATTTTATTAGTGTGGTTCTACTATAACCAAATTCAATGGAAAGTGCTGACATTTTTCTTTTTCTGGATATTTCTTTATTTAAAACAGATGTCAAAATCACCTTTCTTGCAATGGTTCTATCCACTGATCGAGATCCTTTCCCAATGGAATCTATACCTTTTTTACATTTTCAACAATATCTTTTTGCAGTCTCATGTGTTTCTTCTTATTTGATGCAAAATGTACACCCAGCAATTGTAATGAGTCTTTCAGCTCATCATGAAGAAGTAAATGTGATAACAATTGGGTTTTTTCAAGTGTTTCAAGATGATTGAAATGATCATGGATTATTTTATTTACAGATTTAGTCATTGACCTCTTACTTGTATTTTTAGGTTGGTCGGCATAGCATTTCAGTTTCTCCATATCCATTTCAAGTAAATGATCTAAATTTCTATAAGAAATTTGTTTCCCCACTATTTCAACTACTTTTATATGCTCATCCATTGGTGTAGAAGGAAGTGATCCCGACAGCTCTCCAACATGCATTGTTTGAACTCGAGACTCCTCCCTATCTTCAAGGTCCATGTGTTCTTCAACTGATTCATTTGGTCCAATATCTAGATTGGGCTCGACTTCTGCTTGAGAACTTCCTTCTTGTTGAGCCATTTGTACATGTCACAAAATATTGTGCAAAGAAAGTGATAGATGATGATATATAAGTGGAGTTGAACATATGAAATCAAAGATTCTTGAACTTAAGAATTCCATGGAAAAAATGCATTTGAAAAGGATATGATTCAAAGATGGGATATATGAAAATGGTATGATATATGATGTGATAAGCTAAGAATGCAAGAGGTCAAATGCAACTCTAGGTCCAAATTTGGTTACGATGCAAGGCTTGACTTGTGTTATGATGGATAAACACAAGGGAACAATGATCAAGAGAGGGTATGCAGGAGATGATGGACTCCAAAAGGATTTCCCTAGACACGCAAGGATAATGGTATTTTCCCTAACTTGAAAGTCCATGATAAACCTTAAGTGATGTGGGCGATAGATAAAAAATGGATTGGTTTTGAGACCTATGAAGAGTAGTGGAACTCGTGCAAGAGCTAAGGGTTCTATTTGATCAATGATGACTATGCAAATGACTAAATTCATGGAATGTATGCAACTTGGAACTTAGGCACGATATGATCTTGACATATATGCAAGGGGTTGTACATGCAAGAACTAGGTGAAATGATATATTCTATGTATGCAAGAGTAGGAATATTTAAGGACTAGGATGCAATGGAAAGGATATGATTCTAAGATGGGATATATGAAAATGGTATGATATGATGTGATAAGTTAAGAATGCAAGAGGTCAAATGCAACTCTAGGTCCAAATTTGGCTACGATGTAAGGATATGACATGGATGGAGGACTAGGATATGACATGGATGGAGGATTAGGATATGAAATGATTGGAGGACTAGGATATGACATGAATGAAGGACTAGGATATGATGTGGATGGTTGGTTTCCCTTGTCAAGTTTAGGGTGGGTATGACTAATGGAAGGTTTTTGTGACTTAGTGTCATGGGTGGTGTTAGGGGACTCTTGATAGTTTGACTGTGTTGATTCAGATTTGGAGGATGATGTTCATTTGTTCATTTTTTTGAAAATAGTTGGCAAACACGTGGTGTTGTAAAGAATGAAAATCAACCACATAGAAGACATTTACAAAAAAAAAATCCTAAGGCTGCAAGGACAGTATTCTTATGGATCCCACGAACTGTAGATCCTTAGCAAATGAATTTCAGAAGCTTAGCCCCATGGGATCTCCCTTACATTGCACTCACTTCTCAGGGCAACCAAACTTCCAATCTCCATGAAACTCCCATGGCAGATTGATCATTTCTACTAAGAACTACATAGGTGCGGGTGCCTTGGCAACAACCATTGCTACACCAAAGAATAGAAGGTTTGTGGTTTTCTAAAACAAAGGATTATTTCGGGCACCCGTTCAGAAGGCCACACGAGAGGCATTATCATCCCAGTCTACAGAGGTTAGGCTCTGCAGGTTTCGACGCACCACAAGGGTATTGGGGAGTCAATTGCTTGTCTGCAAGAAGTTATGTAATGCTAAGCTTTCCTTAACATTCAAATTTATATACCGGTTGGGCATGGCTTGGCTTTAGCACGTTCCCGGTTTGAGTTGCTTTGGGGTGAGTAATTTTTCACACCAAAGCAGGCCCAAGATCTAAGGCTTAACAAAAGCGAACCAAAATATTCATAGTTCAATTAATCTTTGTTTAAAAACAAAGATAGAGCACATGAATATTTCAGATCAAACTCGCATGGTGTTCTTTTTAAACTAAAATCAAAATGTGAAAAAATAGAGAATGCACAAGGTTCATTTTATCCATTTGTAGTGTTTGTCAAGAAAAGGGGTTAATTTTAACCATTTGTAGTGTTTTCTATCTAAGAGTTAATTTTAAACCCAATGAAAAACAAAGTGTGTTGTTCTTTTTAACCCATATGCATTTGCATGTCTGTTCCTTTTTAACCAATGCGTATAAAATGCAAGTTGTAAAGAAAAAAAACAATTAAAATAACATTTAGCTAATTCCAGCTGGACATATGCTAAAACAAACAGATTAGTAGCACAAATAAAAAAAACTCTAATCTAGAAATAAAGAAAATAGGAAAAAAAAGCTGAAAAAAAAGATAGAAAACCGGGACAAAAATCTTAGATAGTGTGGTAAGTCTATGAGCCTCTTTGTACCTAAGTAGATAGTCAAGATCTAGTAAATTTAAATATTTTATTTTTCTTCTAGATAAGGTATCCCTTTACGAGAGATCGTTAGGATTTGTGTCTCAACCTTCAATCCCTATCTATTAATACTGAACAAAATCTAATTTTCAAGTTATAAAACAACAAATATATATAAATTTCAACACTCATAATTTAATTTTTGGCTTGGAACATGTTAAAATAGACATTAATTCTAAGAACATGATAATTACAACAAAATGCATCTCTTTCACATCTTAATATTTTTAAATGGGCACAATCATATAGAACTCATTTTTATGGATGAAAAATATATTAATAAACTTGGGAGTAGATGTTAAAATTATTCTTAAAATAAATTGGGAGGAGCTTGGGAAACCAAATTTACATGATACTCCCTATGATATAGTACTAGATGAGGGAGAAGATCCAAAATTTTCATTAGCACATGGTATCTAATATAAAGGTCAACCTATTGGGTTTGAACGAAAAATAAATTTTGCAGTGTTTGAGATTCAAAATGACTCTTTGGTGCTTTTAAAATTTTGTTTAATCTCAAATTGGTTCATGTAGAATGTAATGAAATCTTTGACTTCCAGAAGGAAGAATTAACATTTTATACATGGAGGGCTAGATAGTGCATATATCTTTGAATATGAATATAGATTAAGATTATGATAAGAAGATAGCAAAAGAAAGAGATGTAGAAGAAGATGACATATTTAGATGGCTATATTCATTGAGAAAGCTACCTAAGAAAATATCATAATCACAAATTTTCATATTTCTTCTTGTAGATTCATATCTCTCTTGGAAATGCTTGTTGATCCATCTTCTCAAATTTTCTTTTTTCATATATCTAAGGGATACACTTATTGCTATAGATTATACATATTTTTTTGTGTTGTACTCATCTTAGTTCTAGATGCACATAGGATAAGAGTGCAAAAATATTAATCTAATGTATTTTTATTTGATTATTTGTGGAGGTAAAAATACCAAATTAGGGATTTGACAATATTGGTAAGATAACCAAAATTCACCCCTTTCCCTTTGTGGCACTAGCTACATGTATTCTTGGAAATCTCTTCATATGAAGGTTTTGTGTCTTTTCCTATCTATCATAATTATATTATCTTCAAGCTCAGTTTAAATAACATTATGACCATTTTATATTATTTAATTTATTTTACAAAATTTATGTGTTATTCTACTATTTAGTTTCTTGTTATTGGTTGTGTATTTTATTCTTATTTTATAGACTTTCAATTTTTTGTATAAACTGGTATTTTTTATGTACTTGACAAAAATCTATGTAGTCATATAGACCTTAATGTAGTCATGCTACCATCTAGGAAACATGATTTAATTTTTATTATCTTATATTAATTCATATTCTAGATTCCTATCACATGATTCAAGATATCTATTTCTCAACTCTCATTCTAGGTTTTTCTTTGTTTATAATTAAATCCCATTTTTAATATTTTGTTTAATAAAAACATAGTACCTTTTTCTTATAGGAAAAATAAGCTTGCATAGTTTATATAGGTGAAACCAATTTAGATAAGACCATTTACACTTGTTGATTTATCTATTTTGGATAGTATTTTTGTGTTATTAATCTTATCTAGGAATAAAGTTAATTAAAACTTTCAACTTTCTATTTAGGTAATCAAATTCAATACATTTTCTTTTTACTATCAATATGTTTATTTCTTTATGAATTATTTCATTGTTATGAAGAATATTCTAATTCTATGTTAGATTATGTGTTAAAAAATTTAGAAAATATTATTTTAGATACATACTTCTACATTATATGTTCCTCGCATATAAACTTATTTAGTTAATGTATGTTTTATGTGTATATTCATCGTACTTGTTGTTAAATCTATCCTAATCCAAAAATTATTATTGTTAACTAATATGATTCTATTTATTATAATACTTATAATTTTTACCAATTTTTGTGTGTTTGTGGGGTGTTTGAGCTATCCCCGCCTTCTCAACTAATTATCATTACTTAGGTTTTTTAGATGAGTTTAGAAATTCTCTTTTGTTGAATTATCTTGTGTCATCTTCTTTTATCCAATTTGGTTATATATAATGATTTCCATACTATTGATTTTCATGTATTGATACAAAGGGAGATACCAAGATAGAGGAGGAAATACTGGTGAAAGATGGTGTTTCTACCATATCTATATAATTGATGATGCACAATTGGATGAAATAAATATAATAATTTAAAGAAGAACATAAACATAGATAGATGCAAAATTGGGTGCCACAAAAAAATACAAATAAAGAGAATATATTGTAGATCAAAACTAGTAAAATATTTAGTATAAGGATTCATAAAATCTAGTGATAACTTGCAGATTTTAGTTTTATAGAACTCATTGATGATGTACATTTGAGTTTTCATTTCCAAAAAAATGAAATGAGGAACCTTCAATTTTCTTATATATCAATTATTTGATGCATTTTTCCTTGTTGCTAGATAAAACATATGATAAACCCACTAAATTGTAAATAAATAAATCTACCCATATTTGACGAGAAAAAGAAGAAATAAACACGTACCTTGTTTCCTTCTATGATAATTTGTCAAGTTTTGTTTGCGTCAATTTTCTTCTTTATCTTTTGAAAATTTTCGTTGAGCTTTGTTTTTTCTTTTTGCTTTTTGTCCAATTTTCTTCTTCAAAATACAAAGGATTGATTTAAACTAACAACAAATTTTCCTCCAAAATGCAAAAAATCTGTCACAAAAACTTTGAAAAAACTTGAAAAAACTTGAAAAAATTTACAACAGTAAAAAAAAATGCAACAATAACAAACATTATCAAAATATTCATCATTTTTTTACCTGTGAAATGTCTTTTTTAGCTGACAGGCTTGGAAGCACGAGGGTCGCCGCCGTTTACACAAGAGCTCGAAAAAACACAAACAAACCCTGGAAAAGTTGTTTGACTTTCGGATGTATATTGAGGGGGTTTGACTGAACCAATTTTGTGTGGTTCGAATGAACCCCTTTAAAATAATTTCCTTTATTATTTTAAAGAGGTTCGACCGAACCTATGTTCGGCTGAACACCCTTTTTCCCCTATCTCCCCAAAAAATTGTTTTTTTTTGTAAAAAATTGTCTTTCAAAGCTCAATTTGAAAATGAAAATGTAGAAAAATTCACAAACCCAACTAGATAATAATATTCCTCTGAATGAGCTATCCGTCAAATATAATTTTAATATGGTTTGCTTTTATTATGTATTTTATTTTTTAGTTTTATTAAACATAGGTTTTTCACTGAAAATTAAAATCTCTGGTCTGCACATGTGGAAAAATAGCAGATTATCAAAATATATTTTTTTAAAATACATTGAGGCTGGGTATTGATGTCCTTGATCCATTAAAAAAATAAAAAATAAATTTTGATTCATACAAAAAACGTTATGTTGTATACAGTTCGCCTATGTCTGAGTTGCAATTGGTTTGACTTTGAAACTTGATTAAGGAAAAAATATTCAATAAAAAACTATGAGACCAAATGAAAGTGCTAGATATCATAGTTAAAAATCTAAATTTGAAAAAAATAGAATTTTATCCTTCATACAAAAAAGTTATGTTGTATACGGTGAGCGTCACTTTAAAAAAATGTTGTTTTCTGAAAAAAACCAGTTTTTGTGGGAGATGGAAAAAAAAGTGCAATCTGATTCCAAAATTTTTGAAAAAAACATTTTTAGAATCTATAGACAAAATGTGATGAGACTTTAGTTTGCATCATCTTCAAATTCCTCACGGTTTAGTCACTATAGGTGCCCGAATATGAAGATTTAGTTAAAAATAATAATTGCAGTGTCCAGTTTGCCCAAAAATTATAAACCACTATTGTGGGATCACCCTATATGTGTAAGGATTATCCTCATAAATATGCATTAAATAAGGCTCGTGGATGCAAAATAGGACTAGATAAGGCACAAAGAAGCCCAACATTAGTAGGAAGGGCCCAAACATGTGTGAAAATGTAGAGGGACACATTTTTATACACTACATTTAGCCCCCAATTTAGTGAGAGGAGGAACTTGTTTCAGACTCACACTAAAGTAGAAAAACTCGCATCAAGAGGGGTCTAAATGTACCAATGCTAGTGAGATAATATGACAATGATCAAGTGGGTTGCACAAGCCCCTAGGATCCAAGATCCTACATCAAACCAACATAGGCACAAAGGAAAACAAATGTGAATGATGTATGAAGCAACAACAAGATACAAACATACATTTCCAAAGACATTAAAAAAAATAAAAAATGAAAAGGGGGGATGGATCAAGCCTCGACCGTTTGTCCAACGTGATGTGGATTAGATCTAAGCTATTTTTCCAAAAAAAATCACAAGTGGAAAAAAATATCCACTATGCAAACTAAACAAACACTCACAAGGGCTAGTGCAACCTCAGGTTGTCCACTAAGTGAGCCCCTAACGAGACACAACACATGCAACTGGTATGCACTCACACAAACAAGCAAGTGGATATGGGAAAGTCACGCCTAAGTTAGACTCCCATATCCTAACCATACCAAAGCTATACCTCTTGATAACTTTGACAAGGTACCACACAACATGAACAATAGGATCCATGAGGAAAGCAAAGCTTCGTATGCTCACTCATGAAAAAATATGATGGCTCTATAAGCAAGCAAAGTGTGTTATGCAAGGTGGCCATATAACCAATATTGTAAATACAAAATAGTGTAAGGTACATTCAAATGATTTTTTCTTAGTTCATGTGAGGTATTAAGTTAGGGAACATTGTGCCTAATGTCTCCAAGAGAGGACCACTCAAAGAATAGAAGATTCACAAATTAGGGGATCCAATGTGACACATTAAGCCACCAAGAGGAATATAATATGCTAAGAGAGATCACACTCTTGAGGGACATCACACCCAATGTCACCACAAAGTGAAAGATGCATCAAATGAAGTAAGAAGATCACAATGAAACATGAGAAATGAAAAAAGAATAATACAAATGTATGCCCCCACTTTAAAGAAATCGCTAAACACCATACTGTGAGCAATTAATTTAAAGTGGAAAATGATAAATGTTAACAATAAAGAAGACATGAGAGCATATCCAGAAAGCCCCATGCTAAGTTATATGTTTCCAAATAAAGCTACACCATGAAAAGGGTTTCCCCCAAAATGAAATCCCAAAATCACACAAGGGATCCATAGATTTGGGGTAAGTATGTCTTTGCTAGAATATTTTTAGAGAGCTCAAAACTGTCATCATTCCCCAAATACTCATGGAACAAGAAGAATGACACCAAGAGAGAAAAAAGAAAGAAAATATTTCGAGTCAAAATGGAAGAGACCTAAATTTCTTGGCGCCTTGCGTCATACCCAAAAGGAAAATACAAGACAAAGAAAAGATAAATGAAAATATTTTGGGTCAACATGGAAGATACCTAAATGTCTCAATTCCTTGCATCATCCCCAAAAGGAAAACATAAGACAAAGAAAAAGATAAATTTTTACGACATATAAAATAATGTAGATACGAATAGAGGAGTGCCACAAAGAGAGAGGCACATCAAGCAGAACAATACAGGGAGATCACATTACACACATGCAATCACATACATAACATGAAAAACAAAACAAAGAAAAGAATAGTAAGGCACATGCGAGTCAACCTATAGCAGGTTGTCTGCATCCCATCATTTTTCATCATATATAGAAGGCGGATAACTAGACAAAGGGACAACAACAAGTGCTGAACTAGGGGTATCACCAATTTCAACACTCTTCCTAGGAAAACTATCATTTAAGCTCATAGAAGAGGAAAAAAATGTATTCAATTCATTATGCATTTCTTCATCAATTTTAGCAACCTCATCATCGTCATCCAAGTTAATCACAACAGGAGATTGAATGATAATGTCTAAAGAAGGATTTATCTCTTTTTGTGGTTGCGATATAGGATCTTTTTGTTGTGGCGAAGAGGGAGAATCATTGTGTATTGCTTCAGTAAAGTTTGGATGTTGATTTAATTTTTTATTCTCTTCATTTAAATTTTGAGCAAGAGCATGACGTCTACGCCTACACTCTCTAGAATTTATGTTTCTTTTAATATAGTTTTCAAGTTGTGTTTGTGTAGGAGAAGGTCTAGCAACCATAGGTTTCTTTTCTTCCCTAATAGGAGAAACAAAAGGAGCCATGGGAGGTTGTTCAACCACTTCCTCTTTAGATTTTTAAACTTGTTTTTTCTTAGGCAGTGTGGTAGGATTATTTGGTTGTCTCTTTTTCTTTTGTAAGAGATAGGAAAAGTATCTATCATGGGTTGGTCTTGGTTATTTGGAACGTCTTTTAGTTTAATCATAGTTTTTTCAGGGATAGGAGGATCAATCATACGTTGAGGAATATTTCTAAGGGATAGTATTGCTATGCGTTTTACCTTAAACTTTTGATAGGATTTGAAAAATAAGTCCTCACAAGGTTTTATAGGTTCCATAGGTTCGAGCCAAAAGAAATCCAATGAGAAATTCCCATGGGAGGATACATGAATAAAGCCACTATGGTGCAAAGTAAAGATTGGATTGTCAAAGGGAAACTTTAAACATTTATGCACGACTGATGAGACGATTTCCATGGAGCATAGTCATGGATAACCAAGCTTCACATAGAATTGATTCAATGTCAGGATGATGAAGAATGAGACATCTAATTGCTTCAGTCCAATTTTTAAGGGAAGGGTGATTGATCCCATCGTAGGGAAAGGGAAACCATTATGTTTTTTATCCATGCTTTCAGTTTATCATATATTTCTTGATAGATTTTATGCACAAGTAAGAACTCTTTAGTGATCACATTCTCTCCACATACGAGATCAATTAATATCCCATTAGTGGGCTTGTCATTGATTCAACCGGCTATGTAAAGAGGACCATTAAGTGCATTTCTCATTATATCCTTAGACGAGAAAGCAATATCAAGAGGCTTTTTAGTTCGGCCCATGAGGTTGAGTTTCAATCAATGCAATCAAATAATCCATAGGATTTTGTTCATTAGTATCTATAGGACCTTGTTCAATAGTATCAATGTTGCCATCATTCGTTTCAACATTCATCACATCATTCTTCTTAGTTTCACTAACTTTGATAGATGAAATATTATGATTCAACATAGGCTTGGTAAAGATTTACAAGTTTTGGTTGGGAGGGGCAACAAACTTATTTCCTTGATCATTAACACCTCCAATTTGAAGTCAACCGAAATCAATGAGTTCTTGCACAATATGTTTAAGACGTTTACAATGTTTTGTATCATGTCCATTTTGTCGGTGATAATGGCAATAAGAATTTGATCTAAAGTTCAGAGGTAAAGGCTTTTTAGGATCAAGTGTTTTAATGGGAGGTAAGGTGATAATTTTATGTTCTTGAAGTTGCAACATTGTGTTATGGAGGGTATTGAGAAGGGAGTAAATTGTCTAGCCGAATCCCCAAATGTAAAAGGATTTGTCTTCTTTATAGCAGCCACTTGGGTATCAACATGTTGAGTTGGTTGAGGGGGATTAAGTTGAGGGAAGCCTTTATTCTATTTTCTAAAAGGTTGATAATTATTTTGATTTGCAGATTTGGACTTTTCAAGTTGGCTAGAGGTGGATTTTTTCTCACAATTGCTAATCAAGTTTTGATAATCATGAAGGGCAGTACATAAGTTTATAGAGGAAGGAAAATTCATCATGCCAAGCTTATCTTGTATCTTAGTTTGCAAATTTTCAATGAAATTTTTTTGAAGGTGAGGATCAAGAATCTTTACATCAATTTGGGAATAAAACGATTGGTAGCGTGAAATAAAGTCAATAACCTTTTCATCATCTTTTTGCTTACATCTCATCAAATTGGCTAAGGTCATCTTAGGAGTCATACACACTTGGAAATGGTTTACAAAGGCATCAACACGTTCATTGAATGAACAAATTGAGTTGTTTGGTAATGAGGAAAACCATTCTAAAGCAGTATATAAGGACCTAGGGAAAATTTTAGCCAAGAGCTTATCCTCAAGGACAAAATCACTACATAAGGTAGTATAAGCGGAAACATGGTTAGAAGGATATCATTCCCCCCCATATTTCTCAAATCTAGGAATTGTGGTATCAATGTTCTTAATATCTCCAAGGATAGGGGATTGCTTTTGACATAGTATGTAGGTTGGCCATTTTGATTTTGGTTTATGGTGGAAACTTTCTTTTGAAGGGATGATTTTTTTTGTAAAAGTTGGTTAAGGATGGCATCATTGGTTGTATTTTGAGATGAGGTGAGTATGGTGGAGGTGTATACGTGTTTGAAGGAAAATTAAATGGAATGCTTATGGGAGGTAAAGTGGTAGGAGATATGACGTGTGATGCCACAAAGGTACTAGGATTGCTAGTTGAAATACCTAAGGGATGAAAGATATTACTAGTAGGTTGCATTGTTGTTGTAACTTGAGGGCTAGTATAGGTGGGAATAGAGTCAATGGTTGTGGGAGGAGGAATTTGAGTTCCTCCTCGACTCTGGACATTATTCAAAGGTTGATAAAAAAATAGTAAGTTTTTTGAAAATCTGAGCTAGGTTATGTGCAAGTTCTTTTCATTCTTCACTTTCAATCATGTGATGTATGTTATCTATGGTGGGAATAACAGCTGTAGAAATATTTTTAGTACTCAATTGATGTTGCAGGTTTGCTAAGTCTTCATGGATTTGGATTATTTTTTCTTGAGGAATGCTAGTAACCATTATTTCATCACTTGTCACACTACTTGAAGGTAAAGAGTTGTTAAGGGTATGGTCCATACCTAGTGAACTAGTGTCAATACTATGAGTGAAAGAGATAGATAACCCAAGATCCACAATGAATGTGATCTATCATGGGATGATATTCAAATCTCAAATTATGTATCACTATAGTATTAGCAATAGGACACCAAGTTGTAAAGCTCATGCAAGGGACAATCAATGAATGCAAGATGAATGCAATAAACACAAGATAAATGATATTCTTTAATTCTTATCCAAACAAAATTAAGCTAGATGCAATGAAATGAATGAAATAGAAACTTAGTAAATTGAAACATAAATATAAAAGAAACAAAAATAAGCACAAAAAGAAGGTTTTTAATTTTATAAAATATAAATTTAGATCTAACACAGGACTAAATCGCCCAAAGGGGCATATGAGTCCTAGTTAGGGTTTTGGAAGGGTTCAAATAGTGAACAAAAGTCACCACAAAAATCCCAAAAACTAGGCAAAACAACCTGTACTGGGACTAAACCGCTAGAGGGGAAAATGAGTCGTAGATGAGGGTTTTGACACTAAATTCAACAAATTATGAGTGAATGTTAAGGTTTCTAGCTTTTATGTAGTCAATAATATGTGCAATTATAGATTTCAAATAAAATTCAATGGTGCAAGATGAAAAAATGCAACCTATATGCACTTTCACTAATGCAAGATTTAGAAGTCCTAAATGCAAATTAACTAATGCAAGACCTAATGAAAAGTTAATGTAAGCTAGATCTAGGACTTTGATGCACTCTAAATCAGAAATAAGATGTCCAAAGGCTGAGTTCACCAAAATGGAACCAAGGAAAATAGGGTGTTCCCACCTTTTAGGAGATGGACAACTTAGGGGATCCTGTTTCACTCTAGTTTATTCAAGGAAGCCCTAGATATCCCTCAACCGAGTGACTCCATTGAGGGAAAGACTACTAGGAGGTCTCCTTGGGTGTGATTAAAGATAAAAGGGGGTTCACTCACTAAGTAAACGTTTAGAAAGAAGGAAATGTAAATGGTATGCAATTCTAACAATGTAACCTATTTAACATGAAACTTCAAATCAAAATAATGAATTGGAGATAAAAAAAGGTGCACTTGGAAAACTAAAGAGGCTTGAAACAAGGTCTATAATCCTAAAATTTTGTTTTTTAATGCACACTAGGACTCATACCTCAATAGGGGTGATTTAGTCCCAGTTTAGGGTTTCAGGCCGAAACTGGAATCTGAAATGGTAAAGCAGGATCTATAGGAAATCTCTAAAAGGTGGTATATTGGGAATCATACGCCAGTATGGGCGATTTAGTCCTAGTATCAGGGTTGATCTGAAACTCTAATTTCCTCTAGTGATCTTCTTTAGCTTCTCTCCCTTCTGATGTTTGAGTTTGAAACTCTGAATTTTGACCTACAAGTGACTTTCTGTAATCTTGCAAGAAAGGTGACAACTTTGACAACTTTATCCAATCTTTCTCTTCAATGGATCTATAACCTAAATCTGCAAAACACAAATCAAAGAGAAAGAAAATGGTTTTTTGTTAGCAAGGCAAACCCCGTTTTGGTAATCAAACCTTTAAATGAAATAAAATAGAATGAAGGAATGATGAATGAACAATATGTAATGTTGCAACTCACCAAAACCTTGAATAAGAGGCTACAATATTGTATGAAATGGCTAGCATGAATGTAGACCTTGACCCTTGATTGTTGATAGGAAACTTGATCTTGAATGCTTGCATGATTCATAAGAACCTACATCACAAATGTTAGCTCAAAAACAAAAATGATGCATGATGAATTTGACACGATGCTTCAATCTTGAATGTAACTCCAAAATGCTTGATAATCAACTCTTGAATGCTCTTGAACACTAACTTTCTATAAGGATGCTCTCATCAATTTTTCTAGGAGAAAATATGTGAAATAACCTTGTATTTATACTTGTTTATGCCAAATTTCCCAAAATTACAACACTACAAGTTGACATCAAATCTAGGAGAATAAAATACCACCAAGAATTTTAATTTAAAATGGGTCTAAGCTAAGCTGGACTCATATGCCAACTGGGGTGTATGAGTCCTAGTAGGCTAAGCTCGAGACATAGATTTCAAGAAATGTTAAGTTCTATGCTGAATTTAGGATCAGGTTCTAAAAATTAGGTGGAACCCATATGACCAAGGTGGAATATGAGTCCCAAATCACTAAATTTAGGACACATAACCCAAAATCATTAAATTACGATTGGTTATTAGATATGTTTCAGGATTATCCAAGTGGAAATATCCATTAAATAAGGCTTGTGGATGCAAAATAGGACCAAATAAGGCATAAAGAAGCCCACTTTTAACAAGAAGGGCCTAAAAAAGTGTGAAAATGTAGAGGGATACATTTTTCTACACTACAAAAACTAATTTACAACAGAAAAGATCAATACAAAAATGGTCTCCTTTAATCCAACTTCTTTCACAAGGTTTTAGTTCCTTCAACCTGCAATCTTCAATGGAAATCACTGTAATGATAAACCTACAACCTTCAAGTCTATTTTCTACTATCCAAACACCTTCAAAACTGTAACAAAAATAATCTCCATCGCTTTCAACCCTTCTTCCATTGAACCTCTCAAGCTCCCTTCACATGGACTTCACTAGCTCAGTATCTTCCAAAATGTGGAGCTCACTAGCTCCCTAAAAAACGGGCTTCTATGCAAATAAAAATACGAAACAATGGGGTCTTCAAATAATCTCTTCAATCCAATAGCATCTCCCAATCTCAACCTACAAAAACTCCCAAATCCATCTTCCCAAATGACAAGGCCTAAATATATAGACTTGTGAATGAGAAAAACCACTATGGTTTTCCAAAATTGCAAGTGGACCACCTCCTTGGAAAACCCACACCCCATTTGGAGAATAAATCATAAAATAATAAATATTAATCAATTCTCACATGGCCTTCACATGGGCACCTAAACCATGGCCAATCAAATTTGGTCAATTTGGTGCTTTTCATTATTCTCCGATGGCTCTGACAACTTCATGAAAGAACATGCACCAACATACAAACTTGGGCGCCCCAACATGCAAGAGCATGCAAATCATACAAATCAACATGCAAGGACATACATTGATTAGTGGTACCCACCTTGAAATGAATTCCTAGGTTAGATTATTCCTCCAGGTTGCCCTAGAAACATTTAACAAAGTAAATTCACCTCCAAAATTACAATTACAAATTACCATAGGGGAAAAAATTATAATATTTGGAAATTAAAATAATTAATTCCCAAAACATTAGCCCTTATTGAAAATAAAAAACAAAGTAAAGGAATATTTACATGGTTCATGTAATATTTCTGGTGATCGTGGATGCTCTTGAATCACTTTTCTCGCCAATTGAAAGGTCATCAAGCATTAGAAATGAATGAAATTTTTAGGTGCTAATGCCTAGGACTTTATATATATCGGGCCACTTAGAATAAAATCCTTTATTCAACTCTCTATTTGGGTGATCCCACAATAGTGGTTTATAATTTTTGGCCAAATTGGACACTAAAATTATTATTTTTAACTAAATCTTCACATTCGGGCACCTATAGCGGCTAAACCGTGAGGAATTTGAAGATGATGCAAACTAGAGTATTGTCACATTTTGTCTGTAGATTCTAAAAATATTTTATCAAATTTTTTGGAATCAGATTGCACTTCTTTTTCCATCTCCGATGAAAAATGGTTTTTTTCATTAAACAACATTTTAAAAAAGTGACGCACATCGTATAATGCATAAATTTTTTTCCATGAAGGATAAATTTCTAATTCTTTCAAATTTAGATTTGTAACTCCGATATCTAGTGCTTCCACTTGGTTAGATATTTTTTTATTGAATATTTTTTCTTTAATCAAGTTTCAAATTCAAACCAATTACAATTCAGACATAGCGCAACCGTAGAACGCATAACTTTTTTTGTATATATCAAAATTCAATTTATTTATTTTTGTTGGATCAAGGACTTCAATATCTGGTGCATTCATATTTTTAATTTTTTTTTTATAATCTATTATTTTCCCACATGTGCAGAACAAAGACCTTCATTTTTAATGAAAAACCTATGTTTAATAAAACTAAAAAAACAAATACATAATAAAACCAAAAAATATTAAAATTATATTCATTGGATAGTTCGTTCCGAGGACTAACATAATCATTTGAAATAAATTTTAAATGAATTCATTTGATCCCCCAAAAGGTAAATCAAAAGTGATTTTTTATCAGCATTTTGATAGGTGTAAAAGAGACTCATTTATAGGTATGGTTTAAAAATAGCCATGTTCTATCCAAGGGGGTTTGATCTAAGGTGGTTTGATCAAACCCTCCTCAATTGGAATATTTAAAATGAAACTTTTTAAGGCTTAAATCATTATATTTTCTAAAAATATGTGATTTCAGCAAAAATCAGTTCTTCTCAAAAATTGTAAACCAACTTTGTGGGACCACCTATTTATAAAGGTTGATCTCATGCAAGTATTTGGTACACCTTCCACTTATGTGGGGATATTATTGCTAAGACTGATCACATGGTTTCCATCCTTGCTATGAGAGAATATGCCTCATTATAATATCTTGTAAGCTATTGTCTTTATCTTATTATGAGTTGTCTTACTTTGTGCCTTTTTATTTTTCCTTCAACATTGCTCTTGGTCTTATAGACTCACTTAACTCTAATAACTTGTTTGTACTTGTAGGTAAATTATTTATCTCCTATGCCCTAATTATTTTTATTACATCTCTCTTCTCATCCATGACCTCACACCATTTCTCTTATTTTATAGATTCTTAAAATAAATTAGATCACTATGAGAAAATAATGTCACAATCACATTTTCATCCAATTCATCATATCTTTCATTTTCATAGATCTCCCTCATTTAAAAAATATTTATTAGCATTAATGAGACAAGTATTGGGTCTAAATTCTCATTGCTAAAGCTTCTTGATTATGAAGTATGTATCTAAAATTTACTAGTGGACTCTAAAGCTATTGTAGATAATATTTGGATTTGAGAGCTAGGATTTGTATCTAGTATAGGTGATCTCCAAATTTTTCTATTGGGCTCTAAATTCATTGTAGATACACCTTGTTGATCTTTATATCCTTCTTCATCATCATCTATGAGTACTATTATTGAGATAATTAAGAAGGTGTCTACTATAATATTTTATGATTCATTTTCTATGATTCAATATCCTTGCAGATTACAAATTTCTTGGTGATAGGTTATATAGTTTGTATACCTAGGATTATTTGTTGTAGCCTATGAAGATGCACTTTTATCCTCTATCATCCATTTTTTTTCCTTTTTTGTTTTGCCATAAATGTATATGCCATGCACCCAAAAAATTTGAGGTGCTCCACACTCCATCTTAATTTTATCCATATTTATTATGGAATATTATTACACATGCCCTTTGTGATACATTGATTTAGTAGGTATACTAGTATTGAAATATCCTCACCCTAGTATTCATTTGAAAACCCCTTGGTACATTCCACATGCATCTCACCATCTCCATGATGACCATTTTTTTCTCTCTACTAATCCATTTTGTTGTGGTGTATAGATACACTCTTTTAATACCTTCATTCCTTTATAAATTTGGAAATTATTTGGAGCCATACTCTCTTCCTTTATTTAATCTAAGGACCTTGATAAAGTTTCCACATTTCTTCTCACCCAAGGGCTTAAAGTCTTTGAACTTCTTCAAATATTTATATTTTTGACTCAAGAATTAGACCCATGTCTTTCTACTACATTGATCAATAAAGGTCATAAATATTGTTTTTTCCTAGGGTGAGAATTTGCATGGGGCTACATAATTTTTAATGCACCAAATCTAATGGTTATTTTTCTCTCCTAGAGCTCCTTGGCTGAAAGGGATTTCTATGCCATTTTCCTAAAATATAAGATTCACATTTTTTATTAGGATCTAATATGGTTGATAATCCTCTAAACATATCCTTTTTGGATAAAATATTAAGTCCAAAATAACTTGAATGTCCATACCTTAAGTACTAGAGCTTGGAGGGGTCTTTGATAACCATCTTGAATGTTGCCTATTATAATATTACTATACTCCTCATGTTCTTGGGATGAGTAGTTACAAATCATTTTAAGAAATAATTGTATATATGTAGAGAAGATATTCTATTATTTATCACTTGGACTACCACAATTTTATTCTTTCTCCTTTTTATTTTCCAAATATGATGCACTTTCTATTTTTCATCAACACTTTGTAACCTTTTGTACCAGCTATCCAAAACTTAGGAGATTATGTTTTATATTTGGGAATGATAAAAATTCTTAATTTATTTTGTAACCATGCTTGGAGTGGATCATTGCCTACCCTCTATCAACTACTAAAACCATTTTATTGTTTA
The DNA here is from genome assembly GCA_007115665.2 of Sequoiadendron giganteum. NCBI lineage: Eukaryota > Viridiplantae > Streptophyta > Pinopsida > Cupressales > Cupressaceae > Sequoiadendron > Sequoiadendron giganteum. The sequence continues at coordinate 593,403,335 of CM021105.1, forward strand.
GACCATTTTTTTTTACTACGTAAGAGGATATATTGTTTCTCATTTTTTCTTAGACTAGACATCTTATATTAATAAACAAAATTAACTTTTCATTTCCACTAATGTGGTTGTTGTATCCACTACTTAGGTACCAAACTTTAGTGTTGCTTTGTCAATAATGTTGAACAAGATAAAAATTTTTGAATGTGAAAAGAGACAAGGAGGAAGGATGCAAAATCCTTGAGAATTATTAAAGTAGTAATGGGAGAATTCATCTTCCCTAGAATAGGGACTACTACTCAAAGGAGGCAAGGGAGATTCTTCAAAACTCCTACAAAGGTAGTGACAAAGTAAATTAGTCAAAGCATGGTTTATTAGAAGAGAGTTTGAACTTCCATTTAAGAGTTTTAGTCTAACAAATCAACTAAACATTAATGGTGAAGATATTAAAGATTAGAAAATCATTAAAAAATCTTTAGGATTATACTTATATGATTTGACCTTATAGTCATTATAATAAAAAAGACTAATGATATATCATTAGTTGAGTTAATAGATTCACTTCAAACCCATGAGTAGCATCTAATAAATCCCTTTCTCCCATAGAGAAAGCATTCAAATATCATGCTAATATAAGAGGTAGGGAGAGAGGAAGAAATAGCTCCAAAAGAAGCTACAATAAAAATAATAAGCTCAACCAAGAAATAGTAAGCAGCTCATACTCATACTTTAAATAGTAAAAAAAATAGTAGCTCAAAACAAAGGTATGAAGAAAATATTATTCAAAAACGCATTATTAGTAAAAATTAACAAGTGTCAACTCAAAAAACATTACAAATATTGGAATAAAATTTGATGAAGAAAATATGGTGTTTTTCGTTGATTGAGAAGAAAACTAAGAACAATACATTAACAAACACTTTCAGTTATAACTCGACTGTCTATGATAATTAATTAACTGAAATATAAAATCATATTACATTCTAAATTTCAATTAATTAATAAATATGATCAAATAAACATGTTAATGTTTTTATTAGATTAAATGAAAAACAAAAATCTAAACCCTTAAAAAATATTCCGAAAACAAACCAAAACAGACAGACCCACACTAACTAGATTTAGAATTCTACAATTTTGCTAATCTACATGAACAATTAAGCAAGTGAAAAGTACAGTGTCATATATACACTTACCATATAAGCTCTCAATATTAGTTGAGAAGGATATCAAACAAATTGCTACAATAAATCCAACCAAAGTGGAAGGATTAGATAAAAGTTGCTATAGATTCCAACCAAAATGGAAGGATTAGATAAAAGTCGCAATAGATTCCAAAAGTGCATCAATCATAAATCGTTTTCCTCCTTTCGTAAGCGTGAGAGCACTACTTTTCAACGGATATAGTAAGCAAGATTACTTAGAAACACTGCCCTGCCATTCAATCATATAAAGCAAATAGAAGACTTCTCGTGAAGCACGTCTGAAGCAATGAGAGAAAAAATAAATATCGATTGATGTTAGATTTCTAAATCTGAGAGCTTCCAGCTACTAAATTAATTATCACAGGCATGCGTTATAAATTTTGGTGGATCCTTGTCTGATAATTAAACTGGCAGATATATACTTTTCCATACAATTAAGACGAGTTACTAAAATAATAGATAGATTGCAGGACACGACTATTCTTAAAACATACTCACGACCCAATTCCCATAAAAGGCTGCCATCTTTGCATCATAGATAGTAAGGCGTACTGCCCATCTTGCTCCATGATCAATTGGAATATGAAAACTAAATCCTAACAAATGCATTAAACTTCGTAGATTGGCCATTAAAGTTCATTAGGTGATAGAACCTAGCCCATTCCCGTGTTGAAACCTAACCTATCATGCACACCAAAGATATGTTAAACATAAATCCTACGCCACCTATAAATAAGTAAACCTGATCTGCAGTAGGCACTGATAGCTAAATTAAGAATGGATGGGCATTCGGCTATCCTTAGTTTTCTTTTAGGATTAATTCTGATTGCATTATCTGCACCAGCAGGAGATGCAGCACAGAAGCAACCGCTAGTTTCTGCCCTCTATGTGTTTGGAGACTCGACCATAGATCCTGGTAACAATAATGGTCTTGCCACTTTAGTCAAATCTAACTTCCCTCCATATGGAAGAGATTTCCCCAATGGCCGGCCCACTGGCAGATTCACAAACGGGAGATTAATTACTGACATCTTATGTAAATGAAAATGTCCTTTCGATTCTCCTTGAATATACCAATAATCAAAGTAGACTTTCTTTTATCTATTTATTTTATTTAACATGTCTAATCTAACTTGTTTTCTAATGTCGTTAACTGCTTGACATGATATGTGTGTAGCTGCACTGGCCGGACTTCCAGATTTGCTGCCGGCATTTTTGGATCCTGAATTCCAAGGAGAAAATCTGCTGACAGGTGCCAGTTTTGGTTCGGCAGATGCAGGATACGCTGACAGTACCTCACTAGCTTTGGTTGGCACAAATCTTGTTTTGAATTACTTTTTCCATTAATATCTTTTACTTAAAAAACTGTTTTTAAGTTGTTAGTTGTATCAAAAGTTCTAAAAGCTTTAGGTATTCTTTCTATCTATTTTTTTTCTCATGGTTCATGTGATTTGGTTGAAACAATACATTTTAAATTTTTATTTGTTTGGGTGGTTCATTTGAAATCATATTAGGGTTTTTCCAGAGAAGCTAGTGTAATTTCAGATGAGTCATCTAAACAAGTCAAAACTTAGAGTGTGCTGTTTAAGTCTGATCATAGGATCATGTAGTTGGGTTTAAGCAACACATTTTAAACTTTTATTTGTTTACCTGGTTCATTTGAAATTACAATCATAGATGGATCCTACTAGATAAACTAGTGTAATTTCAGATGAATCACTTAAACAAATCAAAGCTTAGAATACGCTGTTTAAACCTGATCATTCTTATGTGTTATCTAATCTAATGATAATACGAAAAGAAACGTATTATATTTACATCCAACCCCAATTTCTACAGAGTAATATATAGAGATAATTAGAAAAGGATTTTGTGATGAAAATTAGTTTAATCGAATTACAAATAATTTCCTTCGTTCTTTACTGATCTTTTTCTGAGTCTATTGCCATAATTGAAATAGTTTATTAGTTTTGTTTGGTTTATAATAATGATAGGCTGTATATTTTTCTAAGCGTTCCACGTCGTTATTTGTGTTTGCAGAATGTGATTCCTCTGGAGAAACAAGTGGAGAATTTCAGGCTCTACCGAGCACAACTAGCGGATTATATTGGTCAGAAAAGGTCCAGCAATATCATTTCAGAAGCACTGTTTGCTATCAGCATGGGAACAAACGACTTTGTGAATAACTATTATCTGAATCCTCTAACCAGAAAAAGATATAGCGTTACCCAGTTCCAGGATCTTCTTATACAGACTATAATCGGATTTATACAGGTTTAAGTGTTGCTCTAAAGTATTAAAATTCTACTTTATGTGTAGCTTTCATGGTATAACAATTGAAGTACACTTTGAACAGAATGTTTACGACGAGGGTGCAACTCAGCTTGTTATCATTGGGGTGCCGCCATTTGGTTGTTTGCCTTCACAAATTACTTTGTACAACTTGGTGGAAAATACATGCGTTGAGGAGCTGAATGAAGGGGCTAGGTCTTTCAATACAAAGATCATAGCCTTAGTAGAGGAGTCCAGACTCAGTTTTCCCAATCTTTTAATTGGTTATTTGAATATATACGATAAATTGTATGACATCGTTAAATCTCCCTCTAAATATGGTAATATTTTAACTTCCTTTCTACTCAACACAATGACCTATGAAGCTTTCATGTCGGTCCCTTCTTAAATGAAGATGTTTGAATCTCACCAATGTTTTGTTGCAGGATTTGAAGAAGCTAGGAAGGGCTGTTGTGGATCAGGGTTGTTGGAGACGGCAATATTGTGCAACCCAGACACCCCAACATGTGCAGACGCATCCAAGTATGTATTTTGGGATAGCTTCCACCCCACAACTGCAGCTTATGGAATCATTGGCAACGACTTATTTCGGCAGGCTATGAGGCTAATAAGATAATACTATTTGCATTGAAGAAAACATCTGATGTCCAACTTATTTGTAATAAATGACCAAATGAATGCTTTCTGTAAGCCTTTGGCATTCCGGAGGTTTACATGTGTTTGTACTTTTCAAGTTTCTAACACTTAATTCTGTGTTAGGATTAATTTTAGATTTGGCGTATTCCTGATCTGTAATGGTCAAATTGCTAGTTGCATAAGAAATAAACACTACTATAAAATAGTATTTATTTAAGGATGTAAAGGACACTCTATAATGTGGTATAATCAGATCTTAGAAAATACAATGAGTCAAGTATGATAAAAAGGTATGTAATTGATAAAGTAAATAGGAAGGTTACGATATAAGTTGATGTTGTTAAATTTGATATGTGTCTAACAATTACTTTCAAATTGTAAAGATCAAATTTGAATAAGATCTTGTAATCAATTTTACCAAATGGGATCATGTTCAAAAATGTCTATGTTGTGTATGTTTTTGTTATGTCTAATATGTTTTTTTCTATGGTGATTGTAATTCTATCACGATATCTAATTCACAATCAAAATGGTATTAAAAATATCTTTTCGAGTTTGTTATGTTAATATTAAGATTTGACTTGTGCCTTTGGGGAAGGGGCCCAATAGCTATTATAGCTAACCTTGCACACCCTAACCTCGTAAATGGTACATTGAATTGTAGTGATTTTTTGGAGTTTTGTTCATATGCAATTTAAGAGCTTATAGCTATTGTTTTGGATTTTGGGCATTTTTGACGAACATGAGAGGGTTCATTATGCATGCAAAGGTCAAAACGTGGTCATTTGGAGATGACGTCCAATACTATTCCCTATTGCCCCAATTACCATTCACTTTGACCACCACAAAAAAATCATAGTCCTAATCATATAAATGTGTAATTATATTTCATTTAAATTTCACCACTCACTTATAAATGTATAAAATTCACTTTTTAATGTTCAAAGTTCACGATAGCATTGTTAAATGTTCCTAATGCCACATCCACAACATGCCTTTGCTAAGACCTCATCCACTATTTACAAAGGAGGATTGATTGGATTTAGTATTTTCTACAAACATGAAAGGATAATGTGAAGTTTAGTGCAATAAACACATGCCATTGGTAGATAATAAATAAATCAGGAAATATAAAAACTTGTACAATTTATAAAAAATAATATGCAATGCAACTATAATAGAATGCAACAATTAAATAAAATGTAGGCATACCTTGTGCACGCAATGGATTGTAGTATGAACACAAAAAAAGAAGGCTTGCTCTCCACCCTTCCATATTGGCTCATGGAGTCTCATTGGCTCTCACCAAACCCTCGACAAAAATATTAATTCTCCACCACTTTGATCAATGGTGAAAGCAATGCTTTGGCACTTGAGAAAATTGGTTGTGTTCAAATCAATGCTATACATTTTTAATAAATCGACATGCAATTGTGAAATAAGAGATGGACTAAAAGATATATAGCCTTACATTGTATATAGATAGAATGTAGGCAAAGGCCATACACCATGAAAATGTGCAATTGTAAAGCTATTTAGCATTTCAGAGATCAGTACACCTTGTATATAAATTGAATGTAGTTGCAATCTAAAATGGTTTAACTTAGATATAGGTACACACAAGGAAAATGAAAACTTTAGTGAGGCAAACATGTTTCTTTGGTAACCAATATCTAAATTATGAAATTTAAATAGTTCTATAATCTATAAGGAAAAAATATGCAATACCACAATTACATCTCGCATATAAAAAAGATAAGGAAGAGAATTTAGAAACGATGGAAATTCTATATGCATGGAAATGGAGAGGGAAAGAGAAGCAGTACAATTAGCGTTAAGAATACCAACATTTCATGATGATGGCAATGTTCAAACAATTTTTTTGGAGATGATCCTCTTGTTTGATTCGTAGTGCACTGTAATTGTTGGTATGCATCCTGCAATATCTAGCAAAAAATAAAGGTTGATCTACGCATAGAAAGAAAATACATCATCCACCACTCTGATGAATAGTGAAATCAATGTTTCTTATTATAGTTTTTGATAAAAGGGTAAAACGGGTTTTACAGGGACCCGAAATCACAAAGTTTACAAAATAGCAAAAAGAACACCAAAGTTCCACCAAAAAAAATAGCTGCCCGAGAAAAAACCAGCAGCAACCAAACTAAAAGGACCAGAAGGGTTAGGAAAGAAGGGACAACATAGAAAGCACACAGGAAACCCCAACCATTACTTCAGAGACCTAAGGATAGTCTCTGTCTCCGCCTCCATATCCTGCATATCTTTAACCCCCTTTTTAAAGGTTTGAACCATTTTCAGAGTAAGGGGGGCCTTGCGCTTCAAGTTGGCACAGGTTCTTTTGGAAATGCCAGCTTATGTGTCCTGGCTTTTATTTTCAGTATCTTCCAGATCAACCACCAGAGATCCTTGCTGGACTTTGTCAAGCTTTTCAGTCATCGCATTAATAATTATAGCATTATGTCTTACTATACGGTTGTTTTGTTCAGCGACAGTTCTGATGGTATTCCTTAAGCTCTCAACTTCGATGTCAATGTTCTTGTTACTATGAGCCGCTTCTTTCTTATCCATCTCAGCAATCTTAGCACCCATTTCATCGATCTTACTTTGCAAGGCCTAGTTTTTAATTTTTAGCTCATTAATTTCAGAGAAGGTCCAATCCAAGAGTTTGGAATGGGACTTAGAATTGGTTTTAGCAAGGTTGAGATAATCAAGAGAGGGCTCTTTTCCAGTGTTAGTAGGGGAATTATCTACAATGTGTATGTCCGACAAAGGGTCAGCACAACGCTTAGAAATGTTGGTATCAGATTCCTCCGACTTAGAGGATTCTTCAGAGTATGAAACAAGGCTTTTAGCCTGGGTTTTCTTGCCAACAGAGCTGATCTTAGGAGGAGGACAATCAGGCTCAGGCTCAACACGGATTTTACCCGACTCCCTGGAAGGGCCAGCATGCAAACTAGGGGCTTTTCTAACCGAGCTAGGGTTAGGCAAATACTTCAAGCCACTGGGCTCAGTATCATCACTCTCAAAATCTGGGTTGGTTTCCAAAATAGCAAGAGTGGGCACATGAAGATGTTCAACAATTAGCCTAATTAACCCAGTGTGAAGAATGGGGAATCTTTTAGAGTTTTTCTTATTGTCCTCCAAGCTTTCCTTCAAGGAGCATAAAAGATAATAGGGGATAGAGACTCTTACCTTGTTTCGGAAATGGTTGAGAAGAACAAAGTGGTAGCCATAGACTTTAGTGAATCGCCCGTCCACCGTAATGTACTCCATGATGACCCAAATAACCTTTCTCCATATAGTTTTTATGGAGTCAACATCGAAGTAACTGTTAGCAATTTTGACCAAGCTTTGCTTTTCCTTGTCCTTTTTGGGAAATCTGATAACAGCTTCATCAGAAAAAGCCCTGTCCCTAAAATTTTTTTCCTATCAGTGGGTAATCTCGTAACATCGGCAATAAGATTTTCGTTGAGCTCCACATTCTTGCCAAAAAGGGTCAAATTACCATCATGCCAATTTTTGGCGAAGAGATCCGTAGCCTCCTGGTCAGAGCCATGAAGCTTCTCTAGGAAAGGAATTAACCCTCCACTTTTAATCTTGTTCCAAACCTTGGCATTTTTCATGTGAGTTTCGTAGCTGTCCGGCTCAGTTCACTTTCTGTCTCCTCCCATATCAGCCAGCATAGTGAGGTAGGTCCAAACACAAGCCTTTCTAAAATTGGCCCCGCCAAATCTTAGAACCCACAAAGCGTGCAGAGTTATCTTGCAAATTACTCCACTGGGCTCGGTCCCATGCAATCTAATGATTGTGATGTGATAGATCCAACCTGTCCTCATTAAAGGGATAACACGTCGCCTTACCATGTGATTTATCATAATTTAATAGGGCACAAACATTAAAATTTAGATCGCTATTATTTAGCCAGGTACACACTTCTTTACTCTTAACTCCTTCATTAGCAAAAAAGTCCATAACAACATTGGCTTCTCTATAGGTGTGTGATATTTTAGCTTTTTCAAACTTGGAAAATTTCAATTTGGCTTCATCAATCCACAAATTGATGGTCCATGAGGGTGGAGACTTGCCACAGAGGCAGTCAATTATGTTTTTGGAGTCTCCTTCAAGCCATAAATTTTTAATGTTAAGACTTTGGGCTAAATTTATGATATGGTAAGCGCCAGCCACCTCCGCCAGGTGATTAGTTTGAGAGCCAAGAGGTGAGGAAATTGCACCAATGAAGTTTCCATTGGAATACCTTATAACTCCTCCACAGGCCGTCGCCGCCGGATTGCCTTTAGCTGCACCATCAAAGTTAGCTTTGATCCACCCGTTAGGCGGAAAAGTCCAACAAACTCCCTCTCTGTCCTTTTTGGCCTTCATAATAGAACTAGACAAATTAGGATTTATGTTCCATTCCTTAGCAACAAATAGATCATAGTTCGAATACTCTGCATTCATGGTCTTCCTGTTCTTCTGGGCCATGGCATTGAAGTTTTCCTTCAGGGATCTGACAATTTTATCAAAGACATAATCCACATAGGCTTCTTTTCCCCTAAAAATTCTGTTGTTGCATTCTTTCCAAAGGCCCCAAGCAATATTAGGAAAGGATAAATCCCAAAAAGACCTAAGTAAAGGATTCCTTGTCGGGGCTTTCCACTGAGAAAAAAAATCTTCAATGGACAACGGGAAAACCCAAGGAAGGTTCCATAACCTGATAAAATTTTCCCAAAGAGAAGCAGCAAAAGAGCAATGAAGGAATAAATGACTCACAAATTCAACATCCATCTTACAAAGACATCATCTATTAGGGATTTGAAATCCACGTTTACACAGGTTGTCAATTGTAAGCAACTTATTTTGGAGCAAGATCCAAAATAAGATATTAATTTTAGGTATCAGATGTTTGCACCAAGCTTTAGACCAAAAGGGAGGATGATCCAGAGAAGAAGTGATCTTAGCAAAAGCAGAAGACACAGAACAATTACCAGAGGGATCATCAATCTAGACCGCGCGGTCCTCCAGCTGCTTAGAACTAAGTCTAACAACCAGCAGCGTAGTCTGGATGGGGACCAACACCTGACTGACTCTGCCCAAGTCCACCCAATTACCATTCACTTTGTAATCTTTAACATAAGTTCCAAACCTAGCCTTGCAATTCTCAGCCCAATCTCTGAAGGAATTGATTTTTATCAAGGGTTCCTTAAAAAGCCATCTGTCTTCCCAGAATCTAGTACAATTACCATTTCTCACTTTCCAACCAATGCCTTCCTCCACAATCTTTTTTCCAATAATTAAATTGTTCCAACATATAGATCCTCTCGGAAGAAGGTGGGGGCCTTCTTAATAATGGAAGAGCAGTTGTTTTCTAAATATTTGCTAGCCAGAATATCGATCCACTCCGCAGAGGAAGAGAAGATTCTCCAGATTTGCTTAGCCAAGAGGATTTTATTAATAGTTCTGATTCTTCTTAACCCAAGTCCGTCGTTCTTTTTAGGTCTACAAACCAGATTCCAGTCAATTAAGGGAACTCTTTTATTTTCCTCAACACCCGACCAAAGAAATATTTTTTGAATTTTTTCAATTGTATCAACAAATTTAGTTGGAATCTTAAAGAGGCTCAGGGCGTAGATAGGAAGATTCTAGAGAGAGGCTTTGAGGAGCTGAAGCTTACCAGCTTGACTAAGCAGAGCACCTTTCCAACCCGCAAGCTTCTTACTGAATCTATCCACCAATGATATCCAGAAAGAATCACGAGGTTTCAAACTTAAAGGAAGACCTAGGTAGGTGACAGGAAGGGAATCCACCTTACAATCCAGAATTCTGACAATTTCGGTCTGTCGATGTATCGGAGTATTGAAAAAGAACAACAAAATTTTTTGATTGTTGATCAGCTGTCCTGAAGCTCTCCCATACTTGTTAAGCAACTATTTTATAGATTTGCCTTCAGACACAGAAGCTTGACCCATGAGCATAGTGTCATCAACGAATTGTTGATGAGAGCACATCAAGTTGCTCGAGGAAGGTCTGAGCCTAGAGATAAATTTAAAGTCTACTAGATTTTTCAGGTTCCTGCCTAAACTTTCAACCATAATAGTGAATAAAATAGGAGATATAGGATCACCCTGCCTTAGACCTCTGGTACTCTGAAAAAAGGAGGTCGGGGATCCATTGACCATAATCGATATGGATGCTATGGACTCAAGTTGTTCCACCATTTGAACAACCCTATTATTAAAGCCAAAGGCCTTCATAATTTTAAATAAAAAAATCCAATCAACTTTGTCATAGGCTTTTGAGATGTCAAGCTTTAAGAGGAAACCTTCAGTCTTTGACTCAACAAGGGAGTGAATGTTCTCATGAACCGTAACTATAGAATCAAGGATTTGTCTACCAGGAATGAATCCATTTTGTTGAGGAGAAATCAAGGAAGGTAGAAAAATTAAGAATCTAGAGGTTAAGACCTTAGAGATGATCTTGTATAAAGAATTACAGAGACTGATAGGCCTAAAAGCCTCAAAGTTATTAGCTCCAGATTTCTTGGGGATGAGAACCAAGAAAGTAGCATTTAATTCTTTTAAAAGACATCTGGCTCCAAAAAATTCCTTAACAGCATTAACCACATCTTCTTCAACAATCTCCTAGAGCCATTGGAAGAAAAACAAAGGGAAACCATCAGGACCCGGGGCTTTATTCCCATCAAAGGAAAAGATAGCTCGCTTGAATTCCTCGTTGGTGGGTATTAATGTCATAAAAGAGTTGTTTTCTTGGTTGATAATTCTTGGTATAGCTTCCACTAGCTGATCTTGCTCATTCTGGTTTATTTCAGTACTTGCCAAGAGAAGAAGTTTAAAGAAGGAGCCGGCCTGCATCCTAATATCCTCTTCCTCCTCAAATCTGGTTCCATTCACATCTATTTGAGATATTTTGTTTACAACTCTGTGTTTAGAAGCTGAAAGGTGGAAGTACCTGGTGTTTCTATCTCCAGCAGATAGCCAAAGGGCTCTTGATCTTTGTTTCCAGAACTCCTCCTCCTTCCCAATTATGTCATGCATCTTCATAAGGAGCTCATTCTCTTTTTCCTTAGTATCATTCAAGTAACCCTCCTTCTGTATTTTGAATTGAATTCCTCCCAGATCCATCTGAAGTCTGGACTTGATCTTAAAGATGTTCCCAAAAGATTCCTTTTTCCATTTTTTAAGATTACATTTCACTTCCCTTAATTTTTTAGCAATTTTGAACATTGCAGTTCCTTGAATACTTATATTCCACCATTTCTTTATTTCCTCTTTAAGAGCAGGATGAGAGGTCCACATTTTTTCAAATCTAAAAGGAGTATTCTTCTTCTTTTTTATAGAATTCGCAATGAAACTGATAGGGGAATGATCATAACCTTTTCTAGTGAGGGCTTTAAGGGAACAATAGTAATCAAAATACCAATGATTGGAAATCATAGATCTATCTAATCTAACCTGTATGAGGTCTGTCCCCTTTCTACAATTGGACCAGGTGAAGGAGGCTCCAAGAAGATCCAGATCTATCAGCCCTTGAGTATCAATAAAATTCTGAAGATCCTCTTTACTTTCTAAGTTAATCTGAGATCCCCCAAATTTATCACCATTCATTAAGGGAGTATTGAAATCCCCCATAACAATCCAAGCTTCTTTATCAAAAATCCTCCTAATGGAGGCTAATTCTAGCCAAAAAGATTTCCTCATACCTTTTCCATTAGGAGCATAAATGTTCATTTGAATCCAATTGAAGTTATCTCTTATATGAGTGAATCTAGTAACTATGTGATTCGTACCTTCTAGTATCAGATCTCCTTTGATATTGTGGCTATTCCAGAAAGTAACAATGGCACCTGAAGCACCATTTGAGTTATTGCCCTGATTGCTGTAGTACTGAAAGAGTTTCATCTTTTCAATTTTCTCCTTAGACATTTTAGTTTCCTGAATTAGAAGAATATCAGGTTTGTGATCTCTAACAAAGTTGTGAAGAACATCCTGCTTGTGGGGGCTATTGAGTCCCCTTATATTCCAGGACATAATCTTCATTATATATCGGGGGAGTTAAGACACTTCGGGATGCTTTTCTGAGATCCATCAGCTATATCCTGAAAACTATTCAACTCTCTTTTCTTTTTCGAAGACTTTTTACCTCTTGAATTCTTTGTTGCTCCACAATCTACCTTACCTCTTGATCTGGTAGAAATGCCACTTGGGGTCTTCCCTTGTTTGTTTTTGATCCGGTGGATATTTTCAGTGAAAATTGAAGTTTCTCATTTCTCTCTAGAATCTACACCATTAGAAATAGCTCGACGTCTTGATTCCAACACAACTTGAATGGAGCGAAAAGAAGTCCGTTTGCACAAGTTATGGCCAGTCAAACTTTGGGTCAAATTGGCATCAGAGGGCATCCAGAAGGTGAAAAAAATGATCATCTTAGAAATCAATGAAACTAGTGTCATTGCAAAGAGCTCGTCGAGACGATTCTGACGACATTCGTTTCATCGAAATCCGACACCGTATGCACGAGATATGAGCAGTCAAAGGTTGAGTAAAAATGTTGACCATGCTGACATCAGCATGGTATAGTCAGCAGCATGAACCAATCTTCAACTGACATGTGGCAATCTAGTGATAGTACAATATTGACACATGGCAATATAAACCAATCAAAACATGACACGTGTCTCTAACTGCATCGAATCATGATTTGCCACGTGGCACTTCTCTCTCCAGCGTCCAGTTTGAAGATGAGCTTCAGCAAAAACAGTTTGAGGGATTCGATCCCATGACCTACTATCTCCTATTTGCATGGTCTACCACTACACCACGCACAAAGGGCCTAGCTATTATTGGGCAAAGGTTTATTTTGTTCTTTAAAGATTATTTAATCTGTTTGTTAAAAGTAGATGGTGGCGGGATTTGACCACCCGACCTCACCGCCCCCAATCTCGGCCATTAACACTACACCATGTATGGTGTTGAAATATTTTCGGGGTGAGGAGCTATTTAAGTAGCATATGAAATCTGATAACCCCACAAATAAGATAAAAATATATAAAAATAAAATATCAATCCCTTATTTTAAGTGACTAAAAATCATTTAAAATTCAAAGCCCGATAATATAAGATTACAGGGGCTATTAAAGAATAATGTAGAATATTTTAAGGGGATTTGTGAGATTTTATTGTAAAAATAGAGAGATGAGGTTGTTTTGAAAATCATTTGGTTATACACCAAATTGAGCATATTTTTTTGTATAAAAAGGGGGGGTTTAGAGGCTTAAGGGGGAATTCAGGTGTTGAGACTTAAGAGAATTTTTCAAGTTAAGTGGTGAGAGAAAATAGGTGTCAGAGGACTTGAAGAGGGATTTTTGAGCCATTTTGTATGTCGGAGTATTGTCATGCTGCCGAAGTGCTCTTGGTGCATCTGTAATTCTGTTTTTTGGAGATTAATCGGATCGGTCTCACTCTATTGGAGCGGACCCAGAGATGTAGTCACGTTTGTGGCGAACTCCGTTATCAGATCGATTGCACTTTCTATCTTCTTCTCTCTCAATTCTATTTTTCACCTTAACTTTTTAATGCATCGGTTCAATAATATATGCATGTATTAAATTTCCGCTAAGTTGTTAAAAGTAAGCAATCAATTATGCAATTTAGTCTAGATCCTAATCAGATCAGTTTTCTCCAGACTTCTTCTTTGATATATTCTCTTCTTTATCAGTCTCATCTTGATTGTCCATCTCTCTGCTAGATTCCCAATCCTTTTCATTTGGTAGTCTTTGTTCCCAAGGTAATATGTCCATGTTACCATTCTCTTGACAACACAAGACATTACTGGATAGGTTAGCTGAGTAATCCTATTTTTCAAGGGATTCTAAAACCCCAACAGCAAAGCTGGTCTCCAACAGGTGCTCGACACCCGTAGGGGGGAGAATATCAGAAAATGGGGAGAGAGGAGGGATTTTCAAGACCAAGGATAGGCCCTCACTAGGGATATCCTCCAAACCCGGTATCTCTTCATTTCTATCAGAAGGGACTGTCATTTTGGATAAGGAAGGAGACATGATCCAATCTCCTTCTTCAGCTAGGGTGCCCTCATTAATACCTCTTTCCTTTGAAAAAGACTTTAAGTTATGAAGCTCAATAGGGAACTCACCTTTATACTCCAAAACCACTTCGATCTCTGGGGAGCTTTTCTGATTATCGACTTCTATATTTTCCAACTCTTGCTCTTTATTCTCCCTCCTTCCTTCTCCAGAGTCATTCTTTTTTTTTCCATTCTTTTTTTCCAAGTTCTACTGGCTTATCTTTCTCTAGAGTGGAATTTAGAGGGCATTTTTTTGCCCAATGACCAGATTTCCTACACTTGAAGCAAACAAACGGGATGGTTTCAAATTCTATATTCTGTTCCCAAGATCCTAGCTTAGATTGTATCTCTATCGATGATGGTAAATCTACTTCCTAAGGAACCCCCACACATATCCTCGCGAAAACCAGTCACTTTCTAGCAGCTATCATTGTGTCGATTGAAAGGAGCTCACCAAAGGAGCTCACAATGCCCAGGAAGATGTCTTTACTCCAGTATTCTAGGGGCAGGCCTGGAAGTCTAACCTATACTGGAACATTCTCAAAGATAGAGATCGATAGATCCAAGTGGGAGGACCACTTCTTTAGAGCTAGGGATCCTATCACCCAGGGACCTCCACCTCTTACAGCCATAATATCCTCTTTGCAAGTAAATTCAAAAACAAAAAAACCCTTTGGAAGAGCAGCAACTAAGACTTTCCCACTGGTTCGCCATTTATTTTTAACAAATTCTCTGACCACTTTAGTATTTGGTCTAGGACCCATAAAATTTCCAACCAAGGTTCATTCCATTAGAGCTATATTATGGTCTATAATCATATCTGGAATGGAAATAGCAAACTTACCTCTAGCAGGGGACGAGATATTTTGCATTGGAGGGAAGGAAGACTTTCCATTAGGTTTTACCCCAAATAGAGAGGTCCAGGTTTTGCAGTTGCCTCCAAAATTGCCTGTGGTCCCCACTCCCTCACTATCTTTCTCAATTTTTTCGGTGGGAGAAGTAGCAGAGATAAACGTCGGAATTTCCTTTCCCCCAGGGTCCACCTGTATTTTGTCACTGGAGTCCACATCATCCTGGTCATCCTTACCTTGCTTTTGACTCGGTTCCAGCTCCTGATTTGACTGTGGATTTTATGATCTTGCTTCGCTTCCGGATCCGATTCCGTTGTTTTGAAATTCGAACTCCGTTTTCTCCCGCCCATGACCACTCCCGAATCCTCGCATTTTGATAGAATCTTTATCATAGTTAATATACAGTTCTTATAATAGTTAATATACAACCTATCATTCAAATAAATCCTTTTGAGGGTAAAAGAAATAATAACACAGATACATATCTGCACATAGGGAAAATAAAATAAAATGAAACTCAAAAAAAAGGAAGTCTACTATGCACCCTACCATATTGGGCGATGGACCATCATAGGCTATTACACATATGTATCCATAAGTAGTCTTCAAAGATATGAATCTTGTCTGCATCTAGTGTCAGAAACACATAGATGTGCACATAGGAAATATAAAAATAAGCACAACAAAATGACGCTTGCTCTCGATCATACCTATATATCGGTTCAGATTTTGTTTTCCAAGTAGGTATATAGGCATTGCATGCCTTGGATGCATTTTCAGGAGTCCGTTCCTTAGATATATATAGACACAAACAATGTGTGGAAATGTATGTATGTGGAATTACATATAGACAACAGGTAGATGATGGGCAATAAAAGGTCATGTGACAACTAAAAGGGACAATCGCCATTACAATAAACAAGGATGTGTGGACCAAATATTCAACTTTGACATTATTGACAGTGAGCAGGAAGAAAAACAAATCACTTGATTTGTGTTTTTTTGCATAGGGGGATGGTTGGTAAAGCAATAGAAAAGTCTTCATGATGACACCATTGATCAGAGTGATGGACAATGGATTTCCCCTGTGTGCAAATATGTATGTATGCCATCATAGATGCAAAAAATATTGATATATACTGATTCCTATGTTTATTTTGTTGGGACATTCTTGCAATGATAAGCTATATTTCAACTGTTATATGGAACATTGATGCAACCATTGACCATAGTGATGAACAATGCAATGTGCAGGTTTGGATGCATGTCATAGTAGATGCAAACAACATTGATACATACTGACACATTTTTGGAATGATAAGTTGTATTTTCAGTGTTATTTGGAATATTGATGCCACCATTGTTCGCAGTGGTGGACAATGTATTTCCCCTATGTATAGATATGTATGTATGTCATAGCAGATGCAAAAAGCATTGATACATATTGATCCCTATGTTTAATTTATGTGACATTCTTGGAATGATAAGTTGTATTTTTAAGTGTTATATACAAGATTCATGCCTGGAAGAAATGGGCAAAGAATTATCACAACCAACACTTTTGTAGTGATTTTGCAACCATCGCTCCATGCAAGGAACACAAAATAACATCCAACCACGTTCACATAAATTCCACAATGACTAACCACACTTGAACCTTGAGAGAAGCCTGTCCTCATCACAGTTAAGCACTATGTTTCCCGAGGTTTGAAATGGTAGGTGTTACTTACAAGTGGTTGGCTATTTTGGAAGAACATAGACTACAAGATGATGGAAGGCAGTCTATATTGAACTTTAGTCAGGATTTTCATCAGCCTTCCAAATTTTTAAGCCATCCGACGGTCGAGAGAAAGGTGTTAGTCGAGGAAAATGTGGCGAGTGATTTTTTTTTTTTAGATTAAAAGCATTTGGTGCATCAATAGAGAGGTACACCAAAATGGAATCAACATTAATTTTTGCATGGTTTCCATGTAGTGGTGATGGTTGTAAGTAACACATGCCTTTTAAATCCTTGGAAAACATAGCAAATGTTTGCACATACCACAAATAAAATAAAATCACAAAGGTTTTTTTCGATATGCACCTCTTCTCACTTGCTTCAAACACACCTCTTCCCGCTAGCTTTCCTGCAAGAAGCAGACAAAAAAAATAGTAGGCAACACTTTTTCTTTTTCTTTTGCAACCATCGCCCCATGCAAAAAAATAGAGTAACCTCCAACCAAATTCATAGAAGCTGGACAATGCGTGATCAAACTTGCATCCTCATAGAAGCTTACCCTCCTCACTCATAGCTCTGATAGAAGGTATAGCAACAAAACGAGACCCAACAATGCCTTATCAAAAATTTCACAGACATTCACTATGTTTCCCAAGGTTTTAAACATATATGGCTACATGTAATTTGACACATGTTGTGGATCATGTCCCCCCTTTTTTTTGTAAAAATAAATTGAAAATCCTAAGCCTGAGACAATTACTTCACACAAGAATACATGTACCACATGTTTTAGTTGATAAAAGCAATTTCAATAAATGCACGATGCGGGTCTCGAACAACAAAACTAAAAATGTCAATTGAAATATATGTACCTGTTCTTTTTTTAGATGCCACAACAATTCTCAACGAATAGAGACATGGCTACGTGAAGGCAAGTAGCAATTAATTTGGAGAAGTTTACGTATAGACATGTACGAAAAAAAACAACTACCTTATGAAAATAATTAACATAGGAAGGAGTATATATGAACGTTCTCTGCATCTAAGCTCACATACATACATATTTGCACAGAGGGATGAATAATGGGTGCAACATGGAAAAGATGGAAAACAATTATCTTTGTAGGTTTTCCCATATGGGTGACTATTGGTACCAATATTGTTTCATTTATGGATTTCATTTTGTGGTGATGGTTGCAATTCTCTAGCTTAGGCTATATTGTATCATTTATCGCCACCGTTTTGTGTGTATGGTTGCAAAATAGTTAATATCATGTGTTTTGTGTGATTTTTTTCATCTGGCTTACTGTTGAAACCAATATTGTTTCATTTATGGTTCACGTTTTATGGTGAAGGTTTTGAATCGGTTTGTTACTATGAGCTAAAGTTTATAAGTAGAAAACACACATATATAGCCATACGTGGACCGGTCAATATAGAAATCACAATGGGAGCAAAGGAAATAAACATCACTTGGCACAGGTTGAGAGATTAACATCACTTGGCATAGGCTAGCATGGAAATATCACTCGTTTGCATCTGATTTCACATACCTACACAACTGCACATAGGGATGAATGTTGTCCATGACTAACTTCACAAATATACATATCTGCACATAGGGAAAGTAAAATGGAACAAAAAAAAAGAAGGCCTGCTCTCCACCCTACCATATTGGATCATGGAGCCTGGTAGGCTCTCACCAAACCTCCGAGCAAAAACATACACTATCCACCATTGTGATGAATGGTGATATCAATGTTTCTTATTAGGCCTAATATAAACCCTATTATTGTAAGAATTCCCTTTTGAGGAGGAAACAAATAAAAACTATCTTTCAAAAATAATAAACATAGGGAGCAATATATGTTGTCTACATATAATTTGACATACATAAATATCTGCACACAGGAAAAGGAAAATGAAACACAACAAAAGAAGCACATACTTTTTTGTGGCAATATATTTCAAAGCAACAGATTCCTATATATGCATCGAATGCATGCAATAGATAAAGATGAAGGTGGTAAACAAAATGTACATTGATATATATGTATGCAAAGGCAAATGAAAATATATATGCATTGCTAATTTCTGCCCAACAACTTTAAAACTGGGAAGGCTGACAAACATTCCATCCAAAGTTCACACATATAGCCTATTGGATAAAATTTTCCATATAGAGGAAATCGTTGCAAAGCAATAAATTATATTATTTCATTTATGGTTTCCATATACACGTGATGGTTGCAAAGCAATAAAATAGACCAATAACAACATTGTTTCATATATGCTTTCCATATAGTGCCAATGGCCACAGTAATATTTAGAGTTCTAAAGCTACCCAAGCAATTGAACAATTTATGTTATTTTCCATAAGGAATTGTTGACTGTTGTTCTGTAGCTTTACCTACTATGAAGATTGTGAGCCACCACAGTGATGAGTTTATTTGCAAACAACATACATACATCTGCACACCCAAAGTTGTTAATACATCTGAAAGAAATATAGATAAGTTTAAATGCACATATATGTGTATGTTGGCTGGGTAGAGGAAACACATATCACTTGGTACAGCTTGTCACGAAAACATTGTTTGATGTATGGGTTTCATATATTGGCATTAGTTGCAATAATACCTTACATTTAAAACTTACCAAAGTAATTGAGGAGTTTATGTTATTTTCAATAAGGAATTGTTCAGTGCTGGGTTGTAGATTGAGCTACACAACATACACAACAAACATTATAGCCAAGAACCATATGGTATCCATATGCAACATGACATTATGATTAGACATGGGAAAGTAGTAGGGAGAACATTTAAGAAGAATTAGATGCATATACAAACATACACACTCACACATACAAATACATCATAGGGCGATCGTACAATAGTGGTTTACAATTTTTGGTCAATCTGGACATTGAAATTATTATTTTTTAACTAAATCTTCACATTCGGGCACCTATAGCGGCTAAACTGTGAGGAATTTGAAGATGATGCAAACTAGAGTCTAGTGACATTTTATTCTGTAGATTCTAAAAATATTTTTTTCAATATTTTTGGAATCAAATTGCACTTCTTTTTCCATCTCCCACGAAAAATGGTTTTTTTCAGAAAACAACATTTAAAAAAAGTGACGCACACCATATATAACGCATAACTTTTTTTTCCATGAAGGATAAAATTCTTATTATTTCTAATTTAGATTTGTAACTTCGATATATAGTGCTTCCACTTGGTTAGATAGTTTTTTATTGAATATTTTTTCTTTAATCAAGTTTCAAAGTTGAACCAATTACAATTTAGACATAGAGCGGCCATATAACGCGTAACTTTTTTTGTACATATATCAATTTTTTTTTTTTTTTTTTGTTGGATCAAGGACTTCAATATCTATTGCGGTCATATTTTTCAATTATATTTTTGATAATCTACTATTTTTCCACATGTGCAGAACAAAGACCTTCATTTTCGATGAAAAACCCATGTTTAATAAAACTAAAAGAACAAATACATAATAAAAATAGAACATATTTAAATTATATTCGTTGGATAGATTGTTCTGAGGACTACCATAATCATTTGAAATAAATTTTAAATGAATTCATTTGATCCCCCAAAATGTAAATCAAAAGTGATTTTTATTAGCATTTGATAGGTGTAAAAGAGACTCATTTATAGGCATGGTTTAAAACTAGCAAGGTTCTATCAAAGGGGGTTTGATCTAAGGTGGTTTGATCAATTCCTCTTCAATTGGAATCCTTAAAATGGAAATTTTAAAGGCTTAAATCATTATTTTTTTTAAAAATATGTGATTTCAACAAAAATCAGAATCTCTCAGAAATTGTAAACCACTATTGTGGCAACACCCCACAGGTCCACATATATCTACATAGAACTCTATCAAGATATTTTATGCACTGAGAATATTTAAAACAAGATCAGAATGAAAAAAATTAAATAATTTTTTTTTCCATTATATCTCGTATTTTATTCTTGTGCAACAACATATTTTTATAAGCTGGACTGAAGCAAAATCACAAAAGCATTGCATAGGCCATAGAGAATAGTCATCATTAAACATCACATAGAAAATATTATAACAAAAATAAAGTTTTATGCAACTCCAAGAAAATGGAAGATAACCATATGTGACATAATTTTATAAATGCAAAGGCAGGACAACATTTAATAGCCACGCATTCAAGGGAGCCAACATTATAGCTAAGAACGATTATGGAGAGATAAGACTATATGGCAATTGAAATAGACAAGAAGAAAATAACTATATTGATATTAAAAAAAAGTCACAAATACCTATAAATATTGAAGTCTGCATGCATATACACATACAAATCCATTATAGGCACATATATCTACACACATATGTATAAAAATGTTGTACGCACTCAGAGATTTGAATTACATGCATATATATTTATGTATATGCATACGTAAATGTATACATGCATAACCATGTCCACAAGTATATATAAGAACAACTGTAAATACTGATACATGTGTTAGATAGGATGATATAACTATATAACCAAACAACATAAAATAAAATGAGGAACATACACTTAAACTGAAACAAAACTATAAGAAACACAAATAATACAGAAGAGAACAAGTGTATCTTTTTTTGTTAAACATTATTTAAGTTAAACTTCATTGTCTTAATATATAACTAGTTAAATAAGAAACAAAGCAACACCAAGAGAAAGGAAAGGTCTTCCGATGTGTCAAGCACTACAAAGAAAGAAAAGGAAATAGATGTGGATAGTAAAAAAAAACTATAACAAATATCCAAAGTCGCAATTAGGCATGGTTGTTTGGTATTCAAGGTAGTATGACAACTATCTCTGGAGACTCTTGAACGATAGGGGAAATTGTGGAAAAATCTAACAACAACAACTTGCACTCAGCTTCAAAGTTAATTCTTGCAACTTTGACCATTGTTGTTTTAAGCCTTGTTTTTGAATTATAGGTTTGAGTTTTAATAAGAACAATGAACATGAATGAGGTGTAGGTGACACGATCGATAACAAAATCAAAAGTCATTGCAGTAGAAGACTCATATTGCAACATGTAAAGCTCTTTTGTTGACATCTACAATAAGCTTGTTGCAGCTTCATCGAAATTAGTAGCCCAAATCTTGCTTGTGTGGTCTTCCATCTTTAGCTACAATAAATATCAAAAGTCACAATCAACTATTGTTGTCTGGAATTTAGGAAAAAACCATGTATTTTGGGCAGACTCTTCACACTTTTTCTTGCATTGTTTGCCATTAGCCTGCAACGGACTTGACGCGTAACATAATGCATCAGTTTTAATATATTTTACTGTTGCCTTGAGAGTAGCCTGCAAATTTTTTGGAAAGCCAAGGCAGTGATGCAAGATATATCCAATAGTGATTCTCCCATTTGCCAAAGCAACCTTTTGAGGGATTGTCTGGGATGGCTCAATGGCAGGTGGCTCAATATGTCCTCGTTGGGTCAAGGGCTATGCTTCTAGGATGTCATGATTTATGTATAGAAGATTCCCTATGGTTGTGTTCAAAACTGTTCCATTGAAATACCCAACACACACATTTTTAACAGCAAGGATGACAACTGAAGTAGGGGTGTACAACCTTTCTAGCTCACCACCCTTTAATTCCCAATTTGAGCCCCACAAATTAACATCAATGCAAAAGGATGACAAATCATTAAGTTTAACAGTCCTACAAATTGTTTCAGACCGATCCTTTCTTTGTATAGTCAATACCTTTCCCACGTGCACCACAGTCCCAATAATATCAATCAAACTGTTATTGCTGAAATTTGCAATTTCATTTATTGGGATGAATTTAAATACTTTCTCTAGCACAAATGCCTCATCGTCACAACATTTCAATATTGAGTTTTGATCCAAAATAATTTCCATGTGGTTGTCAACTTTTTAAATTTCCTATTTGCTTGTCTCACTGAGCCTTTTGACACATAATAAATACGACCCACCTCAACCCTATCATAATGCAATTCTGCTATGTCATTAAAGCAAGTGATTCATATTTCTATTTCCTCACTATCAATAATGTCAAAGCTGAATACTTGGCCCTCACATCCCCGTTTGCTGTAATGGTGCATATCCATTTTCGTTGTTACCCGGCCTTTTATTGTCCATTTGGTTTGGTAAATATTTAGCCCTTTAACAGGATTGATATTTGCAAGAGCATTATGCTATCTTGGGGATGTATTAATCCAAAATGTCGAGGCTCGTTTGGATGGGGAGGATGACTCACAGCCAACTATTTGTTCTTCTTGATCTCTAAACAAATATCTAGGTTTTCCAATTAGCTGGCAATCTAAAATTTTGACATCTAAGGACAATATGACAATCACACTAGAATCAAGTGAACATCAAATACTTAAAATGGGTGTCCCCACAAACAAGAAAGCATAAAACAACAAGTACAAGTAGTGCAGGACAATATCTAACCTTGATTCCCACAACTTCCTACAAAAATAGTTTGTTAAGCACAAGATGGAACCTATTTTCAATTCCCATGTAAACAAAAGGTCATTATATTTTGTAGGAAAAGTCCCTATTTGCATGTGGGTTCCATCAGAAAGGATGACTTTGTAGCGGTCAACCGAGCTTTGATCACCTCCTATTTTTTGAAAAGACATTAGCTGGAGAACCGGAGATGGGATAGCATCTCCACCATCAATAGATCGTATCACATGTGCTATCAATGTTGGATGTACATTTGTATCCTACAAGGAAGTTTCACTCAGCGAAGTAGAAGCAATGGGATATTCATGGTTGTGGGTATGTGCAAGATCATGATGGGCCAAAAAGTGGCGATATGTAAGCCATATGATGGCCCATGTGGCTGAAGACTTTTTTTTTTACCCAAAATTGATGAAATGAAAAGGATTTTTAGAGGAGATTCTCAACTTTCCACCAATATAGATTATGCTTTACTTTGAATTTAATAAATAATTATTATTCATTTTCTATTAGAATTATGAGTAAAGTCCTGATTGATAGGCTGATTGAAAAACATCTATAACTTTCAAATGGTATCACATTTTTTGAATCCAAACTATGTGTCACATTCTATGCTTCACATACTATAGGATTTAAAAAAAAAAATGAATTTCATGAATTTTTGACCAAGTTAAGGTGGTTAGACAGATGAGCTTTTATATTTTTTAAAATTTGAAATAAAAAAATCATAATTAATTATTTACTTGGAAACAAATTATTAAAAAATATGCATCACATCAAGACATGAGTCCTCTACTTATATCTAAAAGCCTATATAAAAATACTATCATTTTATTTTGGTTAGGGTGGTTAGACAGACACCTACTTCTTATTTTTACCTTGAAATTTAAATACTACTACATTGAAATTTCAAATTTTTAGAAAATAGATTTAAAAAATAAAAATAAAGGTCTAGTAGTTTAGAAACTACGTCCAATTTTCTATAGATTCTAGTTTTACTTTTTTTTTGAAATAATATAGATAACTTATTCAAATTTTTAAGTCAAGTCGTCTAACTCTGATTTTCTGTATTTTTATTGCCACTTAAGGGCCTTTTTTTTCCATGATGATCCTGCACATACCCTTGTAATACAAGTCTAGAGGCAAACAACAATATCAACACATTTGAAAATTGTAACATTTTTTCCCCTAACACATAGGTGACTCCAAAATGACCAACGTAAATCGAAAGGAAAATAAAATATAAAGAGTTTGAATATAAATTAGTTAGAATATATATCACAACAACTATTAATTCAAATGAAGCATATTCATAGTTTGCTTGATGCACATGGAAAAGTATCAATTTAATTGTCAGCAACAAGAACAAAACAAGGAACAAACTTACAAGACTGGTGCTTGAGGATTGTTCGTCAACCTAGGTAGAGCCAGAGTCCACCAACATTGCTGGGGCTTCTCTTATAAAAGATGAGAGCTACAATGCCGACAATTGACTACAAGCTCTATGACTTCAAAGCACAACATGATCTCTCAATTATTTTTTCACAGACATCAAGAATATGACAACAAAGGATTAATTAAAAAAGGGTTCAATGATTCATATAACACTTAATATATACAATTTATTATTCCATTTTTTTAATCTTTGAATATTTTTTATACAAACATCAACAATATGAGGAAAAAGAAATAATTAGGAAAAAGACTTCAATGTTCTATTTAACAGTTAGTAAGGCTCCGGGTCCTGATGGTTTCCCTTTGTTTTTCTTTCAATGGCTTTGGGAGATTGTTGAAGAAGATGTGGTTAATGCTGTTAAGGAATTTTTTGGAGCCAGATGTCTTTTAAAAGAATTAAATGCTACTTGCTTGGTTCTCATCCCCAAGAAACCTGGAGCTAATAACTTTGAGGCTTTTAGGCCCATCAGTCTTTGTAATTCTTTATACAAGATCATCTCTAAGGTCTTAACCTCTAGATTCTTAACTTTTCTGCCGTCCTTGATTTCTCCTCAACAGAATGGCTTTGTTCCTGGCAGACAAATCCTTGATTCTATTGTTACGGTTCATGAGAACATTCATTCCCTTGTTGAGTCGAAGACCGAAGGTTTCCTATTAAAGCTTGATATCTCTAAAGCCTATGACAGAGTTGATTGGATTTTTTTATTTAAAATCTTGAAGGCTTTTGGCTTTAATAATAGGGTTATTCAAATGGTGGAACAACTTGTGTCCAATGCTTCCATATCGATTATGGTCAATGGATCCCCTACCTCCTTTTTTCAGAGTACTAGAGGTCTAAGGTAGGGTGATCCTATATCTCCTATTTTATTCACTATTATGGCTAAAAGTTTAGGCAGGAATATGAAAAATCTGGTTGATTTCAAATTTCTTTCTGGGCTCAGACCTTCCTCGGGCAACCTGGTGTGCTCACATCAACAATTTGTTGATGACACTATGTTTATGGGTCAAGCTACTGTGTTTGAAGGAAAATTTATAAAACATTTGCTTGATAAGTATGGGAGAGCTTTAGGACAATTGATCAACAATCGAAAAAGTTCTCTGTTCTTCTTCAATACTCCGACTCTTAGATAGGCCAAAATTGCCAGAATTCTGGGTTGTAGGATGGATTCCCTTCCTACCACCTACCTTGATCTTCCTTTAAGTATGAAACCTCCCAAGCCTTTCTGGATCTCGTTGGTGGATAGATTCAGTAAGAAGCTTGCAGGTTGGAAAGGAGCTCTGCTAAGTCAAGATGTAAGCTTCAGCTTCTCAAAGCCTCTCTCCAGAATCTTCCTATCTATGCCCTGAGCCTCTTTAAGATTCCAACAAAATTTGCTGATGCCATTGAAAAAATTCAAAAAAGATTTCTTTGGTCGGGTGTTGAGGAAAATAAAAGAGTTCCCCTAATTGACTGGAATCTAGTCTGTAGACCTAAAAAGAATGGTGGACTTGGCTTAAGAAGAATTAGAACTGTCAATAAAATCTTCTTAGCTAGGCAAATCTGGAGAATCTTCTCTTCTTCCAGGGAGTGGATTGATATTCTGGCTAGTAAATATTTAGAAAACAACTGTTCCTCCATTATAAAGATGGACCCCCACCTTCTTCCGCGAGGGTCTATATGCTGGAACAAATTAATCATTGGAAAAATTATTGTGGATGATGGCATTGGATGGCAAGTGAGAAATGGTAATTGTACCCGATTTTGGGAAGACAAATGGATTTTTAAGGAACCCATGATAAAAATCAACTCCTTCAGAGAATGCGCTAAGAATTGCAAGGCTCGGTTTGGAACTTATGTGAAAGACTACAGAGTGGATGGTAATTGGGTGGACTTGGGCAGTGTGAGTCAGGCTTTGGCTCCTATCCAGCTGGCTATTAGACTTAGTTCTGAGTAGTTGGATGATCGTGCGGTTTGGATTGATGATCCCTCTGGCAACTTTTCTGTGTCTTCCGCCTTTGCCAGGATCACTTCTTCCTTGGATCATCCTCCCTTTTGGTCTAAAGCTTGGTTCAAACATCTGATTCCTAAAATTAATATCTTCTTCTGGATCCTTCTCCAAAATAAGGTGCTCACGATTGACAACCTGTGCAAACGCGGATTTCAAATCCCAAATAGATGCTTTCTCTGTAAGATGGAGGTAGAATCTATGCGTCATTTATTCCTTCATTGCTCTTTTGCTGCTTCTCTTTGGGAAAAATTCATCAAGTTATGGAACCTTCCTTGGGTTTTCCCTTTGTCCATTGAAGATTTCTTTTCTTAGTGGAAAGCCCCGACAAGGAACCCTTTGCTCAGGTCTTTTTGGGATTTATCCTTCCCTCATATTGCTTGGGGCCTTTGGAAAGAGTGCAACAACAAAATTTTTAGGGGCAAAGAAGCATCTATGGATATTGTCTTTGATAAAATTGTCAGATCCCTGAAGGAGAACTTCAATGTCGTGGCCTAGAAGGATAGGAAGACCATGAATGAGGAGTTTTCGAACTATGATCTTATTGTTGCTAAGGAATGGAACATCAATCCTAATTTGTCTAGTTCTATTACGAAGGCCAAAAAGGACAGAGAGGGAGTTTGCTGGTCTTTTCTGCCAAACGGGTGGATCAAATCTAACTTTGATGGCGTGGCTAAAAGCAATCCGGGGGTGGCGGGCTATGGTGGAGTTATAAGGGATTCCTATGGCAACTTCATTGGTGTGATTGCCTCACCTGTTGGCTCTCAAACTAATCATCTGGCGAAGGCTGCTGGCACTTACCACATCATAAATTTAGCCCAAAGTCTTAACATAAAAAATCTATGGCTTGAAGGAGATTCCAAAAACATAATTGACTGCCTCCATGGCAAGTCTCCCCCTTTGTGGACCATCAATTCATGGATTGAGGAAGCCATATTGAACTTGGCCAAATTTGAAAAAGTTAAAATATCACACGCCTATAGAGAAGCCAATGCTGTTGCAGACTTTTTTGCTAATGAAGGAGTTAAGAGTAAAGAAGTGTGTACCTGGCTAAATATTAGCGATCTAAATTTTAATGTCTGTGTCCTATTAAATTATGATAAATCACATGGTAAAGCGATGTGTTATCCCTTTAATGAGAACAGGTTGGATCAATCACAATCATTATCATTAGATTGCATGGGACCGAGCTCAGTGGAGTAATTTGCAAGAAAACTTTGCACGCTTTGTGGGTTCTTAGATTTGGCGGGGCCAATTTTAGAAAGGTTTATGTTTGGATCTACCTCACTGTGTCGGCCGAAATGGGAGGAGACAAAAAGCGAACTAAGCAGAACAACTACGAAATACATATGAAAAATGCCAAGGTTTGGAACAAGATTAAAAGTGGAGGGTTGATTCCTTTCCTTGAGAAGCTTCATGGCTCTAACCAAGAGGCCACGGATCTCTTCACCAAAAATTGGAATGATGGTAATTTGACTCTGTTTGGTAGGAATGTGGAACTCAACGAAAACCTTATTGCTGATGTTACGGGATTACCCACTGATGGGAAGAAGTTCTTTAGGGATAGGGCTTTTTCTAAAGAAGCTGTAATCAGATTTCCTAAAAAGGATAAGGAAATGCTAATTATGATCAAAATTGCTAACAGTTACTTCGATGTTGACTCCATAAAGGCTATCTGGAGAAAGGTTCTTCGGGTCATCATGGAGTACATTATGGTGGATGGGCACTTCACTAAATTCTATGGCTACCACTTCGCTCTTCTCAACCATTTCTAACACAAGGTAAGGGTCTCTATCCCCTATTATCTTTTCTGCTCCTTGAAGAAAAGCTTGGAGGACAACAAGAAAAACCCTAAAAGATTTCCCATTCTGCACTCTAGGTTAATTAGGCTGATTGTTGAACATCTCCATGTGCCCGCTCCTACTATCTTGGAAACCAACCTTGACTCTGTGAGTGATGATACTGAGCCCAGTGACTCAGACTATTTGCCTAACTCTAGCCCGGTTAGAAAAGCCCCTAGCTTGCATGCTGGCCCTTCCAGGGACACTGGTAAAACCCGCGTTGAGCCTGAGCTTGACAGTCCTTCCCTTAAGATCAACCCTATTGACAAGAAAACCCAGGCCAAAAGCCTTATTTCCTAGTCCGGAGAGTCCTCTGAGTCGGAGGAGTCCGAGACCAACAAATCTGAGTGTTGTGATGACCTTTTTCCGGACATACATATTAATGATAATTCCCCTGTTAACACTGGAAAAGAACCCTCTCTTGATTATCTCAACCTTGCCAAAACCAATTCCGAGTCCCACTCTAAACTCTTGGATTGGACTTTCTCTGAAATTAATGAGCTGAAAATTAAAAACTGGGCACTGCAAAGTAAGATCGATGAAATGGGTGCTAAGATTGCTGAGATGGAAAAGAAAGAAGCGGTTCATAGTAACAGAAAGATTGACACTGAAGCTGAGAACTTAAGGAATACCATCAAAACTATCGCCGAGAAAAATAACCGTATAGGAAGACATAATGCTATAATCATTAATGCGATGACTGAGAAGCTTGATAAAGCCCAGCAGGGGTCTCTGGTGGTTGATCTGGAGGATACCGAGGATAAAAGCCAGGATACGGAAGTTGGCATTTCCAGAAGAACCAGAGCTAATCTGAAGCGCAAGGTCCCCCTTACTTCGAAAATGATTCAAAATTTTTAAAAGGGGGTTAAAGATATGCAGGAGCTGGAGGCAGAGACGAAGTCTGTCCTTAGGACTCTAAATTAATGGCTGGGGTTTTCTTTGTACTTTCTCTGTTGGACCTTCTTTCTTGACCTTTCTGGTTGGTTGCTGCTAGTCTTCTCTCGGGTAGCTATTTTTTTTGGTGGAACTCTGGTGTCCTCTTTGTTGTTGTGTAAACTTTGTGGTTTCGGGTCCCTGTAAAACCCGTTTTACCCTTTTATCAAAAACAGTTAATATACAATATATCATTCGAAGAATGCCCTATCAAGGTTCAAACAAATAACAATTTTTTTCACAAAATAATAAATACCGAGAAGAGTGTGTATGTACATTGTTTACATCTACTTTGACATACATACATATCTACAGACAGGAAAATTTAGTATTTTTTTCATATATAGTTTCCGTTCTGTGCCAATGGTTGCAACACAATAAAATAGTTTATGTTGTTTCCATAACACATTGTTAATTGTTTGTCTCTAGCTTTGGCTATATCATTTCATTTTTGATACATAATAAAATAGTAAATGTTATAGAGTTTATGTTGTTATCCAAAAGGAATTCTTGACTATCATTGCCACTCATTTTATTTCCCCCATGTGCACAAATATACATATGTGATCTATTAGATACAAAAAACATTATTATACAACACTTAAAATACACCTTATGATTCCAAGGATGTGCCAACAGAATAAAGATAGGGATCACTATTTATTAATGTTCTTTGCATCCACTATGACATACATACATTCTTGTACATAGGGGAAATACAATGTCCATCAGTACGATCAAATTTCTACATAATTTTTGACAAGGCGTTGCTAGCTGTCGTTCTATGGCTTTACCAACTATCACAACTATGAGCAAGGAAGGAAGCTTTTGTGAAGGTGCAAGTTTGATCATGCATTGTCAAGCTACTGTCCATCTGGGAGGAGGCCTTTTTTGTGCTTTCCTACATGGGGTATTAGTTGGAAAAGCAATACAAAAGTGTCGGTTGTGATAATTTATTGCCCATTTTTTGCAGGCGCTGAAGAAAGCAAGGATCAAAGAGAAAACAAGTGGGAAGAGGTACACTTGAACCAAGCAATAAGAGGTGCAATTTGAAAAAAACCTTTGTATTTCTAGCTATTCTCTCATATACTTGTGGACATGGTTGTATGCATGTATACATCTACATATACATATACAGAAACATGTATGCATGCAATTCAATGTACTCAGTGCATACAATATCTTGATACAGTTGTGTGTAGGAAAATGTGTTTATAATACATTTTTATGTGTGTGTATGCGTGCACATGCATTTTATACATGTATCTTTTAGGATATGCATTTATGTATATATAGATATGTTCAGTTCTCAATATCAATATAGTTATTTTCTTCTTGTCTGTCTGATACGAGGAAAAATAAATAATTAGGAAAAAGGCTTCAATGTTCTATATAACAGTTAATATATAATATATCATTCAAAGAATTCCCTATCAAGGTTCAAACAAATAACAACTATTTTCACAAAATAATAAACATAGGGAAGAGTGTGTACATGTACATTGTTTACATCTACTTTGACATACATACATATCTACACACATGAAAATTTAATATTGTTTCATATATGGTTTCCATTTTGTGCGAATGGTTGCAATGCAATAAAATAGTCTGTGTTGTTTTCCATAACACATTGTTAATTGTTGTTCTCTAGCTTTGGCTATATCATTTCATTTTCAGTACATAATAAAATAGTAAATGTATAGAGTTTATGTTGTTATCCAAAAGACATTCTTGACTATCATTGCCACTCATTTTATTTCCCCCATGTGCACAAATCTACATATGTCATATTAGATGCAAAAACATTATTATACAACACTTAAAATACACCTTATGATTCCAAGAATGTGCCAACAGAATAAAGATAGGGATCACTATGTATCAATGTTCTTTGCATCCACTATGACATACATATACATTCCCACACATAGGGGAAATACATTGTCCATTAGTATGATCAAATGTCTCCACAATTTTTGACCAGGCATTATTGGCTACTGTTCTGTGGCTTTACCAGCTATCACAACTATGAGCAAGGAGAGGAAGCTTCTGTGAAGGTGCAAGTTTGATCATGCGTTGTCAAGATACTGTCCAGCTGGGAGGAGGTTTTTTTTGTGTTCTCCTGCATGGGGTAATAATTGGAAAAACTATACAAAAGTATCGGCTGTGATATTTTATTGCCCATTTTTTGTAGATGCTGAAGAAATCAAGGAGAAAAGAGAAAGCAAGCAGGAAGAGGTACAATTTGAATAAAACCTTTGTATTTCCAACTGTTCTCATATATACTTGTGGACATGGTTGTATGCATGTATACATATACATATACATATACATATACATAAACAAAAACATGTATGCATGCAATTCAATGTTTAGTGCATACAAAATTTTGATACAATTGTGTGTAGGAAAATGTGTCTGTAATGCATTTGAATGTGTGAGTGTGTATGTGTGTACATGAATTTTATACATGTATCTTTCAAGATATGCATCTATGTATATATAGATATGTCTAGTTTACAATATCAATATAGTTATTTGCTTCTTATCTGTCTGAATTGCCACACACTTTTATATCTCCATAATTTCTATTCACTATTTTGAATGTCTATATGTATCTGTGGCTGTGTATCTTCCTATATGCATTTTCCACATGTATTGCTAAAGCTGCAACTCAATAATCACCAATGCCTTCTAGAAAATAGTGTAGACTATCACCACAGGCCACACAAAGACAACCAACAATGTCGCATTGAGAAGAACATGAACTGTTTTATTCCTTTGCAAGCATTTCTAGTAGACACAAACCATACAACAAACACTAAAGTATCTCTTTTTTTTTTGTGTTTCATTGTTCTTTTCCCGTGTGTAGATATGTATGTATGCAAAATAAGATGTAGACAACATTCATATAAACTCGCCCCCTTGAACATTGCTTGCCACATACAATGTGTTGAATTTTTTTTTGAAGTTAGGAAAACAACATAAACTATTTTATTACTTCAGCTCTAGGTATATTGTTTCATATTTGATTCACAATGCAATAGTGAAAATCAAACAATATAGCCTATTCAACAACCTCTCATCGAGAATGAAATAGTACACCCTAACCTAGAGAATAACAATCACCAATGTCCTATGGAATCAATGTTGTTTGCATCTTCTATGACATACATACATATCTGTGTATAGGGGCCATACATTGTCCATCACTCCTATTGACAGTGTCATTACCAAGACTGTTGTATTGGTTTTGGAAAGCAAGAAGAGGTGCATTTGAAGTAAGCAGGTAGAGGTGCGGGTGGAGGTTCATACTGGAAAAACCCTTTCTAGAGTATTTGAAAAATAGTTCATGTTATTTTCCATAGGCCATTGTTCATTTATGTTCTCTATCTTAGGGTATATTGTTTCATTTATGCTCTCTATGCAGCCATGATGGTTGGAAGGAAATATTGTTTGTTTTTGTGTTGGATTGCTCCTGTGAATTGTGGTGTTTTGTGGGTTTTTCCATTGGGTCACTGTTGAAAGAAACATAGTTTCAAAAATAGTTATGTTATTTTTCATAGGCCATTGTTCATTGTAGTTCTCTAGCTTAGGGTACAGTGTTTTATTTATTGAATCAATGTAGCCGTGATGGTTGGAAGGCAATATTGTTTTTTTTTTTTCTGTTGGATTGTTACTGTGAATTGCTGTGTTTTGTGAATTGTTGTGTTTTCGTGGGTTTTTTCATCTGGGTCACTATTGAGACCAATATAGTTTCACTTATGTTTCATGTTTTATGACAAAGGTTTTCAATGGGTTTGTCACTGTTAGATTTTGATACTTGTATGGTTTTTGCGTAGTGGGAATGGTTGTAAGTAACACTTTCCATTTAAATCCTCAGGAAACATAGTGAATGTCTGCACAATTTTCAACAAGGCATTGTCGAGTGTGGTTCTATGGCTTTACCTTCTATCAGAGGTGTGAGTCAGGAGGGCAAGCTTTTGTGAACATGCAAGTGCAATTATCTGTTCTAGAATTTCTATGAAGATGATTGAAGCCTATATTTTTTTTTTTTCATGGTGTAATTGTTGTATAATTTTCATGTACTGGCGATGGTTGTAATAACACTTGCCCTTTAAAACCTCAGGAAACATAGTGAATGTCTGCAAATGTTTTGATAAGGAATTGTTGGGTCTTGTTCTCTTGCTATACTTGCTATCAGAGCCATGCGAAAAGAGGGTAAACTTCTATGAGGGTGCAAGTTCAATCAAGCATTGTCCAACTTCTATGAAGGTGGGCGGAGGTTATTATGTGAGGGTGCCCATTTTTTGTAGGAACGCTAGCGGGAAGAGGTGTGCTTGAAGCAAGTGAGAAGAGGTGGATATCGAAAAAGCCCTTTGCGATATTGTTTCATTTGTGATTCTTGGTCAGAGTTGATGGGGATCCATGACCCAATATGGTAGGGTGGAGAGCAGATGTTCCTTTCTTTTGTTTCATTTTAGATTACCTATCTATTCATTAGTTGCGTTGTTCCTTTTTAAGTTGGAGTTTGCAAGATTTTTTTTGTCTTTGTTGTGATGTATGTATATGTATTGTTTTTTCGTAGGGCATTGTTGAGTCTTGCTATCTACCTTTGGATGTTTGGTTCCATATTCAATTAGCTTGACCTCTTTACTTATGCCATTGCCCTTTAAGTTGGTGTTTTATGGCTATATTGTTTCTTTTCTAATAAGGTCCTGTTGAAAAAAGAATTCCCTAGGATGTTGTTGAAACCATTATTGTTTCATTTAAGGTGTCAATATGTATGACTGTATATTCATTGGGTAAAAGCACAAAGTTGTGCCACACTTTATAAAGCAAAGAACCAACATTGATCCAACTTTTAAA
This sequence comes from Sequoiadendron giganteum, assembly GCA_007115665.2. Lineage (NCBI taxonomy): Eukaryota > Viridiplantae > Streptophyta > Pinopsida > Cupressales > Cupressaceae > Sequoiadendron > Sequoiadendron giganteum. The sequence continues at coordinate 593,437,726 of CM021105.1, forward strand.
CTTGAATCACTAAAAAGTGACATATATGTTTTGAATTTTGAAATGATGTGAACTAGTAAAATATGTATTTTTTAGTATATTTTATGTTTGTATTATTTAAAAAAAAAATAAATAAAATTTTAAACTAATTTCTAATAAATTAACACTATAATTTAGTTGCTAATGAAATGCTAAAAAATGAAGTTGCATGGGACGTCAAACTTTTTATAGTAAATTTTATTTTATTTTTTTCAAATTTTTTGTGTGTATTTATAACTTGAAAATTTAGTGCATGGATATATTTTTTTCCAATTTTGATAAATATATATTTAAATAAATATTAAATATGCATAAATCAAAAAATAGTTGTTTCCATCAAATGTCAACTTTCATATTAAATATTTATCTAAAATAGATAATAAATTATACCATCTTGAAATAGATTCTTTTATCTAGTGCATCATATTTTTTTAATTTTTTTTAATAAGTTTTAGTATTTTTCTTTGGCATAGCAATCAACCTAATATTTTGTGTTGATAACCTACTTTTAGTATAAATAAAAAATAAAATACAAATAATAAATAAACTATTAAAATAAATATATTTTTGAAAACTACACTTATGTATCTACAAAAGAGTATTTTTATATTTAAAAAAAAATGTTATTTACATTAGCAAGAGTTATTGAAACTTCAAGTTTTTTAAATATTATTTTTTCGGTAAATTGGACTCAAAGTGGTGCTCCATATATTTTTAGCCAACAATTTTAGTTAAAAAAGTTGTGGAAGTATCTAACTTAGCTAGAATGAATCTTACTAGATCATATGTTTGACCAAAATCGATTTTTAGTTAGAAATACTTAAAGTTAGTTGTGCTGATAAGTTGGCTGAAAGTGTGACACAACTTTGTGCATTTACCCCATTATGTACATGTATCTTTGAGGTGATGCGTTTATCTAAATATGGATATGCCCAGTTTTTAATATCAATATAGCTATTTGCTTCTTGTTTGGTTTGATTTCCACGTACACTGTTCTTTTCAATTGCTTTTCGAGTCATTGGCCCATGCAAAAAACATAAAATATCCTCCAACCACCTTCACAAAAACTCCACAACGGACAGATACAGTTTATGTTAATTTCCATAGGGCATTGCTGGTTTGCGTGTGGTGCCAATGTTTGCAAGGGAAACACTGATGAACAATGCCATGTGCAGATTTGGATGTATGTCATAGCAGTTGCAAACAACATTGATACATACTAAAAAATTGTTGGAATAATAAGTCATATTTTGAGTGTTGTATCAAACATTGATGCCACCATCTTTGTAGAAATTCTTCCTTAAATAACTTCTAAGATCTTTTCAACACATTGTATGTGGAAAAATATTTCTTATTATGCATACTATAAAGCCAAGTATATATGAATGTTGTCTACATATAATTTTATATACATATGAATATGGACACAAGAAAAGAGAAGTGAAACACTACATCAAATGGAAAAATCTGTAGAGCATAAAAATTCATAGTAACAAACCCATCCAAAACCATCACCACAAAAGGTGAAGCATAAATCAAACAATATTCGTTTCAAAACACAATATAGTCTTTTGTAGAGTACAATCAACAATGCGTATATATGTGCATCTAACTTGATATATATATATATCGGTCTAGCCTTTTTTTTTGCAGCTGCATATATATGTATTACATGCGTTAAATACACCTTTTTAGTTATTATTTCTTTTAGCCTCAAAAAAGGAGTTGTTAGAATGATAGATTGTATAGTAAGTGTAATAAGAAACATTGATTTCACCATTGATCAGAGTGGTGGAAAATGTCTGTTCTTGCTCGAGAGTTTTGTGAGAGCCCATTAGGCTCCATCACCTAATATGATAGGGTCAAGAGAAGGCCTCATTTTGTTGTGTTTGATTTTATATTTTCTATCTGCAGATCTATGTGTTTCTGACATTAGATGTAGACAACATTCATCTGTTTGAAGAACACCTATGGATATATCTCTGTAACAACCTATGATGGTCCATGGCCCAATATGGTAGAGTGGAGAGCAACGTTTCTTTTGTTGCATTTCGTTTTATTTTTCCTATGTGTAGATATGTATCTATGTGAAATTAGAGGCAAACACCATTCATATTCACAACAACCTCTGTAGACACATAAAAATGTCCTCATAATCATTTTTAAATCACTGCATATTTTATTCAATTATCCATGTAATCATATCTCTATATTATAACCATTCATTCTTATTATAAGAATTTACAGGCATCTGTAAGCATTATTCATAAAATCATTTAATCATTTATCCTTTATCCTTTATACATTAATCACTAAAATATCATTTACATATTCCAGTAAATCATTTAATAATCTATCCATTTATCTATTCATCTCCTATTCATATTTCATGCATTACCATTAAAATATTATACTCATAAATCCCATGTCCATAATCATTTCATTAAATCCATTTTCATAATAATTTATCCATCATAAAATATTCATACATTAATGCATTTACACATTTCATGCATTTGCATATTCATTTAACTATCACACATTCATTAAATTATTCATTTACCACCTACACGCATTTATCCATTTCAATCTTTTTCCTCCAAGCCAATCTTTTATCCCACACTCCTTCCACAACTTGCATTCACCCTAAAGATGCCTATTTAAATAGGACTCTCTTCTCATTTTGACCCCTACACAAATCTTGCATCTCTATGTTATACATCTATTTCCATTATCTTTGCTTTACATTTCAATTTCAACATCTAGTTTGTTTGCATTTTCATTTAGAATATTTGCATTCCATTTTGAATCTCCATTCAACATAGCTCTTTGTGCACATTCTTTTACTAAGAGCATTTTAAATATAAGCACAAAGTCTTGAATGATTAAGAGTGCAATAGAGATTAGTTTCAGTGAAAGCATTTCTGTTTTTGAGTAGTTTAGATATATTGTTTTATGGTTTTGTTTTCAAAATGAAATTTCTCTATTGATGTGCTATGATGGAATAGTGATTCTAATTCATAGAGTCATTTATTTCAGTGCACACATTCTGGTGAACCTGACGTGAATGAGCAATCGTTTCTTCGTTTCTTCATTTTCTTTGTTGTCCCATTTTTATTGTTGTTGAGCTATTTGAAACCATACCAGAAGCATCAAATTTGTTGGAGAAGCATGAGAAACAAATAAAACCACGTTTTTCCTTCTGTTGCCACGTTTTTCCCACTACTGGGTAGTTTGAAATGCCCAAAACATCTCTGAAATTGCCCCCTGGTCATGAGGAATACCCTAGACATTGTTTTGGGAGTGAAAGAATTCATTTACAGCAGGTAAAAGCCCTAAAAAGCCCTAAAAAATAGCTTTAAATAAAAAAACGTGATCACCATACCCCCTGCACTGCTCTTCAAATCTTTCGAGTTAAAAACTGTATGTGGAATGGCAAAATTCTAATTTTAAGCTCATAATAAAGCTTTGAAAAAGCTTCTGCCAAAGATTAGAAGGTTTTAAAGATGCTTTATTTTCTTCTTTCTGCTATTCTGCACTCAAGTGAGCATTCCCTTTTATGCATCTTAGTCAAAAGCCATGATTTAAATCTTATTTGAGCGCCTGAAATTTTTTGCAGTTTCAAAGTTTGCAGCAAACGAAAGTTTTTCCCATTTTCATTTTAAATGTCTTCTGCAATTACTTTATTTCATTCTGAGCATATCCTGTAGAGTGGTTATTTGATACATATCCTCCATTTTTATGTGATTTTCTAAGATTAGTCTTTGCATTAATTTAGTTCTGATTTTCTTTTTTATTTTGATAATATTTTAGTTTTCTTTTTTAGATTAAATTTTTAAATTTAGATTTAATTTTTAGATTTGGAATTAGTTTAAATTAGATTTTAATTAAATTAGAATTAAATTTAGATTTTATTTAGAATTAATTTTAATGTGAATTTTTAGATTTAAATTTAGATTGGATTTTTCTAACCCTGGGATTTAGATTTTTTCTAATTTACATTTAGAACTAACTTAGATTAGATTTTAAATAAGTTTTAATTTAAAATAGATTTCATTTTGATTTAAATTTAACTTAGAATAAATCTTCATTAGAATTAAAATAGATTGTAATTAGAATCAATTTTGATTTAAATTAGATTTCGTATGATTTTCATTAAAATTAGATTAGATTTAAATTAGATATTAATTTAGATTTTAACTTAGATTAACTTTAATCTAGATTTTAATTTAGAATTAACTTTAATTTTAATTTAGATTTTAACCTTCATTTTAGATTTTAATTTTTGATTTAGCTTTTCTCTTAATTTATCTTTTAGTTTAAATTAGATTTAGCTTTTAATTTAGATCTTGATTTTTTAATTTAGATTTAACTTAGAACTTAGACTTAATCATTTAGATTTTATTTTAATTTAAACTAGATTCTAGGGTAAATGCTAATTTTCTTTTATTTTAGTTTTGTTTGTTTGGGGGACTAATTTTATTAATTTGGCTTTTGCAAGTTCATTTGTCCAAGAATCACGCTTGTTAAAGAATTTGAAAATAAAACAAAAAACCATCACACTTGTCGAAGAGCAAAGGTCAAAACTACTAATGATGTTTGCAGGGCTCCTTTTATTGCTTTAATTTCAATTGCTTGATCACACAACATAATTAGGGGGTGTGAAAATTTTGTTTTTCCTTGGTGGTAGGTGTATGCTCTCACCTTGTGAAAACTTGGTGATCAGAATCCAGACCCACCATTTTTATTTTGTTTTCTTTGGGGAATGAAAAATGAACACTATTTGCTATGCTTGAGATGGTAGGGAGTATGCTCTCACCTTGTGCAAACTTGGTGATTATAAACTAGACCCATAATCTTTGTATGTGTTTAATCCATTAGAGGGCCTTCCTTGGTGGGAAAAAGTACTCACCCCAAGGGATGACCCAACTGGTAACAAGCTAAAGCCAAGATACTTCCAAGTGATATATAAAATGGGTGCTTGAGGAAAGTTCAAGTACCACAAGTGTGGATGTGTTATGCCGAGAAGTGAATCCCCATAAACCCTATAGAGCATAACCTTTGCAGGTTGAGAATCCTCCTTATCGGAGCTAATATTTCTGCATGTATAACCACTCAAATGGATGCCCTTACTAGACACCTCTTGTTTGTAGTTTCCAAAATCTTTCTATTAATCGGTACAAGAGGGGCCGCCTCTCATTCCGTCCCACGTTCTTACAACTCTTAGTAGAGATGAAGAGTTCATCATGGGAGATTCATGTGAACTCGAAGCTTGGTTGACCCGAGAAGTGAGTGTCGTGTAAGGGGGAGCCAACATGGCTAAGCTTCTAAGTCATTCACTAAGAGTAACCACAACTGGAGTAATCCAAGTGGGATCCAACAAATATTGTCCTTGCCAACCCTAGGATTGTGCATGATTGTTTTCATCTTGAAATCCAACTTTTTCACAAAAAAAATAAAATTGAAGAACATTTTGTTTGCTATGTCTTACATGTGTGTTAAAAAATACAGCTCAAACAAACATCACACCTAATAACTTGCAACATTTCAAACTTTTCAAACCTCAAAAGGTCAAAAAACAAAGACATCCAACATAAACCTATCACTTATATTTCTTGGGGCCATCACCCTTCAGTTCTAATTTTTCAATCCTTGCATTCCACTTAGTCATTGCATTCCAATTAGTCCTTGCATCTCACCTAGTCCTTGCATATCATCCACCATTGCATACCCATTATTTCTCATGCAAACCTTTAGCTTTGATTTAGGCTACTCTTCCTAGGTCTTGAAATCAAACCATTGGCTATCTATCACCCAAATCACTTAAGGTTCATAATCCTTGAGTTAGGGATTTACATACCATTATCCTTGAGTAGGGCAATCCTTTTGGAGTCCATCATCTCCTACATACCCTCTCTTGATCATTGGTCCTTGTGTCTATCCATCATAACACAAGTAAAGCCTTTACATCATAACAAAATTTAGACCTAGAGTTTCCTTTGAGCTCTTGAATTCTTAGCTTTTCACATCATACCATACCATTTCCATATCTCATCTTAGAACCATATCCTTTTCATTGCATCCTAGTCTTAGGTGTCATAAATTACCTTGGGCTGAAAATTTGAAAAATTACCTATGAACCCTAGAACAAGAGAAAAACTGTTTCTAGAAGAAGGGAACCCTTGGGGAAAAGACTTTGATGGGGAAGATCACATTAGTGTTGCAACTAGTGAAATGAGTGAAATTGAGGATGAAGAAATAACCCAATCCACTATAAATGAAGCTCTTAACGATAATAGATTCACTAAAATTCTTATGGAGGTAGTCAAACGTAACCCACAATAATACTTCAAGACCCTTGTTGATGAAGCAATAAAGATGCCTCCTGATTTTGACATATCATTACTCACGATGAAAAATAAACCCAAGTCTAGTGAATCTAAGCATCCCAAAACAAACAATGATGGTAGAATCAAAGATCAAAGACCCTTTTATCTACAACCTGGTTACAAACGATCTTCAAAGACATCAAAACCCATACTACAAATGATCCCATTTTGGAGCAGCTAAGAACATTGATACAAGAGTTGGACACTCTTAAGAACTATAAAGCATCATCTCACAAGTTCTCTATTGAAGATATATGTCCTTATCTCTTCAATCCAAGCATACCAATGCCACCTTTTCCTAACCACTGGGACATACCAAAACTTGACAAATACAATGGAAAAAAAGATCCTAAAAACCACTTAAGACAATTTTGTGCTACTACCATGGAATTTTTAGTTGATGAAATGTACCTTATGAGATTATTCCCCCACAGTCTAGGAGGAGAAGCTATGGAATGGTTTTCATGATTACCCCCAACCATCAAATCCTTTCAAGAATTGGTTGATAAATTTGTCTCTAATTATAGTTTCAATTGTGACTTTAAAGTGACTATGACAAACCTTTTCAACACCAAACAAAAACCAGGTGAATATTTTATGTCATTTTTACAAAGACGGAGAAATTTAACAAAATGATTACCTTATGCCATTCTTGATCGAGAATTGGTTGACCTCTTTTGTCAAAATTTGAACAAAGAAATTGGAAGGGAACTTTGCCTCAAATGCTTGGATTCCTTTGACGAAGCCATAGAAATGGGATTTCGAATTGAACAAACTCTCATTGATGATGGAACTATAAAACTTAATAATGATAAAGATAAAGAACAAATTCAAACAACAAGACACCTTTTTGGGTAAAGAACAAGAATTTAGTCAATGACGGAGTTGTTGATGCAAAAACAACTAAAACATCGTTGCCTATCTATAATCTCAAAGGTCCATCTTCAGATAAAGGAAAAGAAAAATAGAGAAATTTCCCTAAATGAAATTTTACAACATTGGGACACTCACTTGAATCCACATTAAAAGAGGTTCTTGAAATTAATATTATAACACTACCTGAAATGAAGGAATATAATCCACAAGTTGAACCCCCATGGTGGAATGAGGATCACTTTTGCGACTATCATAGACATAAAGGACATGAGACTAATAGTTGCAATAAAATTCGACATCTAATACAAGACCTTATTGATGATGGTAAGATACTAGTTGATGGACACACTCCTTCGGGTAACTCTGATCGTGAGGTGTTTAAGAACCATTTCCCTAAGCATGACAAGGATAAAGGAAAGGCCCTTGAATATGGTGATGGTGTAGACTATACTACTACTAAGTATGACTATACCATACATAACATCAGTGAGGTTGATAATCATGTAAACACTTTCATTATAAAAGGAAAAGAACCTGATTGCAAGGTTAATACCCACAAAGGCACAGTCACCATGAAAGGTCCTAATTTAAAACCCTCTACACCAATTTCACAATATAACCTCATAGAACATTTAGGGAAAATGATCATGCAAATTTCCATACTTGAGTTGCTATGCCTATCTCCTGAGCATAAAACTATTCTAGATAAAGTGCTTGCTACTACTACAGTGCTTACAGAACTACATGTAGACCAATTCCAAGCTATGGTGGGACATATCGCCTCACCTTATACTCTAAATTTTACTGGAAATGATGATTCATCCCCTCAACAACCACATAATTCAGCTTTACACATTGACGTCCTCATCCACAATGTTAAGAGCAAGTGAGTTTTGATAGACAGAGGAGTAGATCTTAATATTTGTACTCAAGAATTGATCACAAAATTAGGGTTCTCTGAAAATGTAGTCGATCCAAAAAACACGATTACCATAAAGGTATATGACGAAGAGGAACACTCATCTAAAGGACCAGTTACTTTACCAATTTGATTTGGCCCTGTGGTAAAGGATGTGGTTTGCTAGGTCCTTGATCTCCCACTAACCTATAATATACTCCTTGGAAGACCTTGGATTCATGAAATGCAAGCAGTACCTTCTACATACCACTAGTGCATTAAATTCCCACACAATGGTGTTGAAATCACAATACAAGGAGATCCCAACCCTTTCATGTACTACCATAATCTAAGTCCTAAAACTGAAATCACAATCCCAAGAAATTGTGAGGCATTTCCTTCCCAAGCATATGTTGATCTTGAGTCCTTAAAAGCATCCTCCTCAAAATCCAAGGAAGTTGAGGGAAAAATACAAGTAAAAGAACAAGGATTAGGAGAATATACTTTGAATCATGCCTTTTCATTGGAAAGTTACCTTTATCTACCCATACCTATGGTAAAACACAAATGACTAAGACCACATCAGATACAAAGACTACAATGACTTGTAAATTGACCAATCTCAAAAAATGGGGAGTCCTCTATAATGAGATAGAAGAAGTTGATCTCTTGAAATGGCTATACAAAGATGAGAATACCGAAAAAGAACAAACTAAAATAAAGATACCTGTTGGACACTATGGTAAAGGATTTGATCTTATGAAAAAATGGGATATGATGGTAAAAGTCCTCTCAACTTACAAAAATAGGGTATCTTGGAACCAAATACAACCTACTCGTATGCAAAAAGTCCTTGGTTTAGGATATGATGCGGAGAAAGATAAGACCTTGACTACCACATGTACTTCAAGTAAGGAAGTAGAGTCCTCTAATGCTACACAAAAAATGAGGAAAGTACCATCGATGAATTCATTAAAATTTATGACTATGATAGTATCCCTACCCCTGAACTCGATCATAACATTTGTACCCTTGAATCCATTCAAAATCTTGATTTAAATCATGACCCTTTACCCTTGGTTCACCCCAAACTCGTTGATTTAGATCAGAAGGGGCCGCCACAACTGGATGTATTTCAAAATGACGAGGCAATCATAAATTTTTTGGGAGCACGAGAAGATACACATCTTGAGGATTATAAGATATGTTTCACCATAGAACTCAACAATGCAACTTACTTTTGGGAGGGTGCCAAGCCTTTCAGTCACAAAATTATTGAAAATATAAATAGGTCTTCTAGTGAAAACCGCTCTGCGGTGCTATTAAACCCCAAAAAAGTAAAAATAAAGGACGTATCCAAGGGTGAAAACATCTCTGAGGTGCCTGAGGATGGAGGGCTTGTCACACTTCCCTTAGTGGTATTTCAAGAAAAATCATCTATGCTAGTGGAGAAGACAATACCAGCTAATCTGGGTAGAGAAGAAAAACCAAAGATAATTCATCTAACAGAGTTATTAACACTTGAAGAGAGAATAAAGCATAAACAGTTTTACAAGGAAAGACAAATTAACTTTGCGTGGTCCTATGTAGATATTCCATGACTTGATCCAAATCTATTAATGCATCAATTGTCTTTGCCACCAGGGGCAAAACCTATTAAACAAAAGTTGAGAAAAATGCACCCGCATATTGCTCTATTGGTAAAAGCTGAATTAAAAAAGTTGTTAGATGTGGGATTTATAAGACCTATTGACTATGTTGATTGGATTTAAAATTTAGTACTAGTTTCAAAACCTGATGGGGGAATCCGAGTTTGCACAGGTTTAAGAGATTTAAACAAATATTTTCCTAAGGATGACTTCCCACTTCCAAAAATTGACATGATAGTGGATTTGATAGTAGGACATGAAATGTTATCCCTCATGGATAGTTTCTTAGGCTATTTAGTCAGATTAAAATTGTTCCTGATACCTAAATTAAGACAACATTCACTTTTCCTTGGGGAACATTCTGTTGGAATGTCATGCCCTTTGGGTTGAAGAACACTAGAGCTACCTACCAATGTGCAATGACTACTATCTTTCATGACATGATGCATACCTATTTGGAAGACTATGCAGATGATTTGTTGGGAAAATCTTACACAAGAGCTAGACATCTATAGATCATGGATAAAATTTTCACAAGATTAGAAAAAGACAAGGTCCGGTTGAATCCAAAGAAATGTGCCTTCGGAGTAACCTCTAGGAAAATACTTGGATAAATTGTCTCATCTAAAGGAATTGAAGTTGATCCTGAAAAATAAAGGCTATACTTGAAATGCCTCCACCTAAGAATATCAGATAGTTGAGATCATTACAAGGAAAAATTCATTCTATCCATTGTTTCATAGCGTAACTTGCAGATAAATGTCAACCATTTCAACATCTATTACACAAGAATATTCCATTCAGATGGGATGAGAAGTGTGAACAGGGTTTTCAAAAAATTAAAGAGTATATGATGACATCGCCAGTATTTGTAACTCCTACATATGACAAGCCTTTACTTCTTTATATATCCACAACCACCACAACACTGAGGGCATTTTTGGCACAACATGATTCTGAAGGAAAGGAACGTGTAATCTATTACACTAGTCGCACTCTAGTAGGATATGAGCTCAATTATAGTCCTATTGAAAAAGTGTACATTGCCATAGTTTTTTCATCACATAAGCTATGACATTACATGCTTACACACCAAACAAAAATCATTGCAAAATTTGATCCTCTTAAGTACCTCTTGAACAAAGAAGCACTCACATGACAATTAGGTAAATGGATGATGATTCTTAGAAATTTTGATATTGAGTATGTAGAAAGAAAAGAAATCAAAGGAAAAGCTATAGTAGATAAAATCGCTGATACTCCCATGACAGATAGTCATCCTCTCATCATAGAATTCCCTGATGAATCAATCTTCAACATGGAATCTAGCCATCTGTGGACTTTATATTTTAATGGATCCTTTATACAAGGTGGTTCTGGCACTGGAATTCTCTTTGTCACTCCACAAGGGGAATGTATACCTAAATCTTATAAGATACAATTTCCATGTACCAACAATATCACCGAATATGAGACATTACTTTCTAGGCTTTGTATGGCTGTGCAATGGAAAATCCTTGAGTTGTGTGTTCTTGGTGATTCTCAGTTAGTGACCAAACAAGTTAATGATGACTACAAAACAAAAGATGAAAAATTGATGCCTTACAAAAGAATGGTGGATGATTTCAAGGCCTATTTCACATCAATCTCTTTTGAGAAGATTCCCCAAGATAGTAACAGAGTTGCTGATGCAATGAAAACAATTGGTTAACTTGTGGAAATACCAAGTAATACCACATACTGTGAGTTCTTGGTAGAGCCTCTTTTGGAACCTGCTTACAATATACCACAATCTAAAATTATCTATCTTATTGTTGGCCCTAATTCTCAATGGTATGGTAATATTTATACCTATCTCTGAGATAACACCTTGCCATTAGATCTATCCAATAAATCCCATAAAACCTTTATCCGTCAAGCTTCCCTCTATGTAATCTTAGCCGATACCCTTTACCGCTGAGGTCTCGATGGTACTTTACTTAGATGTCTTGAGCATGACGAGAGAAAAATTGTTTTGTATGAGAAGTACATGAAGGTATATGTGGGGAACATTCTAGAGGTCCTACCCTGGCCAAGAAACTCTTGTGTATGGGTTATTATTGGCCTACAATAGAAAAAAATGCTTATCAGTTTGTTAAAAAATGAAAGTAGTGTCAAAAAAATGCAGATTTGATACATGATCTTGCACAAGAATTGTAGTCTCTTGCTACACCATGGCCCTTTTATCAGTGGGGACTCGATCTCATGGGCAAGATCCATCCACCTTCATCCATTGGTCATAAGTTCATTGTCATTTCCACAGACTATTTCACAAAATGGATTGAATTTGTTCCCCTCACTCATATCACTAGAAAACAAATAGCCACTTTCATATTGAACTATATCATCTGCTGTTATGGCGTTCCTTTATCCATCATCACAGATAATGGTTGTCTGTTAAAAAATCAGGATGTCCATGAACTCTATGAGAAATTCCATATACAACACAATTTTTCCACACCTATCCTCAAGGTAATGACTAGGCTGAGGTCTCTAAAAAAACCATTCTGAAAATTCTTAAAAAGATTGTCAATGAAACTGGTCGAGATTGGCATATATTCAACTGAATCCTGCCTTGTGGGCCTATCGCACAAGTGTTCACACTCCTATAGGTGCTACCCCCTATTCCCTTGTCTATGGATCTAAAGCCATCTTGCTCATCGAGGTCGAGTTTCCCTCTTTGCACGTCTCCTTACACAATCACATCAGTGATGAAGAATATCGAGTTTCCCATTTGCAAGAATTGGAGCTATTAGATGAATGAAGACAAAATGCTTTCAATCATCTTAGAGCATATCAGCAGTGAATGTGCTGAAGTTATAATTTGAAAGTCAAACCACGTACATTTGAGGTTGGAGATCTTGTCCTTCATGAAAATCCTTGCAATCAATAAGACAACGAAAAGAAGGGTAAATTTGAGCCTAACTGGTTGGGTCCATACGTTATCACTGCTATGTATGGATTTGGGGCATACTAGTTATCTACTCTAAAAGGTGAATTGCTTATTGATCCCATCAAAAATATGCACATTCAAAAGTTTTATACTCTTTTAAAGTCCTGAAAAATACAAAAAAATGGAAAAAAATCCTTAAAAAATGCAAAAAAAAAAATTGATGATAAAAAAATGTAAAGAGAAATCAATTCGTTCAATGGTGAAAATCACTTCGGTGGTGCCTTGAGCAAGTACCATGGTGAAAACTGAGAAATCGGCACCATGTGTAGAGGATTTTTTCCTCTTTCCTTTGGAGCTCTACTTGATCTTTTCATCCCATTTTTATTCACTATCCACTTCAAAATGCCCTTTTCATACTCACCATGGCTTGTGAATTGTTCGACAGTCCCCTTGCTTGCTTGCTTTACCATGCATACTAGGTTGGTCCTATTCCTCACTAGGGCATTTCCTCAACCTTAGCTATGGGTTAGGGTATTGAACATCTCTCATTAAGAGAAATTGCTCTCTTTGTCTGTCTACTCGCTTGTGATTCATCTGTTTCCATCATAAAATGTCTTGAAAAAAATAAAAAATCATAAAATGTCCTGAAAAAATATAAAAAAATCATAAAATGTCTTGAAAAAATCTAAAAAAATCATAAAATGTCCTGAAAAATAAAAAAAAATCATAAAATATCCTAAAAAACTCTAAAAAATCATAAAATGTCCTGAAAAAATCTAAAAAAAATCATAAGATGTCTTTAAAAAATCCATAAAAATCATAAAATGTCTTGAAAAAAAAATCCCCCCAAAAAAAATCATAAACTGTCCTGAAAAAATCCAAAGAAATCAAATATTCCAAAATAAAATAAAATAAAATAACTTCAAAAGTCCCTAAAACAGTGACACTTTCAGATCACTGCACAACTTTGAACTTCAATGAAATCAAATTGCATCACGAGTAACAATCAAACAAATATTGCAACATACCTATGAAACCATCTTTCAAATCCAACCATACACATACAACTGTACCAAGAATCAATTCTATATCGAAGCATGATGCATGTAACTTGTTTGTTTATCTTTGATTGTTTGATGATTTTATCTTTGGTGGCATGTCTTTTAGCTTCTCCAAGATGCCTTGAACTAGAGAGGTGAGGATAGGGCATGTTCACTTGTTTGTTGTCTATGGATTGTTTCTTATTCATAGGACAACTCGTCTTAAGACATGGTTATCTAAAACCATCGAGGACCTATGATTCTAGTGTGGATGAGAGCATTCCTTGTCTAAGAGTAACTTCTATGTAATAAGTATTCAGGTCATCTAAGGTCATTATACCTAGATGCTTATACTTCATTACTAAATAAAAACGCAAACAATATTCAGGGTGTATATGTTCATGTTATCTAGACGCTTATACTAATTTATGACATAATAAGCTCGATGATGATAGAATCACTTAAAGGGGGGTGAAGCCACAATAGTGGTTTACAATTTGATGAGCCTATGGAAAAATATTTGGTTTTAGGGGTTCGAATGAACCAGGGTTCGAGCAAACCCATTTAAATGATTTCCCCCCATTTCCCGCCCAAAACACCAAAGTAAATGCAAATTAAAAGGTGGTTCAGTCAAACCAGGGTTTGATCGAACCCTTGTTCGAGCGAACCCGAACCCCTACGGGTTTGGTTGAACCCCCCTTATCCCCCATTCTCCTCGTCAGACATAAACACACATCTATTTTTTTGCACTTCGGAGCTTGGGTTGAAGATGAAAATGGTAGAGACTTCACAAACCCAACTAGAATCAGGTAGTCCTCAGAACGAGCTATCCAACGAATATAATTTTGATATGTTTTGGTTTTATTATGTATTTGTTTTTTAGTTTTATTAAATATAGGCTTTTCACCAAAAATGAAGGTCTATGTTCTACATGTGGAAAAATAACAGATTATCATTTTTTTTTTTGAAAAATATGAGTGCACTAGATATTGAAGTCCTTGATCCAACAAAAATAATAATTGAATTTTGATACATACAAAAAATGTTATGCGTTATACGTCTGTGCTATGTCTGAATTGTAATTGGTTTGATTTCGAAACTTGATTAAAGAAAAAATATTCAATAAAAACAATCTAACCAAGTGGAAGCACTAGATATCAGAGTTACAAATCTAAATTCTAAATAATTAGAATTTTATCCTTCATGGAAGAAAAATTTATGCGTTATACGATGTGTGTCACTTTTTAAAAATGTTGTTTTTTGAAAAAAAATATTTTTTCGTGAGAGATGGAAAAAGAAATGCAATTTGATTCCAAAGTTTTTGAAAAAAATATTTTTAGAAGCTATAGAAAAGATGTGACGAGACTCTAGTTTTCATCATCTTCAAATTCCTCACGGTTTACCCGCTATAGGTGCCCGAATGTGAAAATTTAGTTAAAAATAATAATTTCGGTGTCCAGTTTGGCCAAAAATTGTAAACCACTATTGTGGGATCACCCAAGGCACAAGAGGCTTCATCACCTTCATTTTCTCCCATCTTGTATCTTCCATTTCTTGCATTCCATTTTCTTCATCTTTCTTGTTGCAGAGAAATCAATCGATTGCTTTATCTAACTGATATAAGTCTCTTGAATCAAATCCCAAATCAATGAACTTGCTTCTCGAAATCTCATGTCCCCCTAATCAATCAATCAATCATTGCATCAACTTATTTTGCATAAGCACCAATCTCAATCAGCTTAATCAACTCATCAAATCGGCTATACTGATCATTTCCATCAATTGTTCAGTTATGCCTATCAACTGTGCATTTCCATCAAACGTACACCACCACTTTATCACTTGTACAATATCAGGTATCTAATCATTCTCTTGACATCTATCGAGAGATTAATCTTCTTACAATTTGTTCGATCAATCTCTTAATGGGGCATATCATTCTTATCGTAATCCTTACCGGGATATCTCTAGGACATGTATTAGTTGATCAATCTTTTTCTTTGAAACAAAGCGACAAGTTGCATTGTCTCAAAGAGGGGCAAACCATAGACACATAAAAATGTCCTCGTAATCATTTTTAAATTATTGCATATTTTATTCAATTATCCATGTAATCATATCTCTCTATTATAACCATTCATTCATATTATAAGCATTTACATGCATCTATAAGTATTATTCATAAAATCATTTAATCATTTATCCTTAATCATTTATACATTAATCACTAAAATATCATTTGCATATTCCAGTAAATCATTTAATAATCTATCAATTTATCCATTCATCTCATATTCATATTTCATGCATTACCATTAAAATATTATACTCATAAACCCCATGTCCATAATCATTTCATTAAATCCATTTTCATAATAATTTATCCATCATAAAATATTCATACATTAATGCATTTACACATTTCACGCATTTGCATATTCATTTAACTTTCACACATATTCATTAAATTATTCATTTACCACCTACATGCATTTATCCATTTCAATATTTTTCCTCTAGGCCAATCATTTATCCCACAACTTGCATTCACCCTAAAGATGCCTATTTAAATAGGACTCTCTTCTCATTTTGTCCCCTACACAAATCTTACATCTCTATGTTATGCATCTATTTCCATTATCTTTGCTTTACATCTCAATTTCAATATCTAGCTTGTTTTCATTTTTATTTAGAATATTTGCATTCCATTTAAATTAATTTCCATTCATCATAGCTCTTTGTGCACATGCTTTTACTGAGAGCATTTTAAATATAAGCACAAAATCTTGAATTATTAAGAGTGCAAAAGAGATTAGTTTCAGTGAAATAATTTCTATTTTTGAGTAGTTTAGAGATATTGTTTTATGTTTTTGTTTTCAAAATGAAACAACTCTATTGATGTGTTGTGATGGAATAGTGATTCTAATTCATAGAGTCATTTATTTCAGTGCACACAACCTCTATATTAACTGTAATAAAAAATATTGATATTGCCATTGATTACGGTGGTGGACAATGTATTTTTGGTCTTCCAATATAACCTATAGCGAGACCAATGTTTCATCTTGGACTTAATATACAACTTTCCATTCTAAAAAATCCTTATTAAGGCATAGACAAATAAGAACTATCCTTAAAGACACATAAAACCAACTAAGAATTCCTTATCAAGAAGAACATAAACTGATTTATTACTTTGCAACCATTGCCACCACACATTTAAAGCATAAATCACATTATTTATTCAAGGCCATAAAAGGACAATCAACAATTGCCTATGCACAATTTCCAATAAGGAATTGTTGGTGTCGTTATCTGGGTTTACCTTGTTGTTCAAGATAGCTGTGAGTAAGGAGGGCAAGCTTCTGTGAAGGTGCAAGTGCGATCATCAGTTGTGGATTTTTTGTGAAGTTGGTTGGAGGTTATTTTTTGTTTTTTGCAGGGGGTGATGGTTACAAAAGCAGTACAAAAATATTGATTGTGATAATTCTTTGCCCATTTTTTGCAGGCGGTGGAGAAATAAGAGAGCAAAGAGAAAGCGAGTGGGAAGAGGTGCATTTGAAGCAAGCAGGAAGAGGCATAGGAAGAGGTGCATATTGAAAAGACCGTTTCTTGACTATTTTGAAAAAAAATTATGTTATTTTCCAAAGGGCATTGTTGATTGTTGAGCTATTATTACAACCATCGCCAACACACACAAACCATACAACAATTAATCTTGATGCCAAATAGCGTTTAACAGAGAAAATATCCACATTGAATTTTACCTCAGTTGACTGGCTGAGAAGGCAGCAAATTCAAAATTTTTGTTGACTATAATAAGGCCTTGCTTTGGACCAGGAAATATATTATAGGTAACAAAATATTTGAACTCGTAGCCTTCTTAGTGAGTCAATTGAGAGAAAATTCAGTTTGATTTTTTCTCTCTTCCTAAATTTGAAGGGGAGGACTTATGTAGTGAGGAAAAAATATGGTATACACATCTATTTAGATATAGCAGTCTATATATAAATAGATATATACATGTGCACATATAGATCTATATATGTATATATGGTTATATGTATATGTTCTTGATTGAACCTTAAGGTCTTTATTCTAAAATTCGATGACTAAATATTTGTTCTTAATACCTTGTTATGCTAATTAAGTATCATATGAACCATGAGTGGAATTCATTTTAATAAGAATTATATATTAAAGAAAAAAATTATTTAGAAAGAAAACCAAAATATTCATATTTATTGCTTTAAGAAGATAGTTTTTTATTTGGGAAGAAAGTTGTTATTTGTTTCATCCCCAAAAAGGAATTCTCACAATAGTAGGCTTTATATTAAAATAATAAAAAACACTGGCTGCCACATACAATGTGCTAGAAACCTTTTTGAAGCTATTCAAGGAAGAAGTCAAATACTTTACCCAGGACTACGCTATAAAAAATGAAACAATATAGCCAAAGCTAGAGAAGGACACTTGACAATTCCTTATGGAGAATAACATAAATTGTACAAAATTAACTATCTGGTTACGTTGCAACCATGATCACTAAATGCAAGCCACAAATGAATAAACAATAGGTGTTATTACAACCATCACCAACACATGCAAACCATACAACAAATAATGTTGATGCAAACTAGTGTTTAATTTTGTTGGCCTTCTCTATCCATGCAGTAAAGCATAAATTCAAAACAATATTGGTTTGAACAACGCCTTATTGAAAATATAAAAATGTAGTGAAAGCTATAGAATAATAGTCGACTATGCCTTATGGATAGCAATATAAAATATATAACATGCACTATTTAATTTCATCTAAAAACATGAAACAATATAGCCAAAGTTTTCAGTTTGTATGTTTGTATATTCATTACGTACATGTATCTTTGAGGTGATGTGTTTATCTCAATATGGATATGTCCAATTTTTACTATCATTACAACTATTTGCTTCTTGTTTGATCTGATTTCCACATACTTTGATATCTACACAATTGGTATTCGCTATTCTCAATGTTTATATGTCATTGTTGAGTGTTTTTCTCTAGCTTTGGCTATATCATTTCATATTTGAACCGTAATACAATAGTATATGCCATAAAATTTATGATGTTATCCATAAGGCATTGTTGAATGTTGGTATGTAGCTTTGGAAATATTCTTTCCTTTTCGATAGGGTTCTCTTGGAAAAAAGAATTTCCTAGGTCGCTGTTCAAACCATTATTATTCTATTTATGGTGTGAGTGTGTATGTTTGCATATGAATTTTCTACATGTATCTTTGAGGTTACACATTTATTTGTGTATAGATATGTCAAGTTTTTTATATCAATATGGTTGTTTGCTTCTTGTCTGGTTGAATTTCCACATAGTGTTATATCTACACAATTGGTGTTCACTATTTGAATGTTAATATGTATGTGTGGGAATGTATGTGTGTATATGGTCATTTCCGATAAGGTGCTGTTTAGTAAAGAATTTTCTATGTTGATGTTGAAACCATTATTATTTCATTTAAAGCTTTTGTTTTGTGGTTATGGCTGCAATGCTATACAATTTATGTTGTTATCCATAAGGCATTGTAAACCATTGTTCTCTAGCTTTGGTTATATATTATAGGCAACAAAATAATTGAATTCATAGCCTTCTCGATGAGTCAATTGAGGGAAAATTCAGTCTGGATGTTTGCTCTCTTCATAAGTTTGAAGGGGAGGAGTTATGTAGTGAGGAAAAAATATGGTATCCACATATATTTAGATTTAGCAGTCTATATATAAATAGATATATACATGTGTATATATAGATATATATCTAGTTATATGTGTGTGTTCTTGATTGAAGCTTAAGGCCTTTATTCTAAAATTCGATGACTAAATCTTTGACTCTCAGCACCTTGTTATGCTAATTAAGTATCATATGAAGCATGTGTGGAATTAATTTTAATAACAATTATATATTAAACAAAACATTATTTAGAAAGGAAAACAAAACATTCATATTTATTGTTTTGAGAAGATAGTTTTTTATTTGGGAAGAAAGTTGTTATTTGTTTCATTCCAAAAAAGGAATTCTCACAATAATAGGCTTTATATTGAACATAATAAGAAACAATAGTTTCCACATACAATGTGCTCAAAACCTTTTTTGAAGCTATTCAAGGAAGAAGTCAAATACTTTTCCCAAGACCGCGTTATAAAAAATGAAACAATATAGCCAAAGCTAGAGAAAGACACTTGACAATGCCCTAAGAAAAACAACATAAACTACACAAAATTAACTATCTGGTTACTTTGCAACCATGACCACTAAATTCAAGCCACAAATGAATAAACAATAGGTGTTATTACAATCATCACCAACACATGCAAGCCATACACTAAATAATGTTGATGCAAACTGACGTTTTATTTCGCTAGCCTTCTCTATCCACGCGACAGAATATCTGCCAACCTATTCCCAATGTGTGCCAAGCGCCTCCACAACCTTTTCCCATGGCCGTTGTTAAGGCATACAAATCAGGAAGGATGACGGACAACTGAGCTGGCTAACAAGAATTCTGACCAAAGTTCAAGAACATCTGCTAAATTTTTTCAAGGTCGTTAGAAGGCTCAAAAACCGGGAAGGCTAATGGGAATTCTAACTAAAGCTCACACAAATAGCATATTGGCTAACAAGCTAGAGAACAAAAATCAACATAAATTGTATAACATTAGCTATTTTATTGTGTTGCAACCATAACAACAAAACGAAAAAACAATAAATCAAATGATATTGGTTTCAAAAGTGAGCCAGATGGTAAAACTAACAAAACACAAAAAAATGCACTTTAATTGTAACAGAGATTTTAACACCTTAATGCTTTCTTACACTTCTAGGGTTTTTCACCTAAAAGGAGAAAGATGGTCCAAAATGATAATTTTACATTCAAAGATTACGTGTTAATGGGGGCTTAGAGTGATGTATGTGGGATGCCCTAAATGCTGGAAAATAATGAAATAAACTAACTATTGAAGTGCAGAAGTGTTTGAAAACACAAGAAGATATGCAAACATCAAACTAAATGACCTAGGAATGAGCATGGAATAAAAAAAAAATGTTGGAGATGAAAGGGGAGGTGTACTTGGAAACTTGTAGAGGTTGGAAATGCTGCTGAATATGAGATTTAGGCCTGCTGGGACATTTACGCCATTTTGGGCGACATAGTCCTTTTTGTGTGAAAATTTGTCAGAACCCGTTTTGCCAAAAGGGTACCTAGATCTACAAAAAACCCATAAATGCATGTATAGTGGGACTAGGTTACCACTAATGGAGACCTAGTCCACTTCTAGATTTTGGCAGATCTGAAGGTGGAAATAGAGGCTCTCGGTCTGCACTTTCTACTTCTTTTGGTGTCCAAATTTGTAACTTTGATTCTCGGTCTATAAGTGTTTTTTTGTGTAGAATCTTAACCTAACCAACAGGGAGATTCCCTAAAAAAATCTTCAACCCATTCTTGAGTGATCTCCAAGCTTCCAAGATACTTAAATCTACAAACACACAAAGAGAGAAGGAAATGTTGAGTTTTAGGGATTAGGGGTTTGCCTTGGTCAAACCCCTTTTAGATAATCAAATCAAATGATGAAATAATGTAATGAAATATGAAACAAAAGAGTTTACATTGCCATGATGATTGATCTTGAGTTGCGATAATGGAGGATTCAACCTTTGAATGCTTCAAAAATATGTCTTGATGACTTAGAATGTGAAACCCTAGCTTGCTTGAGAAGAATGGTGGATGAGAGGTGAGTGAATGAACTAGTTAGGGTTAGAATGGATGGAATAGGGTGAAAAAGATGAGAAAACCCCTTGTTTATACAAGTTGTGCCCTAATTTTCTTGAAATGACACCATACAAGCCGACCTTAGGGTTTAGGAGACAAAATCTTGAAAGAATTTTAAGTTTATTTTAATTTTTAAGCCACATGGGACTAGGTTGCCCAAGGTGGTGGCCTAGTCCACTTGGGCATTTTTGATTGGTTTTCGAGGATTGAAGTGTGATTATTATTGTTTGTCAGGATTGTCTTACAAAACACACTAAAGTAAGGTATGTATGTGCATTAAGGGGTCATTATAGAATAAGAAAGGGTTGATTTAGTGGTGACAAGCCTAAGAAAGTGTGAACATGTATTGCAAAACCTTACAACACTTTGGCACAAGGATTGGAAAGGGGTAAAAGGAGGTTGAAAAAGGTCCAAAATCCATAGAAAAGGGTCCAAATGAGTGAAAAGTGTTAAAGGCTACACTTTTTGGTGACACAATAAGAAAGCCATGCAAAACTATAGTCTTTTCTTAACAACACCTTATTGAAAACACAAAAATCTATCCTTTTCAACATATCCTTATAAAAAATTAAATAATGCAACCTAAGCTAGAGAACAAAAATCAACAATATCCTATGTAAATAAACACAAACTATATAAAATTAACTATTTTATTCAATTGCAACCACACCCACAAAAAATAGGGCATAAATCAAACAATATTCGTTTCAACAGCAACCTAGAAAGAAAAACCCACAAAACACAAAAAATCACACTAACAAACCCATACAAAACCATAGCCACAGAACACGAACCATAAATAAAACAATATTTCTTTTAACAAACAATATAGCCTTCTCTAAACAACACCTTATTGAAAATGAGACGATATAGCCTTTTCAGCAACACCTTATAAAAAATGAGATAATATAGCCTACGCTAGACAACAACAATCAACAATGCATTATGGAAATCAATATAAACTGCATAACATTAACTATTTTAAAGCCATATAACAAAAATCAGCAATGCCCTATCAAAATCAACATAAAATGTATAATGTTAACTATTTTGTTACGTTGCAACCATATCCATAAAAACACAATTTGGATTAAACACCGACCTAGATGCAAAAACACACAAAACACAAAAAATCATAGTTACAAACACAACCACAAAAATTGAAGCCATAAAGAGAAACCCACAAAAGTTCATAGTAACAAACTAATGCAAATATATACTCTTTTCACAATAGAACCTTACCAAAAATCAAAACAATATAGCCTTTTCAACAACACCTGATCGAAAATTCACAGTAACAAACCCATGCAAAAGTATACTCTTTTCTCAACAGAACCTTATCGAAAATTGAAAGAATATAGCCTTTTCAACAACACCTTATAAAAAATGAAACAATATAGCCTACGATAGAGAACAATAATCAACAATGCCTAATGGAATAAAAAATAAACTATATAACATTAACTATTTTATTCAGTTCCAACCATAACCACAAAATAAAAGCCATAAATCAAACAATATTCGTTTCAACAACGATCGAGATGGAGAAACCCACAAAAACATAGCCACAAAAAGCCAACCATAAACGAAACAATATTTCTTTTAACAAACAATATAGTCTTTTCTCAAAAGCACCTTATCGAAAATTGAAACAATACAGCCTTTTCAACAACTTATCAAAAATGAAAAATATAGCCCAAGCTAGACAATAACAATCGACAAAATCTACGTAATGTCAACAATTTTATTCCATTGCAAACACAACCACAAAATGGAAGCCATAAAGAGAAACCCAAAAAAAATTCACAGTAACAAACCCACACGAAAATATACTCTTTTCTCAATAGAACCTTATCAAAAATTGAAATAATATAGCCTTTTCAACAATACCTTTTCAAAAATGAAACAATATAGCCTAAGCCAGAGAACAATAATCAACAATGCCCAATGTAACCAAACATAAACTATATAACATTAACTATTTTATTCTGTTCCAACCACAACCACAAAACAGAAGCCATAAATCAAACAATATTGGTTTGAACACTGACCCAAATGGAGAAACCTAAAACCCACAAAAATTCATAGTTACAAACCCATGCAAAACCATAACCACAAAACATGAACCATAAACCAAACAATATTCATTTTTACAAACAATATAGTCTTTTCTCAACAACACATTATCAAAATTTAAAACAATGAACAATACCTTATCAAAAATCAAACAATATAGCCTGTAACAAATTGTGAACCACAAATGAAATAATATCACAAAGGGTGTTTTCGATGTGCACCTCTTCCTGCTTGCTTCAAACACACCTCTTCTCGCTAGCTTCAAGCACACCTCTTCCCACCAACTTTCTCTACGCTACCTTGTTTCTCGAACCCTACAGAAAACTGCATAATGTTAACAAATTTATTTCGTTTCAAAAATAGCCAGAAAATGGAAGCCATGAAGAGAAACCCAAAAAATTTCATAGTAACAAACCCATGCAAAACCATAGACACAAAACACAAACCATAAATGAAGCAATATTTGTTTTTACAAACTATATAGTGTTTTCTCAACAACAACTTATCAAAATTTGAAACAATCAACATTACCTTATCGAAAATCAAACAATATAGCTTGCCACAAACCGTGAACCACAAATGAAATGATATCACAAATGGATTTTTCGATATCCACCTCTTCCCGCTTGCTTCAAACACACCTCTTCCTGCTAGCTTTCCTGCAAAAAATGGGCACCCTCACAGAATAACCTCTTCCTGCCTTCACAGAAGCAAGACAACGCTTGATCAAACTTGCAACCTCACATAAGCTTACCCTCCTCGCTCACAACTCTAATAGTAGGTATAGCAACAAAATGAGGCCCAACAATGCCTTATCAAATTTTTTGCAAACATTCGCTATGTTTCTCGAGGTTTTAAATGACAGGTGTTATTACAACAATCGCCAGTACACAAAAATCATACAACAACTAATGTTGGTGTGAACCAACGTTTAATTTAAGCAGCTTTCTCTATCCATGCAGTGGGAAATCTCAAACCTACTCCCAATGTGCACCAACCGCCTTAGCCACCTTTTTCACGACCGCTGGAAGGGTTAAAAACCAAGAGGTTGACGAAAATTCTAGCCAAAGTTCAAAGACATCCGCCACCTTTTTCATGACCGTTGGAAGGTTCAAAAACTAGGGAGGCTGACAAAAATTCTGACCAAAGTTCACACAAATAGCCTATCGACTAATTTTATCATTTTTTTCCAAAAGCCCCATTTGAATTTCTGAAATTGTTTGATGAGGGGATGAAACATAAACATGTGGGGAAGCTATAAGTTTAACTCATGACCTAGGGTGCATTCCATCATTTCTATAATTTCATTAGGATACAAATCAACAAGGTGCATAGATTGACTTTCAACCTCCAAGGTGAGTCAATCAGACCTGGATCTAATCCTTTTTGAGAATAGGAATGATTGGAAATGATTGACTTAATTAAACTATGTGAGCTAATATGATAAATGTAATTTATTGAAGATAAAAAAATAGAAATAAAAATTTGCAAGTCGATCTAGAAAGTGCAGACTGATGTGTACCTATCACCAAAAGCTAGATTGCCCTTTGGCGAATAGGTCATTGTTAGGGTGCCTTCCTCAACTTTTGGGTTCCTCTGGTGGTGGATCCAAGTTTCTATTTTTTACTTGTCCCATTGTTGAAATATCATCAATAAATTTTGTAATTGAGTTTTTGTGTCTTGACAAGGTTGATGATAACAAATGCAACAATGGAAATTTTTTCCTTCTAGATCTCTTTAAACCTTTCCAAACTTGCAACTTGCACATTCACAAAGAGGGAAAATTTTGTTCCATATAGGGGCTTGCCTTAGTCAAATCCAATGTAAGTGTTCCCACTTCCATAATGGCAAATGTCAATAGATAAATGATAATTGAAAGGAAGGAAAGATGAATGAACAGAATGATGCAACTCACCACCCTTCAATGGCTTCCTTGAAGGAATAAAGTCATGCACATCACTTCAAGGTCTTGGATCTTGTTTGATAGATTTTCTTGAATGCTTGGAGACCTACAATAATGTTAGCCTTCACAAGATAATAGCATGAACACACATAAAATTTGATATGATTTGGATCTTGAATCGTCACTATAAATGACTGATAATGCTGCTCTTGAATGCTCTTGACAATGATATTTTATCTTGAAGTTCACCTCTAGCTTGTTAGATTTAAACTAGTAAAATAATTAGGTATTTATAGGTGTTTATCCAATTTCTCAAAAATTAGATTTCAAAAGCTAACACTTCATATTTGAATTTTGGATATTAAAATACCACCAACAACATATTTGAATTTGGGTCCCGAATAAGAAGGGGGACCCAGTCACTTGGTCCTGGCCCAAATTTCTAGGACACTCAAAGTTGGGGGCAATTTAAAGATTATATGCATTTGTTTAATGCTTGTCCTCCTTCAAAAAATAATAAAAATTAAGCTTTGGAACGTTTAGTTTGGAAAATTTGAAGCTTAATTAAGTCCAATAAATTAGGGGGCCAAAACATAATGTGAAATTGTAAGTGTATATAATTTTCTAAGCTACATTTAGCCCACACTTTAGTGAGAGAATGAACTTATGCTCAAACTAACACTAAAGTAGAGAAACATGTGTCAAGAGGGCTTCAATTGCCCAAATATTAGAGAGATCCACAGATCCACAGAGGGATCCAACATGGAAAGGTACATTGAGGGATCCACATATCTGGGGTCAGTATACATCTTTGCTACAATAATAATAGAGATAAGAATTATTATCATTCCCCAAATACTCATGGAACAATACACAATGGAAGAATGACACATAGAGAGAGAGAAGACAAACAAAATTTTGGGTCAACATGGAAGAGACCTAAATGTCTGAATGCTATGCATCATCCCCAAAAGGAAAATAAAAGACAAAAAGAAAAGACAATGTTTACAACATATAGAATAATGAAGATACAAACAAAAGAATGTCATGATAGGTTTGTTTCCTTTGAATCCTTGTGCCAATGGAGCAACAAGGTTCATCTAAAGAAAAATAAAAAACATAAGGACATGGAAAGAAACACAACACAGGAGATCACATTATGTGCAAGAAAACTCATAACACATGAAAAAACATAAAGGAGTATCTCACATGCGAGCTGACCTAAAGCAAGTCATATACATCCCAATCTTTCTCATTGTATAAGGAAGGTAAATAACTAGCCAAAGGGACTACAAAAAGTATCCTACTAGGAGCATCACCAGGTTCAACATGTGGTGGGTCACTCTCATCAAGAGGATCATCATGATTTCCCCCATCTAAATTCATAGAAGTAGAAAATAACAAATTCAACTCATTATGCACTTCTTCATCAATCTTAGCATTCTCATCCAAATTGATCACAATAGGATGTTTTATGATTATTGTATATGAATTCTCTTGTTTCTGTTCTATATCTTATTTTGATGAAAGTTGGATTTATTCTTGAGTTGTTTCCATGGGTGTGGGTTTATTATTTTCTTCCAATTGGTGGGCAAGAGCACAATGTCTATGCCTACGCTCTTTAGCACACCTATTTATTTTTGCATTATTTTCTGGTTGTGATGGTGTAGGAGTGGGTTTATCAACCATTGGTCTCTTTTCTTCCCTTAAGGGAGGAATTGAAGGAACCATCGAGGGTTGGGAAACCACTACCTATTTAGGTTTATATATTTGTTTTATCTTTTTGAGACACAAAAGGAATCATCTTATTATCTCTTGGTATCTTATAGAAGATAGGTGGAGGAATTTTATTGTACTCATATTGGTTATGTGAAAGGGATTTTGGCTCAACCATAGGTTCATCAATGATAGGATGGGAAGAGGGAACAACCATGGACCTATCAGATTCATAAATATTGCTAAGAGATAAAGTCTCTCCTATGCACTTTGCTTTGAATTTTTTATATGACTTGAAAACAAAATATTCATTGAGGCTTTATAGGTTCCATGGGTCCATGCCAAAATAAATCCAATGAAAAATTTCCATGGGAAGACAAAGGATTGAATCCATTATGGTGCACTATAAATATCTCATTTTCAAAAGGAAACTTTATGTAGTTGTGAATAACCAATGAGAAAAAAATCATGGAGTGTAGCTATGGATAATCTATCTTCACACATAATTGGTTTGATGTCAGGATCATGGAGAATGACACATCTAATTGTTTTGGTCCAAATTTTAATGGAAGTGTAGACATGAAAATAATCCTAACTAACATCATACATCTAATCATGCTTGAACAATTATTACCATTTCCTCTATTAATCAAATAAATCAATTTATTTAATTAATTTAGTAAGCTTCACCAAACTTAATTAAATAAATCAAATTATTTAATTAAGTCCTTAAGTGCTTCTTATTTGCTTCAATAAATCAAAATTATTTAAATCAAATATCAAAACCCCTAAAAATCCTCCAAGTTAATTAATCTTAATTGATTAACTCATAATCGTAATCACCCATTCTCTAGCTTTTGACTCAACTTGAGTCAAACCTAAACCCTTAACTAACCCACTCACTTGCACATGAAATGCATCTTAATTAATTATCTAATTATCTCTATTTTCCCTCACAAGGCATATTCCTAAGGAATATTCCCTCATTAACTCCATTTGTTTGAATTTCTTGTCCAAACAAATTCCCCCCCAAATCTCTCAACCATATGCATTTAATGCTATTTTTCAAATTTCAAACTCACCTAATAGCATTCATCATGCACAATGACCAAAATGTGCACAACCACCCTTCATTGACATGTTGACAAGTGACATCTTGTCATTGGCTCATGCTTTATCCCACATTCCTCCTATCTTTCATTCTTCTATCCTTCTATTCTATAAATAGGGGATTCTTCTATTGATTTAGGGACACAACTTGATCTACAATCTTGGGTATTTGCATTATCATCACTTACATCTTGGAATTCTTGCTTATCAGGGGTGGGAAAGGGCATCCTTTCCACATCATAAGGGGCACTACTCCCACTATGGGATAGGGTTTGATCATGTCTTCATGTGCTTTCATTTGGTTGTTTTGATTTCTTATTTCCTTGTTTGCATATGTAGCATGATGAAGTATCTCATAGGGATTCTCTATTTGGTTTGATTAAGTTTACTAACAATGCTAATTCTTTTTTATTTTTGAGAAAATGCAAAAAGAGACATCCAAATTCTGGTGCTAGAAGGAGGGCATTATATTTCATTTGCTAAAATTTTCTAAAGCCTTCGCAATAAATCTATTTCAGACTTCTGTTCATGGATGCATATGTTTTTAAATCTTGTTTGTAAACCGTCTGATAGCTTATTAAAGTTTTTAATGCACAAAATATCAAACTTTTTTAAGATTTACATTTTCTTTTCTGGGTGATCCTACAATAGTGGTTTACAATTTTTGGCCAAATTGGACACTGCAATTATTATTTTTAACTAAATCTTCATATTCAGGAACCTATAGCAGCTAAATTGTGAGGAATTTGAAGATAATGCAAACTAAAGTCTCATTACATTTTGTCTGTAGATTCTAAAAATATTTTTTTCAAAATTTTTGGAATCAAATTGGACTTTTTTTTCATCTCCCACGAAAAGTAGATTTTTTCAGAAAACAACATTTTTAAAATGTGACGCTCATCGTATACAACATAAATTTTTTTGTATGAAAGATAAAATTATAATTTTTTCGAATTTATATTTGTAACTACGATATCTAGCACTTTAATTTGGTCTCATAGTTTTTTATTGAATTTTTTTTCCTTAATCAAGTTTCAAAGTCAAACCAATTGCAATTCAGACATAGGCGGACTGTATACAACATAAATCTTTTTGTATGAATCGAAATTCAATTTTTTTTTTTTTAATGGATCAAGGACATCAGTGCCCAACCTCAACATATTTAAAAAAAATTTATTTTGATAATCTGCTATTTTTCCACATGTGCAAAACAAAGAGCTTGATTTTCCTTGAAAAACCTATGTTTAATAAAACTAAAAAAACACATACATAATAAAACCAAAACATATTAAAATTTAATTCATTGGATAGCTCATTTTGAGGACTACCATCTTCCAGTTGGGTTTGTGAAGTCTCCTCCATTTTCATCCTCGACCTGAGCTTCGAAGGGTAGAAATCTGATAAAATTTGGTGGAAGAGGGGGAGAAGGGTAAAGGAGGGGGGTTCAAGCGAACTCCCCTTTTTTTTCAATTTTCCATTTGTTTCTATGAAGAAACGTGGCATCGTAGGGTTTGAGTGAACCCACCATGCAAAAGGAGGTTTGCTCAAACTAGGGGTTCGCTAGTTCGAACGAACCCTTAAAAACATGAAATTTCGAATGTGTGAACATTTTTACAAATTTCCTTCCTCATCAAAATTGTACACCACTATTATGGGTTTACCCTTCTTCTAGTGAAACAGGTAAATGAACATTTACCCATTAAGAAAAATAGTATGAAAGTATGGAAAAGATATTTTATTTTTGACTTATACTGATTTTTATTGTGATTTTGTGAAACCATCCACATATTAGATACAAAGGTATTCAATTATTAGAATCAAAATATTTCTTGAATGACATCTCCATCCTCTTACTAAGCATACATTTATCATTTTTCGTTCATACAGACTAATCTTATAGTGCTGTAGAGAATGGCATGAGACGTATATTTTGGTTTAATGCTCTGACAAGATAAATATGATGATGTTTACAAGAAACATCTTTTGCATGCACAATTCAACTTGGAACTTGGATTTCTTTATAGATTAATATGTTTTTTATATATATCCCTCTCATGTTTATTTCAACCTCCCAACCTAAGCATCAATTTGCATCACGCTTGACCGCATTAATGGTTTGCAATGTTTAGGTATATGCAGGAGATTGTGTAGCGACACATGAAGATGGGGTGTACACAAATTAAGTGATGAATGCATGAAAATTAAAAAGAGGCATGATACAAAATCAAATTTACTGCTCACCACCACCGCTCCAATTCTCGGTCTATCAATTCAATTTGCCAATAAGGTATCTTTTCTATTTCTTTTTTTATCTTGTTTGCCATGCATAACAATGACGCTCAATAATTCCTGCTTATGTCTAGACGTCTTTATGCTCATAAAAAATCTTCCAAAGTTTAGACGTCTTTATGCTCATCGAAAATCGTCCAAAGAGGAGAAACCACATAGAGAAAATTTTGTGCGACTTTAATGATGGTACTTGTTCACTGTCTCCACTTCAATCTTCTTCTTGTCTGATAATTCCAGCTTGGCTGTAATCTTGTTTTCCTTGATGGCGTTTCTCATGTTGTACGCATAATTTTCTAATGATTTTTCGGACTCCACCATTTTCTTATGTTTTTTAGGCATAGACGCCTTTATCCTTATCGAAAATCGTTGAAAGGAGAAAATGTACTATTTTTTTTCTTATGCTTTACAAATGGAAGTCTGCGCAATGTTACTCTGAAAATTCCATCAATAGGCATTCAAGGTCAATCGATAGTCATTTATCGATTAATACTCTTTCTTACTTTATGCGTTTGAAAATTTGCTGATTGCTTATGAACATAAACAAATTTAAAATGCCTACACTTTTCTTGTTGTCTAAAAGGTCGGTATAGTGTTGATCAATCAATAAGCATTTAAGAGCAATTGATAGGTATTTATTAATCAATATTATTTCCCGCTTTCTACACTTGAGATTAATATTATTGCTTGCTTAAAATTGTAATCATTAATGAATACCTAAGTTTTGTCCAAATAAAGATTGTCTTTTTTTGGTAGTGACAGTTTACAAATGAGTACAATCAGAAATAAAGATTGTCTTTTTTTGGTAGTGACAGTTTAAAAATGAGTACATTAGATAAAGCCATTATTAAAATCTTGCAAAAGGTCATGAGCATGAGGAAAAAATAAAAGAACAGGCTGTCCCAAAGATTCATTTCAAGAGCTCCGTACAAGAATTTCAGCTTAGACGTCATCTTCCACCTTAAACCCACCATATTCTTGGAGCCCATCTTAATCATAAGTCAAAGAAGAATCCACATTTTCTGTTTTCCAAAGTGACACATCATACACACTCATCAGCAGTCTCCATGAAATGAACCTTGTTTTGTCTTCATGCATTTGTCTTCCTCAACTAATTAAAGCGTACTATCTGATTTGATATGTTGATCAGAGTAAATACAAATTAAAGCTAGCTTTTTAGGAAATCCACCTTTGCATTCTCATAATCAAACTTTACCTTGACTTTTGTGAGCTGTTATGATAGGGACTTGAGAGTGTTAATGTAATTTTTTTTTACGATCATTCTTGAAGTCACTCATTTATGGTTTTGTAGGAAGCTTCACTGATGGAATTACTCATTTATAGATCTTTTGTAGGCTAAAGTAAAAAAGAATCGAAATTTTATCATATTATCATTCATTGAGTTTATCAAGAAATCATTAGATTGTTGAAACCACATCTGTTTGTGAATTATTGTTGCACATTTGATTGTAAATTTAATGTATTTGATTCAAACAACTACTTGTTTGATTTGTACCCATTAATTTGGTGATTTTATTGGATTAATCAATTTATCTCACATGTTTTTTTTTAATTTGTAAATCATTCCGTCATCCCTTTTTTTGCTTTCCCAATGGAAAAGGATCAAAGTGCATCATTCTTTTGAATAATCCCGGAGAAACTCCGACATTAAATCTTGCTGGTAACCACTGATTGAAAAACATAAAATTTAACTTGTTTGCATTAAATCGATGGTCACTGCTTCAATCAAATCTTACCTGTCTGCATTCAATCAGTGTAAATATTGACTAGGGGAATCTAATCGTTATCATAACCAGGGGGATCTAAGATTGATATGATGAGATTTTTGGGCCACCGTCCTTAACATCGGAAAAAGGGAAAAATCATTTCTATTTGAATAAAGTTTTTGATCTATGGTTGATTTTGTTTTGCTAACTTAAAGTTGTTGGGTGCAGATTTGCTAAGGTAGAGTCTATTGATTAACGTGGATCGATTCTTCATGTTTAACTATAAATTTGGTCTACGTCTCATCAAGGCAGATAAATCACAAGAAAAATTGAGGTAGAAAGTGGACATTCAACTTAAGACTTGACAAAATAATTTTTAAATGCTCATTGTAATAACTTGAAACATCCATTTCCTGCTTTTATTTTTTGTTTTAAACCAATAATACAATTTGGATTTAAAATTAATCAGTGATTGATTTTTTTTAAATTGGTTAAAAATTGAACCTTAGAAACACTTACTAGAATTTTAATTTGGTCTAAAATTGAACAATCAACTTCACATTTCAATTTTGGGGCTTTAAAAATAACTCAGTTTTTCCTTTGGAAATTAAAATGAACATGTACATTTGGTGTTTTGTAATATTTTTCACAAAGTAATATCATCTAAAAGATGTATATGCTTCTCTCACACATCACGACAATCTTGAGAATCAAAAGTCTTTTTGTAATATTAAGTTGTCAAAAAGATTGCCTCTACATTTCGATTTGGGTTTAAAATTGAATGAAGTTTGCGAGTGCGAGTTAGGTATACCGCGTGTGCTCTCTATTTGTTTCTCAACAAAGATCAATCAAACTATGGATGTACTTGCTCACTTTTAATTATCCATAGAGGGCCTACCTGGTGGGAAAAAGTATCACCCTAAGGAACGACCCAACCAATAACAGACTAAATCCAAGCGACTTCCAATCGGTATACAAGTGTGGGTACTTGAGGAAAGTTCGAGTATCATGAGGATCATTCCGAAAAGAAGGGCAATAATGGTCTCTTACCGCATGGATGGTCCCCCATGAATGGAATGGCCACATTAAACCCCCTATTTAGAAAGGCCAAAATATTTAATTATTTTTTGGTGGAAGAACGGTCATTCTGAAGCCATCCCACATTCTTACGACTTTTAGTAGAGATGAGAAGTATTCCATGGGAGATTCATGGGTACTAATGCTTGGCTGACTCAAGAAGCGAGTGCACTGTAAGGGGGAGCCTATGTGGTCAAGCATCTAATCATCCTTTGAGAGTAAGCGTAGAAAGATTTATCCAAGGGGGAAATCAAAAAATATTGCCTCTTTTACCCTAGGATTTTGCATCACTTCAAAATCAAAACACTTTGCTTCGATCCAAAACACTTGAAATGAACATTCACCGATTTCTCAAAATTTGAAACCCTTTAGGGGGAAAAAATACCTTGACCAATCCAAGTTCTCTTGCTTTCCCTAGGGATTTCATCTTTAGAGGCATCTAAGTATTTGGGTTTAATCATAATTTTTTCTCACTAAAGTCAACATTAGGAAACTTTTTCCTTAATTTCTTCAATTCTCCACATAATGGACTTTGTGGGATGAGAAGAAGTTAGGACATTAGAAATATAGTTTGAAAATCTAATCAAGAGAGTGTTTGTGGTAAAAATAACTCATTAAGAAAATTTAAGAACAATTGGACCCCACACATGTGCTTGATATCTTTTGGTCATATGGTTCTCCATGCAAACATTGGTCTTTTGGTTTGAACTACTCTTAGGGAAAAGGATGTTCTTCAATATCTTGGTCTAGTAAACAAAGTCCTCTTAGGTTCATTTGGGATAAAATAAAACATGCCATCCATCCCAAACATTTATCATCCCATCCCACCAAACAAATTTAGAGCTTTGGAAACATCATTATCTAGACTTGGGCACATCATTAAACCAAATCAAAATCACCTTGTTTAGTTAGGAGTGTGAGAATGCATCCTTTCTCATACCTCTAGTTAAATTAGCACCTCTTTGAACAAGTTCATCGTAAGGCCACATCAAACATCTTAGGGTTTACAAGTTCATCATCCAAATCAATCCAAATCCAAATCCAAAATCCTAGAGTCTAGCATTGATCCAAAGTTCCTAAAAGTTCAACACCCATATCACTCACCCTTTCACCTTTCATCTCATCATTGGTCCTAAACACCTTGGAGGTTCACTTTTGCAACAAGGTCAAAAAAGAATAAAAACATGGAATTTAAACTAGACTCATACATCATGAGTAATCCAAGTCAACCAAATTACCCAAGTCTTGCAATGATAATTGATTATCAAAGATCACATTTATGCAATCCATACATAGGATAATTATCTCCTACAAACCTCAATGATACAACAAATGTGAGTATGCCCAATCTAAATTTTGGAACACCTTTTCCTATGGTAGATTTAAATCAAAGCCAAAACTTACAAATCTATCAACCAAACAATCAAGGCATGAGTCTTCCAAACAAAATTATACCACCAAATTCATACATGCCAAATGTGACTGTACCAAATCCAAGCTTACCAAACATGAACATTTCAAATCCACACTTGGAAAACTTTGGAATAAATATGTTTGCAAATCAGACCAATATTGGTCAAAGTCCAAGCAATATATTGAGAACTCGATATGTTGATCCAAGTCAAGGTAACACCTTGCAAAATCAAAGTTACCTAAATCCAAGCAATGTGTTCATCAACCACAACAATGTTCCATTTTAACCTATAATTCCAAATCTTGACCTCATCCCAAATCAGGACATTGTTCAAAATCAATCCGTCCATGATCTCATGCAAAAACCACTAGTACACACTCCCAATATGCTTTCTCAACAACCAAATGAACGATATCATGAATGTTAAGATCAAATCTTGCTAAATAAAATTGCTACACTCAAAAAAATCATTGATTGATATCACCAAGAGACATCTTCACCCCAAAATCAATACACTCTTTTGTTGGTTAGACCATTTCATCAAAGCATTGAGTTGGGTCCACAGCCACATCAAGAATAATATCTCCAATATCAAAAGGTTGGACAAGAACATAAAAACAAACCCAATCACCCCATCTTGAAGATCAGTCATCACATCTCCAAGATCAATCACAACTATCCATCAATGAGCACCATGAAGATATTTCTACCCCATCCAATGATCAAATAAACATACATCAAGAGTCACTTTTCAATCATGATCAAAACCCACCAACGATACCTAACAATGATCCAATGCAAGAAATGTTAACATCATTTGATCTTATGGTTGAAAACATTAACAATATCTCCACCATAACTACTGAGGAAAATGATCAAAATCAATTCATCAATGACCACTATGAAGATATGTCTATCCCATCCACTGATCAAATATACATTCATGAAGAGCCACTTTTTAGTGATCTATTTCAATATGTGTTGAAATTTGATGATCTGATTGACATAATCCAAGAATCATTCACCAATGATCATGTTGAAAATGTCTCTACATCACCTAATGAGTTAGAGGACATATCTCAAGAACTTATTCCAAAGCATGATCACCACCTATCACCCATGTCTGGAAATGGTCCTTCCCAAGACATATTCACATCCTTTGACGTCATGGATACAGATACTAAAGGGATCCTCAACTCAACACTTGATCCAAATCCACTCAAAGATCAAAAGTATATTGAGCCACTACCCATGCCTAAGGATGATGTCCAAGAACCCTTTGTAAGAAATCCATCCTTTGAAATTGACCCATGTCAAGAACTTGATCCAAATCATGTCGAAAGCAATTCTAAAATTAGTCAAGATCAAGAATTTGTATCTCCAAGATACTACAATGATCTAATGGGCACTCTCCTATCTATACAAGATGTCACAAATAATGATCATATCCATATAGAACATACTCCTCCACCTACCCATGAGATGATTTATTTGGATGGACATGTAGATGATCTTCATTCAAAACAAGAGTCTCCTACTGTTAACATTTGTACACATGATCAAGATATATAAAAATTTAGAGACATATCAGAAATAGATCATGAAAAAAGCTTCTACAAAAGTTGTGAATCGAAAACATTCTGTGAAGGAAAATAAAAATGGATCATAAGGAGAAACTTAATGTGGATAGTGGATCATAAACACCTCCTGAAGAAGCATTACAATCAAATATTTCTCAAGATCAATCCAAAGACATCAATCAGGAAGTTATCCCACTTATGGAGGGTCATATCACGTATAAATTTGGATCACTCACCTTTTAAAGGGAAAATTATCTTATCAATAAAGAAGTTATCACCTTTGAAGATCCACGATAGAGCAAAGAAGGATCAACACCCTGCTTCCAAGATAAATCATATCTTATTGCAAAAAAAATGTTTCAACAGATGAATTATCAAGGTAGAGGATTAGGCCTGCATGAACAGGACATCCTAGAACCAGTACAGATTATTGGCAATTCTAAGCATCAAGGTCTTGGTTATTCATTACCAGGGGCAACTTCATCTCAAGAAAATGTCAACATAGGGAGCACGAAGTATCCTTATGATGAAACCGATGCCAATGCTACAACCCGCCACATCATGAATCTTCATCCACCCATCACCCCATCCACGAATTGGGACCAACATCAAAATAAAGATTTGAATCAAAGCACAAAGAATGTTATTAAAGAAAAAGAAGGTAAGAAGCATAATGGGAAAATCAAATACACATGAATACCAAAAATTACAAAGAAATATTATCCCTATCAAACTCCATCAGTCAAAGAAACTATGGGGCAAAATAAACTAGGGAAAAGTATCCATCGAAGATGTCCACAAAGGAAAAAGAAAACCTCTCAAGAAACATACAAAGTATATCGAGCAGTTGGTCCAATTCCACACACACTTTCGTATCCACCCATTATTTCTCATCTTCCCAAGTTTGGAGAGTCAAAGGTTCGAAACTATCAACCAATCCATATTTTATTACTAAACACACTACATCAACAAGAAGTGTTTTTGAACCTACCATAGGGCAAACAAAACCATTATGTGTTTTAATTGAAGCTTTTGATTGTTAATATGAATCTTGATAAACTTGATGAACAAACAAGAATTCCTCGATGATCACATTCTCTACATATATAGATCAATAAATATCCCAATTGTGGGATTATCATGTTAATATAACCGACGATATAGAGAGGACCATCTTGTTCATGTATAGAAGCATTAATATGTGTGATAGAATTGTTAGGTAACAAAGCGGTTTGGCCTTTATGATGTTGAGCATATATAAGACTGACCATGTCATGTAGGTCATCCTCATTACCACTCTTATCATCATTGTTATCATAATTTATGTCCTCAGTCTTATCAACATTCATCAAATCATTCTTGACTTCACTAGCTTTCACGAAGTTAGTTGAATGATTTGGCATTGGGTTGGTAAAATTTACAAATTTTGGTTGGGTGGAGAAATTGAATGATTGCCTTTATCATTAACACCTCCCAACTAGATATGATTAGAATCAATGAGGTCTTGAACTTGATGTTTAATATGAATGCATTGTTCAATGTCATGTCCATTTTGTCGGCAATATTGGTAAAAGGCATTTGGGTTGTAATTTGGAGGTAAGGGTTTGATTGTGTCTATAGGTTTGACCAGAGCCAAACGAATTAGGTTCTTATGTAGAAGTTACAACATGATTGAATGGAGGGAATCAGGTAATGGTTTAAATTATCTATCTGTAAGTGGAAAGTGGTAAGGGGTAGAACTTATGGCAACAACTTGAGGTTCAACATGGTTTGTTTGGGATGGATTTATCTTTAATAAAAATCTCTTATTTGGTTTCTTAAATTATTGATAATTATTTTTATTTGTGGGCTTAGACTTCTCAGTATGTTTAGATGAAGATGTCACATACTTATTAATTTAATTTTAATAATCATGAAGCATCATGCATAAGCTTATAAAGGATGGAATTTTTCGCAATAAGACTTTTCTCTTATGTTTTCTTGTAA
The DNA here is from genome assembly GCA_007115665.2 of Sequoiadendron giganteum. NCBI lineage: Eukaryota > Viridiplantae > Streptophyta > Pinopsida > Cupressales > Cupressaceae > Sequoiadendron > Sequoiadendron giganteum. The sequence continues at coordinate 593,476,220 of CM021105.1, forward strand.
GTTGTAAATGAACATCCTTTGGATTTATGCATTAAGAAGAGTTAGATTAACTTGCACGATAGTACCAACTAATAGAGGCTAATGAAATCTGTGAATTTTTCACCTTGTATTTTTTTGCATCACATTAAATTAGTTATATTGATCTTGGGACCAATTTACACTTGGAAATGGTTGAGGAAAGCATAAAAAAGATCATTAAATGAGTGAATTGAGTTATTTGATAATTCAAACAAAACCACTTCAAGGCCTTATCCTTCAATGACCTAGGAAAAAGATTATCCAAGAGCTTATCTTAAAAAATGAAGTCACTACATAAGGCTGTGTATGTTGAGATATGGTTGCTAGGGTCTCCTTTACCATTATATTTCTCAAAGCAAGGTATCTCTATGTTTTGCAACATTTTTATTTCAATATCTCCAATGACAATGGGTTTCTCTTGACATATTGTGATGGCTGTTCATTTTGAGTTCAAGGTTCAATGTTGATATTTTTTGTTGAAGGGATGCCACATTTTGTAGGAGTTGGTTTATAACAGAATCATTTCTTGTGGTGTTTTGGGAATGAGGTGAATATGGTGGAAGTGTGTATGTGTTAGGTGGAGAATTATATTGTAAGTTTGTGAGAGATGATGGATTTGGAGATATGATGCTTGTTTACGAAACTGTAAGGATTCACAATGGAAATACCCAAAGTTGGAGCTATATTGTTGCTAGGTTGCATTGTTGTGGTAAAAATTGAGTTTGTATATATGGGAATAGAGGCTATAGTTGTAGGGAGAGAAACTTGAATTCCTCCTTGACTTTGAGTATACCCCAAAGCTTGAGCACAACTAGCCATTGTGGGTACATGATTGTCTATGATGTGGGATAGACTACACACTACCTCTAATCCTTGATCATTATCAAGAAGTTTCCTCATGTTATCTATGACAAGGACTATTGTACTAGTTATATATTCCATACTCACATAGTATTGAAGTTTTTCTAAGGCTTTGTCTAATTATTTTAGTTTCTCTTGGGTAACATGAGCTATTATGGTTTCAACATCAATGATAGTGGTTGATGGTAAGGTCATGGGAATTGTGGCATCAAGGATGGAATCCAAAATGGGTTGAGTATCGACAACACTTGGAATTGAGGGGTTAGAGAACTTAATATCCACAATAGATGTACTAGTAGTGTGGGATGTCATGAATCTTGAACTATATCTCATTGAAGTATTGGAAATAGGACACCAAGTTGTGAAACTCATGTAAGTTTCAGAAGACCAAAAGTGCACCCAAAATAAACACCAAACTACTAAATAGGTACAACAAACACACATAAATATAGAGCAACAAGTAGAAGCAAACAAGAACCACAACAATAGAGGTTTTAATTTTTTTGTTTGGCTAAGACAAGCATGATAGGGTTGCCCAAGGGAATTTGAGTCCTGGTCAGGGGTTTTGAAAGTTTGAAGTTTGACTATGACTACACTACTTAAAGGTTTCGATTCAACTTGTAGACAATTGTAACAATAGATAAGTTTCTAGAATTTTCTTAATGTATTCCAATTTAAAGAAAAATGCAAGTATGCAATGATGAATATTTTTGAGTAAATTTGAGTGTCAATTTTATATTTGAAATGTGGGTATGTGCAATATCATGATGGGCCAAAAAGTGGCAATACGTAAGTGATATGATGGACCATGTGGCTGATGACTTTTTTTTACCCAAAATTGATGAAACAAAAAGGGTTTTTAAAGGAGATTCCTAGATTTCTACCAATATAAATTATGCTTTACTTTGAATTTAATAAATAATTATTATTCATTTTCTATTTGAATTATGACTAAAGTCGTGATTGATAGGCTGATTGAGAAACATCTATAGCTTTCAAACAGTATCACATTTTTTGAATCCAAAAAATGTGTCACATTCTATGCTTCACATACTATAGGATTAAAAAAAACAATTGAATTTCATGAAGTTTTGACCAAGTTAAGGTGGTCAAACATACGAGTTTTTATATTTTTAAAAATTTGTAGTAAAAAAATCATAATTAATTATTTACTTGGAAAAAAATTACAAATAAATATGAATCACATTTAGACATGCATCCTATATTTATATCTAAAATATTATAAAAAAATATTATCATTTTATTGTGGTTAGGGTGGTCAGACAGACACCTACTTCTTATTTTTTCCCTGAAATTTAAGTACTACTACATTGAAATTTCAAATTTTCACCAGATAGATTTAAAATAAATAAATAAACCTAGTAGGTTAGAAACTACATTCAATTTGTTATAGATTCTATTCTTACATATTTTTTAAATAATATAGATAACTTATTCAAATTTTTACGTCAAGTTGACTAACTCTGATTTTCTAATATTTCATCGCCACTTAAGGGCCTGCTTTTTCCATGATGATCCTGCACATACCCATGTAATAATTTACTAATTGCAATATGTAGATACCTGAAAAATGATAATTTTGAATGCAAATTTTGATTCTAACAATGTATTTCTTTCACCTTTATGAACTAGATGCAAAATGCCTAAAAAATGAAATTACTAATTCCAAAATAGGGATATGCAAGTACAATGAAACTGAGCAGACAAAGACAAATAGTGTGAAAAAACTTGTTTAGGTACCTATACAAGGACCGATTCAGCCAATGGAAATTGAGTCTTTGTGTAGGGTTCTGGAAATTTAAAATTTAAATGTTTGGAGTGATGTTTAATGTTGATGTTCCTATTTGTAAACAATTTTTTATTTATATGTAAGATTATTTTATTATATTAATTTAAAGAGGAAAGAATACAATCATCTGCTAAGCAAGAGATATTAGTCATTTGAACCAAACGCAATGACTACCAGACTACCTTCAACCAACATAGAGAATACTATAATAACAATATAGATTACAAAATTGACAGTGCCACTGCCACAACCCAAAAAGACCCAAACTTGAAGTACCACCTCCAAACCATAGCCATTTCTTGAATAAAATTAGAAACCAACATAATTACAAAAACCCATCAAGTTTTTCAAAGGACTCAAAATCCTTGACCCATTCGAAGCCTCTAGCCGCCATTAACCCTAGCATCTTATTTAGCTATTCCACTGCAACAACAACAATAATTTTGTGACACATGAGAGCCATCCCACTTAGGTCCATGAGGAAGGGATAAAACTTAACAAACTCATCGGTATTTCATAGAAGCTCCAAATCACTTGGACATGAGATCCCAATGCCTAAAATTGCCACCTTCAAAACATCCTCCATACCACATACCAAATCCTTCCTGAACAACTTCACCAAAAGCTCCTTCACCTCCATCTTAGGCACTCATCTGTCAAGTAGAGAGGCCAAAAACTATGAGGAAATATGCACGTTGTCCCTCCCATATTCCTTCTGCTCAAGGTGACCAATGCCAAAAATAATTTTGACCGCCACAACTATGAGAGGATCAATATTGAGTAAAATTCGCTTCAACCTCTGTTTCGCTATCTCATGAAACACAACCCGCCTCGATGTTGCAAGTAGAGAGATTGGGGTGTCCGCTCCAAACCTTGCCAAACCCTCCACTGAAATTACTAACTTTGAGCACCTAGTCATTGGTATCCATAGACAAATCTAGAAGCCAAGCAAAGGCTGCCAACCGACTCACCACCATTAACTAAACATGAACACCAAAAAACTTTACTACGCTTCACAACCGTCACCTCCACTCATTAATATAGCCCTTGATCGCCAATCAATTCCATCATCAAACGAGCGGGAAATAATTTATAGGCAAGGAAAGCTATCGTTGCACCAGTGATTCCGTCTTGTAGCCCCGACTTCATATGCAAGACCTTCCTCCTTAGAAAATGTTCTCAAACTATCGACCATCATTACTAGTACTTCGCCTTGAATGAAGTCACCAACCTTTCACACCAACTTCCACCTCAACACTAATTACCCCTACATGGATGCCACTCATCTCAAACCATCGAAAGCCCTCCGCCAGCTTGGAGGGCTGCCCTCCCAACCACCCACTATCTGAAAACATATTTTATAGTGACTATTTTCCATAAATTTTCTAAGGAGATGCAAATACAAATGTATGGAAATTTTGGAATGAAGTGAAACTTTTTTGAATACAATTTTAAAATGAAAATATGATCTAAATAATTGAAACACACTACAATGCAAGCTATGATGCAATATGGATGCAATATTTTTTGTTTTTGTAACTTTTTATGATGTATTATGTAACCCTAAATGAGAAATACAAAACACAATGATGCAAGACCTAGATCTAGGGTTTGAATGACTACCAAATCAGAAAGCTATTATTTCAAATGTTAGGTTTACAAAAATGAAACATTAAAATTTGGGGAAGCCCCAAGTTTAATACTCATGATCTCTAGGTGTATTCCTTCATTTCTATACTTTCATTAGGATACAAATCAACAAGGTGCATACATTGAATTTAAACCTCCAAGGTGAGTCAATCAGACCTGGATCTGATCCTTTTTAAGAATAGGGATGATTGGAAATGATTTGAAATGATTGGATTGATTAAACTATGTGAACTAATATAATAAATGTAATTTATTGAAGATAAGCAAATAGATACAAAACTTTGCAAGTGGATCTGGACAGTGTAGACTGATGTGCATTTGTCACCAACTAGATTTGAGTGTTTTAGCAGGACTGGGTTGCCCCTAGGTGATTGGATCTTTGTTAGGGTGTCTTCCTCAACTTTTGGGGTCCTTTGGTGATGGATATGAGCTTTTGTCTTCCATTTCTCCCATTCCAAAATATTGTCAATAAATTATTTAATTGATTTTTTGTGTCTTGATAAGATTGATGACAACAAATGTACAAATGGAAAATTTTCCTTCAATATCGATTTAATCCTTTCCAAACCCTACAACCCATACATTCACAAAGAGTGAAAATGTTGTGCCATATAGGGGCTTTCCTTAGTCGAACCTTGTGTAAGTGTTCCCACTTCCACAGTGCGAAATTACAATCGATAAATGATAATTGAAAGGAAGGAATGATGAATGAACAAAATGCTGCAACTCACCATGTTTCAATCGCTTCCTTGAAGGATCGAATCCATGCACATCACTTCAATGTATTGGATCTTACTTCATAGTTTTGCTTGAATTCTTGAATGCTTGGAGACTTACAATAATGTTAACCTTCACAAGGTAATAGCATAAACACACATAAAATTTGACATGATGTTGGAACTTGAATTTATTCTATAAATGAATGATAATGCTACTATTGAATGCTCTTGACAATAATATTTTCTCTTGAAATTCACCTCTTTCTTGTTAGATCTTAAATGGTAAAATAACTATGTATTTATAGGTGTTTATCCAATTTCTTGAAAATTAGGTTCCAAAAGCTGAAACTTCATATTTGAAATTTGGATATTGAAGTATCACCAACAACATATTTGAATTTGGGTCCTGACTAAGAAGGGGGACCTAGTTGTGCATGGGCGACTAAGTCTTGGCCCAAATTTCCAAGACACTCAAAGTTGGGGACAACTTAATGATTAGATGTATTTTTAAATAATTATTGTCCTCCTTTAGAAAATAGTAAAAATTAAGCTTTGGAATGCATAATTTGGGAAATTAGAAGCTTAATTTATCCCAATAAATTAGGGGGCCAAAACATAACGTGAAATTGTAAGTATATACAATTTTCTACACTACAGGGGATAATTTACACACTTTTTTGACTGATTTCATCATTTTTCATTATGGATACATTGTCCCCATCATGTGATATTCTTGTTGGATACTGTCCATGGTTTGAGGTAATGCCAACCTATCATTTATCCTTTCATTTTGCATAGTATGGTACTCGTGAATCTATTTTTCATGAGTACTCCTATCTTTCTTGCACCATTGTGCAAACTGTCTAGGGTTTTATTATCATGATCCCATTGAATTTATATGGTGATATACTCAAACAGGTTGTATAATCTTCAACTCTTATAATTTTATGGTTTTATTATAAAACCCTAGTTTCTTTTCATGAAATTATCTAATTAGGGGATTATTTCACATGATATTTTGATTTATTTCATCGATTCTCATCATGTATTGCTCTTGGCCAACTATTGTCTCTATATTTTGATATGATGACTGGATACTCCCCATTTTTTCAAGATACCTTTGCTATTTTCGACTTATTTTAGAAAATCCATGTATTTCTATTCAAGAAGTGTCTATTTAAAAGTTATAAAATTGATGGGTTTTTTCTAGAGGTTTAATTCCTAAAAACCCCCTTTATAAATTTAGGAGGATATGTATTTAGTTATGCCTTGTTGATTAATTTATAAAATCTCTCTTTATATTCATGAAACTATGTATATATTTGTGGCATTTTTCTTACAACTAAAGTGAACATAACATCATACATTTATCTGAGTCTCGTGGTCACCAATTGTTGTCATTTTTGTCTCTTATATGATATAGTATTTGTATTTTTACACATGTATATTATAAAGATATGAGTTAAGTGTATAATCCTCCTTTCCATATAAATATATGCATTGCCAACTTCACACAACACCTTACATTTTTATTATATATATATTTAAAAAAATATATATTCATATACATATATGTCTATGTATACATGTTGATGGTTTTTTATTTAATTTGTATGTGGTTGTGTTTTCATTGTGGGTTTCCAATTTTAAAATTAGGTTTTCTCTTTTACATGCTTCATGTAAAAATCCTTGTTTATGTTCATGACAATGCATATTTTTATATTTTTTATTTCCAATTGAATATCATAAGCTTGAATATTTAATTTTTAAGTTCTCCAAAGCTATGTTTACATTACTCATGTTCAACTTTGGAAGTGGGCACACCAACATGCATTTCCATCATTTCCATCATTTTAGAATATATATATATATGTGTGTGTGTGTGTGTGTGTGTGTGTGTGTGTGTTAGGTACATAGATACATACACATATAGTCATGAAACTGTGTATGTGCCTCTGAAGTTTCATTTTCCAACTAAACAAAGAAACATTAATCTTCACTTTTTATATTTTTCTTAGCTGTGTTTAAATTACTCTCATTTCTCTTTCCAAGTGAACATAGTAGTATAAATTTTTTATATAATGTGTTAGTATTTGTCTACTTTCCACTACACATATAAAAGATCAATATACATATATATGAAAAAAATTGTAACTTATATTCATGATGTTTGGATTTCCAAAAATAGATCTCCTTAAATATATTCGCACATATAATTAACATAGATCCTATAATATGGAAACCCTATAAATTTATGGGATGTCAAATTATAAGTTGTGTGCTACCATAATAATGGGTTACACTTTCTGGGACATCCTATTTTTTGTTGAAATCACATATTTTTTAAAAATATAATGGATTAAGCCTTGGAAGGTTCTACTTAGAGGATTTTAATTGAATATGGTTTGGTCAAATCCCCTTAGATCAAACCCCCTTGGATAGAACACCACTAGTTTTAAACCATACCTATAATGAAGTCTCCTCTACACCTATCAAAATGCTGATAGAAAACCACTTTTGATTTACCTTTTGGGGTATCAAATGAATTCATTTAAAATTTACGTTTTGTAATTATGTATTCCTTACTATAAGCTTCCCAAAATGTATAATTTTAAATATATTTAATTCCATTATTATATTTATTTTTTATTTCTTGTGAATGTAGGTTTTTCCATCGAAAATCAAGCTCTGTGTTCTGCACATATGGAAAAATAGTAGATTGCAATTTTTTTTTTATGAAAAATATCTATGCTCTTGGTATTGATGTCCTTGATCCAAAAAAATAAAATTGAATTTGGATACATACAAAAAAATTGTGTTATACATTAAACCTATGCCTAATTTGTTATTGGTTTGACTTAAAAACTTAATTAATTTTTTTTTCCATAAAACACTATGAAATCAAATGAAATAGCTAGATACTGTAGCTAAAAATCCAAATTTGAAAAAATTAGAATTCTATCCTTCATATAAAAAAAATTGTGTTATACAGTAAAAATCACTCTATAAAATGTTGTTTACTATTAAAAACTAGTTATCTAGAATTTTAGGTCTTCATCCAGTCATCTTCAAATTTCCAGGTGCACACATTCCATCCTGCATCTTTTTGTTTTGTTTTACATATTTTTCTAGGTCATTTAGTGAAGCATTGCATCATATTAGAGTTTGAAATTTCATCTTGCATTGCATTTTTCTTTCCAAGCCTTAGCTTGGTGGTGAACCCCTCATTGGTGTACATTCAACCCCTAGGACAACCCTATTGGAAGATCTCTTTCTCCTTTGCATTGAGATCTATAGGGTTAAATCCTTAAATGAGAGAGAGAAGATTGTTGTCCTATGTCCTAAACCATAAGTGACACATAATTTTCTTCTTTTTAGATACATTGAAGCGAAATTTTAGAGAAAGTTGTCAAAGTTGTCACCTTGCCTTAAAGATACTTGGAAGACTTTTGGGTATGTGCAGGATCATCATGGAAAAAATAGGTCGTTAAGTGGCAATGAAAATTCAGAAAATCAGAGTTGGGCAACTTGACATAAAAATTTGAATAAGTTATTTATATTATTTCAAAAATATGTAAGAATAGAATCTATGGCGAATTGAATGTAGTTTCTAAACTACTAGGTTAATTTTTGTAAAAGATAAATCTATTTGGTGAAAATTTGAAATTTCAATGCAGTAGTACTAAAATTTCAGGGAAACAATAAAAGGTAGGTGTCTGTCTGACCACCCTAACCATAATAAAATCATAAAATTTTTTTATAAAATTTTAGATATAAGTAGAGGACTCATGTCCGGATGTGATGCATATTTTTTTGTAATTTTTTTTCAAATAAATAATTAATTATGAATTTGTTATTACAAATTTTTAAAAATATAAAAACTCGTATGTCTGACCACCTTAACTTGGTCAAAAATTAATGGAATTCATTTTTTTTTTTAATCCTATAGTATGTGAAGCATAGAATGTGACACATGTTTTGGATTCAAAAAATGTGATACCGTTTGAAAGCTATAGATGTTTTTCTATTAGACTATCAATTAGGACTTTAGTCGTAATTCTAATAAAAAATAAATAATAATTATTTATTAGATTCTAAAGAAAATATAATTTATATTGGTAGAAAGCTAAGAAGCTCCTTTACAAACCCTTTTTGTTTTATCAATTTTAGGTAAAATAAAAGTCGTCAGCCACATGGGCAAAGTCTGGAAAAATAAAGTAAGTTGTTAAGCACGTTTTATGTGTTGACTTTTAGGATTGGTAGGTCCGAACCAAATCCCAAGCCTAATACCGAGCCTAATACCAATGCATTAAATTTTGTGTCAGAAT
>CM021105.1:593485625-593505325 GCA_007115665.2 Sequoiadendron giganteum
ACTCCCCCACTCTCCCTCTGACTCTCTGACTCTCCTCTCTCCCTCTCCCTCTCCCTCTCTCCATCTATCTCCCTCTCCCTCTCCCTCTCCCTATCCCTATCTCCCTCCCACTCTCCCTCTCTCCCTCTCCCTCTCCCTCTCTCCATCTCTCCCTCTCCCTTTGGTCTATGTGTGTACAAATCGGATATCCGATTTGTGAAACTCCATTGTGCAGAGGTGAAATCTTACCGTTGCAGAACATGTTTTACAAATCGGATATCCAATTCAAATCGGATATCCAATTTATGGGCCATAGAAAAACCCCATGTGGGCCGTTTTTGTGCATTCCAACGGACCCTGTATTCTGTTTGCAACACTTTGCAGGTGACAAACGTGCGGTTTCAGATAGGAAGAGACAAAGATAAAATTTTTGGAAATTCTTGTACTCAAATTTGTCACACATAATGATTTTTTAGCATCTTTTATTTGGTATAATGGGGAACAACAGTCGTCGGAAGAAAAAACGTAAGAGAATGCTGACAAAAGAACAAATTGAAGGATATAGACAAAGAGATAGAGAAGGTCATAGAAAGAAAAGACAAGGTATGTTAAATATTGGTGAACCTGAGCCCTATGGTCTTTAAAGTGAAGAGGAAATTGAATATGTTCAAGGTGAAAATGTAGAACATGATATTGAAATTGGGAATGAAAATGTTCAAATTGATATTGAAAATTTTCAAGGTGAAAATGTTGGAATTGAAGATGTTGAACATGATATTGAAATTGGGAATGAAAATTTTGAAATTGATAATGAAAATGTTGGAATTGAAGATGTTGAACATGATATTGAAATTGGGAATGAAAATATTGAAATTGATAATGAAAATGTTGGAATTGAAGATGTTGAACATGATATTGAAATTGGGAATGAAAATTTTGAAATTGATAATGAAAATGTTGGAATTGAAGATGTTGAACATGATATTGAAATTAGGAATGAAAATATTGAAATTGATAATGAAAATGTTGGAATTGAAGATGTTGAACATGATATTGAAATTGGGAATGAAATTGTTCAAATTGATATTGAAAATGTTTAAGGTGAAAATGTTGGAAATGAAGATGTTGAACATAATATTGAAGCAAGTGTAAATTATGTTTCACCAGATTACACGAGAAATGAAGAACCTTGTGTGGAAGAAAGAGGTATTCCAAATTCAAGACCTTCAAGGACCACTAAATGGTTAGTTGAAATTGATGATAACATTATAAACAATTTTGAAGGCAAGAGGTTAACACGAACTATTCGGTTGTGGGATATAATACTTTTCAACCAATATTTTAGCGATAAGACATTGACCGAGCAATGCCAAATTTTTGTACAATTGCTAAAGATGCAAAATATGAGACCTTTGCTAGCCAAATTGAAGATTCGCCTGAACAAGAGGACCGAAAAAAATTCTATTAAATTGTCAAAAATATTTTTAATGCTCTCAAGTCTATTGGAAAAAATAACAAGAACAAAGATAAGAGAGCTACTCGGAGAGTCATTACCATTTCCCTACTAAGCCATCAATTGAAAAAGGCTCGCTTTATGAGACAAACTTGTATTGATTTTGACTTAAATCATAAAAATTTGGATAGAGCACTTGCAAGAAGAGAAAGAATAGATGATCCTCTTCAAAATGATACATGGGATTTTTTCAGAAGGCTTACACGTGTTGATAAGAAGCTAACCGATAATGTAAAACAGACAATTCAACAATTTTGGCATGATAACTCTAGAGTATCACCCAATGTAAAGGATGTTTTAAAGTTAAGAATTGGCAGTCGAGACCGTACACCGCATCCTAAACATTTCTTGGAATCAAGCCAAACAATGTTGTTCAAAAAATTTAATCAAACACATCCAAATATGGAAATCTCGCAAAGAAATTTTGAAGGTTTGAAGCCATTCTATTGTGTGCCTCTTAAGATTCATAATACTTGTTGTTGCAAATACCATGTGGAGTTTTCAATGTACCATGAACTATTATGCTATATCCGTTCTACTTTGCATACTAATGAAATGTTCTAGGAGTGTGGTGCAATGCATCTTTCGAAATCATCAAGGGACTTGCTAGATAGATTTTTATGTTCTAGGAATGATGGTTCCTTTTTCTATAGAAATGATTGTTTAAATGCAAAGTGCTCACAATGTGGTGGCTTGTCAAAGTTTGTTCAATGTTTTCATGAGGGTTCGAAACATGAATTTGGAAAGAATCTTTCTGAGAAAAAGAGATATGAGATAGTCAAATATACTTTGCATAGTGGAGGTGAAGGTTCTAGATGCAAGTTGGTTACAAAAGAATGCAGTGTTGCTGATTTTATTTCAGATTTTAAGGACAATATTTTCTACAAATATGCAAGGCATAGTCAAACATCTCAGTGGTTGGATCAACAATTTAGGATATGTAAGGACTCTTTTTTGATTGGAACTATTATATCAGTGGTTGATTTTGCTGAAAACTACACATTGCAACCACAAAACTAGGTACAATCTCATTATTACAATTCCATTCAGATTGCTATTTTTGTCCACATAATGTTTAGACATGCACTTGATAGTATAGAGGAGGATAGAAAGATAATTAGAGAGTATCATTTTTATATGAGTGATGATAGATCTCACTCGTCCGAGGATGTCCAACATTGTTTCGAGATTTTTTTTGAGTTCTTGCAGGAGCATGATATAGCACTGGGCCGACATCTCATTTGGTTAGATAATTGTACAGGTCAATTCAAGAATGTTCGTATGTTTTATTGGTTGAGTAGAATGCATGTAGAGAGGGGTGTACCTAATATTTGGATTTTTTTTGAAGCTGGGCATGGGAAAGGGGAGCATGATGGATCAGGTGCGAGTGTAAAAAGAGCTCTAGTTAAGGAGCAATTGAAGATTTCAGGAGCAAAATTCAGTGATGCACGTTCTATTGTTGAATGGTGTAGTTCAACATTGTCACAGGGAGGGACACTTGATTCAACAGTGCACAGATTCTATTGGTTGGTTGAGGAGGGTACAATAGGAGGCAGATTGGAGTGTCATACAATCAAAGATTCCTCAAAGATGCATGCGTTTTGAAGCTCAGATGCAAGCACATGGACCATTTGGACATGACAGTTGGCTTATTTTTTTTTAGAGTTGTATTCTATGGGATCAATGCGAGTCAAGTGAGTGGGTGGATACATGGGTTCCACAATATCTAACTCCTTTATCTCAAACTATATCCATGACAAATTACACAATGGAAAGTTCACTTGATTACAACCAGCTTTCAGATCTACTACATCCAGGACATGTTTTCACAATTGTTGCACCACATGGGAATGAAGAGAGATCAGAATATTGGTTGGCTCGATGTGTGTGGGTAAAGCACAAGCTAACACAATCGATGGAAGATGATGATGGGTTCGTGTATCCTACAGGTTCAGTTGTGGTTGTAGGAACTTTTTTGTGAACATACATGATTAGAAAGAATGGCATACCTACATTTGAAGACTATGATAAACACAAAACCATTCTCATGTATTCACACCTTGTTATAGCAACAAATGTTAAGTTGTTGAAGCATCATGCCAAACCAAAGACAAAACAAATATGGACACTTAGTAATGCTGATCATGAAGCAATATTGGATACTCTTAAGCAAAGAGATGACCCTTCAGGCACACTTGAATAGCATATTCAAGAATGGAAAGTATAATGCTTAAGCCTCTTTTTTGTTGTGACAATATAGATATATCATTTGACAAATTTTACGATATTCTTGGCACAATTGATCATGGACCTGCTGCAACAATAGCCAAATCTAATCCTTTCAAAGAGGTATGTGACATATTACTTTAATATAGATTGGTTATTCAAAGCATCTTTTATAGTTTGCATTACCAATTCATCATCATTCAGTATGTTTAGATTAATATGGGTTTGTTAGTCTAAGCATATTTTTTGTTGTTACAATATAGATTTATCATTTGACAAATTTTGCGATATTCCTGGCATGATTGCTCATGGACCTGCTGCAACAATAGGCAACTTTGATCCTTTCAGAGAGGTATGTGACAAATTACAATAATATCGATTGGTTATTCTAAGCATATTTTCTATTGTATGTAGTTTAACTGCTACCTTGATGGTTTGTACAGGTGCTTGTCACTCAAAAATGACAACATACTACTCTTGTGGAAGACTGTGCCTTGAATGCCTCAAATAGGCAAATTTTGTAAAAAATGAATTTTGAAATGTGAAACAATGTAAAAAGGTCATAACTGTGTATAGGTAATCTATATCCAGTGAAGTTTTTTGAAATACGGTTCAAATTTCTACCATTGTAATTAATTGAGCTACAATCAAAGGTTTTCTTCCTAGTTCTTTCCTGTCGGTATGCTCGTTTGAACCAGGTTTTGTAATATCTCCTATTTATATATAACAAATTACAGTGGCTTGCCACTTTTTCGAAAAACAAAAAAGTAAAAAAGTTCATTGTGAATTTCATTTTCCATGTAATTGATTCAAGTTGATTGGGCAAGAGCTAGGACTTGCAGAATATTGATCCAACCTTAAATATTTTTGCCCCCACATTTCATTGACATTAGCACTTTGGACTCTTAAGGGAAAATGCTACTCCAATGCAGCTCAGGGCAATTTGACGTATTTGTGTGCAAGAGAGAACCATACCTAGCGTAAACATACCCATTTGGATGTGTTGGAATAGTGCGTTGGGTCGTACGAGTTCGAAAATGAAATTTACACCACTTTGCAACTTTACACTGCTTGCATTTGACAACTTTTCCCTCAACTGAAAACTCAACACCACGGCAAAACGCCTTCGAGATAGAAAAAACTGAGATAGGTTATTTTAGATGGTCTCAACACGATCCCATATCCTCAAAAGAAGAGTCTGTAAGTATCATGGTTTCCGAGAAATAGTCCATCAAAGTTTGCTGCCTTTTAGCACTTTGGAATCTTAAGGGAAAATGCCACTCCGATACAGCTCAGAGTGATTCCATGTATTTGGGTGCAAGAGAGAACCATACCTAGTGTAAACGTACCCATCCAGATGTGTTGGAACAATCTGTTGGGTCGTACGAGTTCAAGAATGAAAGTTGCACCACTTTGCAACTTTACACTGCTTGCATTTGGCAACTGTTCCCTCAACTGAAAACTCATCACCACGGGAAAACACCTTCGAGATAGCAAAAATCGAGAGAGGTTATTGTAGATGGTCTCAACACAATCCTATATCCTCAAATGAAGAGTCTGTAAGCATCACGGTTTTTGAGAAATAGTCCGTCAAAGTTTGCTGCCTTTTAGCACTTTGGACTCTTAAGGGAAAACACCGCTCCAATGCAGCTTGGAGCGATTCGACATATTTGGGTGCAAGAGAAAACCATACCTAGCATAAACGTACCCATCTGGATGTTTTGAAACATTCCGTTGGGTCGTACGAGTTCAAGAATGAAAGTTGCACCACTTTGCAACTTTTCCCTCAACTGAAAACTCAACACCATGGGAAAACGCCTTCGAGATAGAAAAAACCAAGAGAGGTTATTGTAGATGGTCTCAACACAATCTCGTATCCTCAAACGAAGAGTCTGTAAGCATCACGGTTTCTGATAAATAGTCCGTCAAAGTTTGCTGCCTTTTAGCACTTTGGACTCTTAAGGGAAAACGCTACTCCAATGCAGCTCAGAGCGATTCGACATATTTGGATGCAAGAGGGAACCATAATTGGTGTAAATGTACCCATATGGACGTGTTGGAACAGTTCGTTGGGTCGTACGAGTTCGAGAATGAAAGTTGCACCACTTTGCAACTTTACACTGCTTGCATTTGGCAACTTTTCCCTCAACTGAAAACTTAGCACCACGGGAAAATGCCTTCAAGATAGCAAAAAACCGAGAGAGGTTATTGTAGATGGTCTCAACACAATCCCATATCCTCAAACGAAGAGTCTGTAAGCATCATGGTTTCCAAGAAATAGTCTGTCACAGTTTGCTGCCTTTTAGCCTTTTGGACTCTTAAGGGAAAACACCGCTCCAATGCAGCTCAGAGCGATTCGACGTATTTGGGTGCACAAGAGAACCATACCTAACGTAAATGTACCCATCCAGACATGTTGGAATAGTTTGTTGGGTTGTACGAGTTTGAGAATGAAAGTTGCACCACTTTGCAACTTTACACTGCTTGCATTAGGCAACTTTTCCCTCAACGGAAAACTCAGCACCACGGGAAAACGCCTTTGAGATAGAGAAAATTGAGAGAGGTTATTGTAGATGGTCTCAAAACGATCCCATATCCTCAGATGAAGAGTCTGTAAGCATCACGGTTTCCGAGAAATAGTCCGTCAAAGTTTGCTGCCTTTTAGCACTTTGGACTCTTAAGGGAAAACACCGCTCCAATGCAACTCAGAGCAATTCGACGTATTTGGGTGCAAAAGAGAACCATACCTAGTGTAAACGTACCCATTCAGATATGTTGGAATAGTCCGTTGGGTCATACGAGTTTGAGATTTAGGGATGTCCTCTTTAGATCACTCTATTCTGAATAAGTTTGTAGAGCTACCAATGTTAAATCCAAGTTGATTGACTTTGAGCAAATCATATCCTAGTAAAAATGATAGAGGTCCCACTTCTTTTTGAATGCAGGAGCACCATCTAACCCTTTATCTCCATTCCTCTTAAGCATCTTTTCTTTCCTCCTTTTCCTTCCTTCTTTGAGGATTGAGCGGAAAGAACATGAATGTCTTCATTTGTAGGGCTTCGTCCAATACCTCTCGCAACCAACCTTGACTCCCCTTGAATACAGTAAGCCCTCAACCGATCAAACTTGGGAAGTTTCGATCTCACGTCGATTCCTTGAATTTAAGACTCCCAAGATGAAGGAAGACCATTACGAGCCAACATGGTCAAATCTTTGTCATCAACAATATGACCATTTCTCTCGCTGTCTTCAACTTAGAGATCAAATAATATAACTGAAAGAACTCAAAAAATGAAACACATAAGACAATAAACACAACAAAAAATTTGTGTACAACTCAGGCCCATCTCATGGTTGAATTTGATACAATGAATAATAGCACCTCTCATAGATGCAAAGATACAATCGAATATGCTTCTCCTTGAAATCGGCCTGCTGCTGCAAGATGAAGCGTTGCTGTTCAAGTGCAAAATTTTGCTTGGATTGCAAATTATGCTGAATGAACTTGATTGAGGAAATGAACAAACATCACCTCGTATTTATACAAAATAAGGTGACTCTTCAAGGAGGTAGGCCTCTCTTGAAAATAATAAATTACAAAATAATATCAAGGAAGGTCGACCTCATCCATTTAAATAAAATGAGTATAAATTAAATAGCCATAGGCTATCATTTAATTTATTGCAACTTAATGTGATCGCTATCATGTATGAAAAATGTGGTAGCATAGACAAGGTAGTGGACTATTTGAAAAAAAAACTTCAAAGAAATCTGGTCTCATAGAATTCAATGACAAACAAATGCAATTAACAACTGCTCATAGTTTTCAGTTATGCAATGTGAAGTAATTGCATAACTGCTTAGGTTGACTTTGTAAGAACTATATTGTAATTGAAAATTTTTCATCTATGAACATCTAATTGTTAGTTATGCAATGTGAATTAATGATTTGAGTTTGAAAGATGTGTAATGCAATGTAATCAGCGATATAAATATAAACTACATAATATAACCATTCAGTTTTAAGCTATTGTACATTGATATTTAACCATTGCTCAAGATAAAATTTTCAAAGAGTTTAATCTTTCACATGAGGAACAAATTAAATTTCGATTGTCAACTTTTATATATCAAATTATCCAATAATCAAGTGTATGTCCATATACAAAAATGGCATCGACGCCAACTCAAACAAAGTTTTGCAAAATGTGGCATATGCCATCTCAATATGTATTCAAAATTTACATGCCAAAATGTTTGTCTCATCCTAAACTATTGGTGGATCATCAAAATGGAGCCTCTTTGAAGCACTCATTGGCTTTGAAGGTAGCTGCACAAGAAAAATTCAAACCACAATTGAGATTAGTTATACTATATAATTTAAAATCAAATAATTAACATCAAAATCAATATATATTGAATTTTAATTGGACTCTAAAATTGAAATCTTGATTACCTGAAATATACGTCTCTTCAAAGGGTCAGGAGTCCTAGAATATACCAAATCAACTTTTGAAATGCTAATCTATATATGTGAACAAAAACATAAAATTAATCCAAGTTAGCATATGATTATTGGTAATGAGAACTTATTTACCAAACACAAAATAAAATAAGCACATGTACCTCTTTAGGTTGATATTTTTCTTTATCTCCTTCAGGTGTTTTGACACCTCTTCTTTGAGGTGTTCCAATAACTACTCCTTTAGGCGGTGTGTCCCTTGTCAACATATCTGTAAAGCTCATAATTGCCTGTAAATGAAAATGACAAGTGCATATGAAACTACCAATCTATGTCAACGTATGTATAATCAATATAAGATCTTAAAAATCTTAATTCAATCCAATTTGAGTTCAATTACCTTCCCCTTATCTAGATTTGCGCCTCCATAGTCTGGACGAGGCTGCACCTCACTCACACTGGGTATTTCCTATAGGAGAAAAACAAGATAAACATATAAGTTATTATATAATTTCATTAATAACAATTCAAATGACAAGCAAGTATATAATATAAAATGTAAACGAGTGAGTGCGAAAATATATACTGCATGTGTGTCCAAGCCAAATGAAATGGCCCTAAGGGTGCTATCAGTCACTCGTACGAGGTCCTCCTCAGACATCAACTGTTAAATAGACCATGTAAATAAATACTAGTACTTGATACTATCTCTTATTAATATTCATTTAAAAAAAATGCAAGTTATGAATTTACAACTTAAATCTTACCTGTGTCACTATTCCAGCATCTCCCTCTCTAGCAGGAGAGGACTCTGTAGGGTGCGCTCCACTCCCCTGCGACTGATCTATAATGTCTACATCATGGAGGTCATAATTAAAAGTGTCCAAGGGATGCTCAATGGGCTGTACAAGAGGACCCAAGCATATCTGGTGGCACATAGTGCAAGTATGTGGCACACACATATGTGGACCTGAGGAGGATGATGCAGCAGCACTTGAGCTTTCGCCAACATAACCAAAATGTGGCTGAGCTATTGTAGAAGCATGCGAAACCAAATGACCACCCAAAGAGTGAATAGCCTAAATAGTTTGTGTGGATGCATCCTCGATAATCTCTAGATGATATATTGGAGGTGGCGGAGGAAGGGGAACATTTGGGCATGCGACTACTCTAACTGCCCTTGGTCTATCCTAGGGCATACCTCCATCGACGCCCTGGAAGGGTTTAATGTCAAAGTAATTGACATGATGCCCTAACACAAACTCAGCATATAATTTTTTAATAAAGTAAAATGGTATCTCAGAATTATTGTTCGGTGGTTTATCAAAAACCATACAACAACGATCCCAAAAGTTAGCTACAATGTCCCTATGCATGCACCATTTTATGGAAAGTTTTGTTTTATTAACATTCACTGGAAAACCGGTGTGGGGGTCAATGAATAAAGAGGCTATTTGGGCTTTGGTTATTTGGAGATCTTTCACATCATCGTAAGACAATCAACATCGATAATATTCCCTCATGTCTTCTCGCCACGAATAAAAGGAATTATGTTGGTTGGAGAGGGTTTCTATATTTTTTATTATTTCCTTCAATGTGTTTGTCATATCTCTCAATCGAGGCATTGTCTGATAAATTTCACAAATGTCCCTCAATTGCCCCAATTTTTCACCAATTAAGTCTTCAATTGGTGGCTGCAGAGGTGGTGGAGCATTTGGCTGTGGAAGTGGTGGAGCATTTGGCATTTGTGGATTTACATTCGCAGCCATAATACCTAATGAAAGTTAAAAACTAATTAAACTAATTGAAATTACATAATATGAATGAAATTATTGTAAAAAAACCCTAGTTTTTAATAAAAATCCAAAAAAAACCATACTTTTTCACAAAAATCAATAACAAACTCTTATTTTTGATAAAAATACATCAACAACACTAATTTTTAATCAAGATCCATTTCAAAACATTAAGTTTTAATAAAAAATCAATGTAAACTCTAGGTTTTTTTAAATATCAATAGAAAATCATATTTTTGAATTTTTTTTTAATAAAACCTACTTAAACTTAATATTGAAAAATCGATTACAAGATTGAAAAAACCAAATACATACCTTTCAAATTGGATATCGGATCAGAATGGATATTAGATTTGGGTTTTTCCTTTTGCGCCTGTGTTAAACTGTGAGAAATGAAGTTAAAGAGTCGGCTATTTTTTATATACAGTTTCCAGAAATCGGATATCCGATTTGTGGAAACTAGCTTTGGTTTTTGGTTCGGGTAGAAGTACTGACACCCGAACCTAGAAAAGTCAACTCGGCCATTTCCGCATTTTTGAGCCAATTCAAAACGTGATTTTTTCTCATTGCCACTTTTTGGCCCATCATGATCCTGCACATACCCTTCTATAGGTTGGAAATTAGGGTTTCAGATCCATAAATAAATGAAGAAGTGTAGAGAAGGTCTTGAAGACTAGATTCAGGCTTTAAAGTTTTAGAAATCCCTAATTGGACTGATACACCAGTTCTAGCGTATGAGTCCCAATTTAGGTCAATTTTTTAGGTTTTTGCAGTTTCAGATACCTATTTGCCAGATTCTTGTTTTTGCATAGAAACCCAAATATGGGGCCGATTCACCCAACCTAGTGTATGAGTCCTAATTAGCATTAAATTCATTTTTTTCAACATTTCAGAGCTCCATTTAGTCATCTTGAGATTGCCAGGTGCACACATTTCATCTTGCAACTTTCTATTCATATTTTTATGCATTTGTAGGTCATTTAGTGAAAGATTGCATCATATTAGGGTTAAGGATTACATCTACATTGCATATTTATTTTCAAGCCCTAGCTTGGTGGTGAACCCCTCATTAGTTTACAATCAACCCCTAGGATAACCCTATATAGTTAGATCTCTTTCTCCTTTGCATACTTGAGGTTGAGATCTCTAGGGTTTGTCCTTGAATGAGAGTGTTGAGTTTTAGTGTTCTATCCCCTAAGCATAGAGTCCGCACCCAAAATTCACCTTTCTAGGTTAAAACTTTGATATCCTCTAGTGATCTTTTACAACTTCTCTCTTGTCCGATCTCTGAGTTTGAGAGTTTGAATTCTGGCCTGTAGGTGAATTTATATGAAGATGACAACTTCTTGACAACTTTCTTCAATCTTGTAGCTTTGTCTTCAAAGGATCTTCAAGTCTCAAATCACCTAGATCTAAAATCACACATGTAGAGGGAGAAAAATGTTGTTTTGTTAGTGGATAGGGGTTTACCTTGGTCAACCCCATTTTGGTAATCAAAACTTGAAATGAAATGAAATAGAATGGAAGAATGATGAATGAACAAATTTGCTATGTTGCAACTCACCAAACCATTTTAACAAAGGTTGCAAACTTATGTGAAATGGCTAGCATGAATGTAGATCTTGACTTGAATGCTTGCTTGAACCATAAAAACCTACATCACAAATGTTAGCTCAAAGAGCACACATGATGACTTTGACATGATGCTTGAATCTTGAATGCTGCTCCAAATGCTTGATAATTTTCTCTTGAATGCTCTTGAATACTCTTGATCTCAAAATTTTTCTATAGGAATGCTTACATAAAACCTCTAGAAGAAAATATGTGAAATAACCTTGTATTTATACTTGTTTATGCCAAATTTCCTGAAATTACAACTCTACAAATCGACATCAGATCTACGAGAATGAAATCCCGCCAAGAATTGAATTCAAAATAGGTCCAAGCTAAAGTGGGAATCATATTCCAGTTGTGTTGTCTGAGTCCCAGTAGGCTAATCTTGGGACACAAATTTCAAGAAATGATAAGTTCTATGCCAAATCCAAGATCAAGCCCTGAGACTTAGGTGGGACCCATATGCCCAAGGTGGCATATGAGTCCTAGATCACTAAATTTGGAACACATAATCCAAGAACACGAATTATGATTGGTCATTAGTTAACTGTTGGGATTATCCTCAGAAAGATGCATTAAATAAGGCTTGTGGATGCAAAATAGGACCAAATAAGGCATAAATAAACCCAATTTTAGTAGGGAGAGCCCAAACAATTGTGAAAAATATAGAGGGACACAATTTTCTACACTACATCAAGATACATATGACAAAATGAAAGCATGGATTAAAACACATAATGCTTTTACTTTCCTTGCGATTGGCTTGATAAATCTCCCTTTGAAAGTCAGACCAAAAAAATTAGATGGCTTATTCACCATCATCCTATCATCGAACCAATTTCATGTGAAGTTAGGCTATCCATGCTTCACTCCATGAATGCCAGCTTGTCAATTGTGCATAAATGTTTAAAGTTTTCCTTTGGCAATGAAATATGTAGAGTGCATCATAGTGGCTTTAATCCTGTGTCTTCCCATGTGAAATTTTCATTGGATTTCTTTTGGCCCGAGCCTATTGAACCTATTAGAACCTGAAATAGTTTTTCAAAGCATATCAAAAGTTTAAAGAAAATCACATAGCACAATTATCCCTTACAAACATGTTGCAACCTGTGATTGAGCCACCTATCCTTGACGAACCAATGACTGAACAAAAAGACCTTCCAAATACCCAACAACAACCTATGCCAAATCCTCCTACCATTTCCTATAAAGAGACCACAAGATAACCAAAACAATCATGTTGTGCCTCTGTCATGCCCATATTTTTTTGATAGAAAAATCCAACTATTTTTTTTTTTAAAGCAAAATAATTACTCTAGTTAACACTCTATGAGTCACACTAAACATATTGTAGTTGTACACTTTCATTAAATTATTTCTTAAAACACGTGAGAAGGTCAAATATGCAATTAGTTAATCATAGTTTTATTTGGATCACATGATATAATTTTAATAATAGTTTTATTATTATTTATCCATCATATCAATAAAACTACCTTAAAAAGACAAGTAGCTTCTAATGCAATACTATCGATTGATTATCAAATTATAAACTATCATTATCTGATATTGAAATATTATTAAGGCTGTTCTTTCTTTTTTTGACATGTCGAAATTGGTATTTAGCGAATAATGAATGGCGAAATTACTAACATCTGCCAGATTGATTACAGATGGAAGATCTGCGTTAAATAACTGTACCCAGGACAATGTTTCTTACCATATCTCTGCCATAGTTGGGATAGGTCACGTCCTTCCCTGCAATAAGTGAAGGGTTGGTTCTTATTACCCACCTATAGAATTAATTCCTCTGATTGACATGATGGTGAAAGAGATGGGCGACACTGCATCTCACCAGCTCAATAATGAATGCAGCATTCAAAGATAACGCTGACCATTTCCAATATATATATATTTTTTATCATAACAGCAATAGGAAAGGAGTTTAATTGCAGATTTGACAGTGCAATTCGAGGTGAATGTTAACCCAACATATATTGCATTTAATGGGTGCAGTGCAGGTTAGAATTTTTTTCACGAAAATTGAGCTTGCTTTCACTGACAAGGAGATACACCATCCCCTCATTCACGAAAGCTAATTCTTGGCGTGAGAGTGGGAGAATGTAGCTAAACTATGCTGTTCATGGCTGCTGTAGCAGGTCCGCCCAACCAACATTCAAGCATAGTTCTTTCCACATAACCCACACTTAACTCCGCATGCCCCCAACCTAATCATCTCTATGGTGAATCAGCTTTAAAGAGGACAAGGGCGACATCAAGGAAGTATTTGCAGAGTGATAGGATTTGTAACTCTACTTTTCCTCCAAAATTATTTAAGTGTTAGTAGCGGATTTAGTAGATTGAATATTAAAACAAAGATTAAAAAAACTAAAATATTCTTAAAATGGATGCAAATAATCAATGCAAAAGATAATATGGGTGAGTTTATTAAGAAAGTCCAAAATAGATATTTAACCTAATAAATGGAATACACATTCATATAATTCATATACATTAACACCAAAATCATATATATATTCTCAATGTAATTTAGAATAAATGGTTTTAATACTTATCTGAATAATAATACATGCAAAATCCACTCTCAGTTCAAACACCTTCACATAAGTGACAAAGTACTCAACAACATGTCCATAATGCATTCCAGATATAAATAATATCGATGTATTGCGCACTACATCGTGGGTCCTATTCTTTCCTCTGGTTTTCTGCACCATTGGACAAATCGGGAGAGGATTTGATGCATCCCATACTACATTGTGGGTCCATCCTCAACCCCTAGGAATATGCCAGTGGTACTGGCTCTTGCCATGGAGTAGTCTAGGAGGAAAGCACACTTTGTCGCTCTACACGAGTGCTGGTTCCACCGGAACAATGCTCAACACTCGTGCCACAAAACCATGCCCTGGCCAGACCGTCCTGAGTGCACGCACTTGTACCCCAGGTTGGACACACACTATAGATGTGCCCCTTCTCCCATCATATCATAGAAAAGGTTGGAATCGAGAGTCTCTCCCCCTGCAAGATTTGACATGTCCCCATGCCTAATCCTAAGAGCTTATTTGGTTTAATATCTTATAACAACATGGTGTTATTCTTACTAACTCGAAACACAATGTAAATTTTCCAAGTTTAAGATATGAATCCAAGGACCTGTGGGTTATGGGCCCCTAGATGTTGATTTTTTTAGTAACATAAAAAGAATCTAGTAAAATCACTCAAAATAGATTAAAAATTCCTAAAAAATAGTATGGATATTACTATTTCCACCCTAAAATATTTATACACCAACTCTCATTTCAAAGACAACTTAAAATAAGAGGGTACTACCCAAATAGAAATATGACCTTAATATCCATAAAGTGATAATCTCTAATTTGAACTCCAATGATAGACAAATCAAGGTTCCAAGAGCTTCAAGAATCATCCAGAACTATATTCAAATTTAATATTTAAGGTTCTAAAATTAAGCTTTTTGTGACATTTAAAAATTTATAATAAATAACTAGAGATATGAAAAACCCTTGAAGAACTTTCCAACAATGTTTATATAATAATTGAACTAATAGATAAGATGTTTCAATGGGCTAGTAAACAAACATAGATGAAATAACTAAAATCCATTCACTTTTGCGAGGTGCTACTTTTATTGATTGATCCTATGGTGATTTCAATTTCAATGTGACTCATAGCTATTGACTGTGGTTGCTAGTTTGCTTAATGGTTGGGTTTAAATGCAAATAGCATCCTCATATATATAACTTTATGCTTTTGAGAAATTTATTACTTATTAATTTTTTTAAATTGAACTTCTTAGTATTGGGTTATGCACAATTGACCCCTAATTAGACATGAAGGAGTCAATCAAATTTTTGGAAATGGAACAAGGTTTAGTGCTTATATATTTTTTTTTGGAGCAAGGGTTATGCAAATTATTATCACTATGGTCTAGTTGAACTCATCAAGACGATTAAAAGCTAGCTATAATATGTTCATTAGATTACCATTGATATATTTTCATTGACTGTAATATTTGACAAATTCACCACTTATAATAGACAATGGTAAAACCCACAATTGATGTTCACATCCAAGTTTATCTTTTCCTTCAAATATTTTAAATCATCTTAAATCTTCAACAATCCTAGATATAATTCATAATACACCAAAATTGAAAAAGATATATTCTTTTATATTATAAATCAGATTTAATATTCTATGATGAAATGGGTACACCATGGAGGCACTAACCTTTCATGGATTCTTAACATGGTTGAGTTGGATTATTTACAATATTATGGTTGGCATTTATAATATGTTCATTTGGATTATTTTCCATATATAGTACCTAAATATATAGTATAAATATTCAAAAACCTATATGTGCCATATCTTTCCTTTATTAATAAGTTGTGACGGTGAAAGCATTTGGATGGGTGAATGCAAGTAGTCTCAAGGAAATATATGAATGGGTCTTATGACAATTCCCTATTAGGTTAACATAACTTGGTCGCTTATAATCGAAAACAGTTGGCACACATTCGTTATTCTAATAGATACCAATCACACTAAAAATGAAAGGACATTTCAGTAATACGATCATAATACCATTAAGAGTCACACCCATTATTCGAAGTGATACATCGTATGTATATGTCTACTAATGTTCATCATAAAATATGATTAACACTAAGTCATTGCATGAAAACACCATTTCAATCTACCTAGTAAATAATGGATGAAAAGCCACAACCTTTCGAAGATAGCATTTGGTCAAAATCAAAAAGGTAAATGGTTATACGTATATGGTGAAGGTAGCATAACAAAGCTATATGAGTTCCTAGTGAAGCATTGGCTAAGAAGTAGGAAATATTTTAGAGAATGAGGAGAAAGATGTGGAGTAAAAAAATATTTAGAATGATAAGTAATATAAATTATAAAAAAATATTTGAATATTAATAAAAAATATAATTATATTTTAGAATTATATATATGATTAATGGAAAATATGTATTTAATATATTGTAAAAAAAATAGATCTTATATATGAGTTGATTTAACATAAATTTTTTTTATTATGTTTTACACATTTTCTAGTATAATCTAATTTTGGCTCTGATACCAAATGTAACTCTACTTTTCCTCCAAAATTATTTAAGTGTTAGCAGCGGATTTAGTAGATTGAATATTAGAACAAAGATTAAAAAAGCTACAATATTCTTAAAATGGATGCAAATAATCAATGCAAATGATAATATGGGTGAGTTTATTAAGAAATTCCAAAATAGATATTTAACCTAATAAATGGAATACACATTCATATAATTCATATACATTAACACCAAAATCATATATATATTCTCAATGTAATTTAGAATAAATGGTTTTAATACTTATCTGAATAATAATACATGCAAAAGCCACTCTCAATTCAAACACCTTCACATCAGTGACAAAGTACTCAACAACATGTCCATAATGCATTCCAGATAGAAAGAATATCGATGTATTGCGCACTACATCGTGGGTCCTATTCTTTCCTCTGGTTTTTTGCACCATTAGACAAATGGGGAGAGGATTCAGTGCATCCCATACTACACCGTGGGTCCATCCTCAACCCCTAGGAATATGTCAGTCGTACTGGCTCTTGCCATGGAGCAGTCTAGGAGGAAAGTGCACTTTGTCGCTCTACATGAGTGTTGGTTCCACCGGAACAATGCTCAACACTCGTGCCACAAAACCATGCCCTGGCCAAGACCGTCTTGAGTGCACGCACTTGTACCCCAGGTTGGACACACACTATAGATGTGCCCCTTCTCCATCATGTCCATAACTCACCAACCACTTCCTTCTTCCTTGGTTGTTCTTATTCCTTGCATGTTCTCTCATCTTGAATGTCCCTCTCAATTCTCACATGAATGATTTATATATCCTTTTAAGGGGTGGTCTCCAAACCATCACACCCTTTCACAAAAGGTTTCCTTTTAATAATTATTTAAATAAATAATTATTCTTCTTCTTTTTTAAAGATTGTTTATAAATATTCTTTATTAATCTCTCTTTTTAACCAAAGGATCATAATATCCTTTATTTTCTATCTCCCTTTTAATTCCAAAGGGTTATTTATATATTTCTCTTCTCTTGGGGAAAAAGTCACATGACAGGATTCACACAACACTTTCTCTCAGCTACTGCAGTGGTATGTATGTTAAGCATGTTGGTGGCATGGGCATATATATATATATATATATAAAGCAATGAGGCATTTACTGCGGAATATGTGAATGTGCATGTGTGAAGGCAATGACACAACCTGAATTTTCCCACAGTTTCAGGAAGAAAGTCTTATCTCCCCTTCTACCGCCGCGTAGAAACTGCCAATAATAGGCTGAACGAGCTTCAAAAGGTTAACCTAACCATAAGTGGGAGGCTTTTCATTATTATACTCATTCCTCTCTTGTTGAAGCCGATTACGCCAATAAATTGAATGCTCTATTTCCTGTATGGAAGAAAATATCATCTTTCCTGACACTGATTTTCATGGAAACTTGCACAACTAACTATCCTACAAGGTAAATTACGAAGTATACCTAGAATCAAGTGAAGTTTTTATTTAGGGGATTAAACTATGGTGAGCACCTGGAGAATCACCCCAGGTCGAATGACAAAGGGGGTAATTTGGGCCACGAGAGAAGCAGGGAGTTCTTTTGGCAGCGACACCAATATTGTTGTTTAGACTTGCCTGAGTCTTTAGGAATTATTCCAACGTATGATCCCAGACACAAGGTCTCTTGAAAATAATGTCGGCCCCTCCTGAGGATGCCCTTACGCAAGGAGTAAACGATGGTGAAGCCCCAGAACTCTCCCACTATCCAGCAATAGTTACAACGAGCTGAGAAAATATGTACACTATTTCGAGCATAAATGAAGACAAGGGCTTGGCAAGGTTTCATGCAATTATTTTCCTTGAATTGTCTCCGTTCTGTTCTTTTCTTTTCTTCTTCTTTTTTTTTTAAACGCATCCCGAAAATGTATTTTCATATGATTGCTCTTAGTGTTTGAAGGTTGCATATTACTAGAATAAAATCTCCACACAGAAATGAATGATTTCTCATACAAACACTATAGAAAAGGTATAAGGAGTAACAACCAAAATTCCATGCAACTTTTTCACATGCTCAACAATCAACACATTGTTCAAATAACTAGCATTGCTCGCACAGCCATAACATCATGTTCATTCAAAATTCAAGTGAATACATCGAACTGTCGAACACCCTATTTGATATACCCAAATGCTATTTTTGAATTTTAGTTAAGATAAGACGCAGAAGGGTTCTAAATTCTGAACCAGTTTAGGCATAAACGACATGGATAGGCAATGGCATCACTTCAATAGAATCAACCATTATCGAAAGAAGATATTTGAAATAAGGTTAACATTTTCTGGAAAACTGTTACAGCTATAAACAAGATTAAACCGCTCAAGAAAATTTCTATTATAGGGATTATTTTCACTTCATAATACAGCACAATTGTCCCACAAGCTGCAACTTTTCTAGAATAAACACACCATTTGGAACTTTCCCTATGATTCTTTCATTTTAGCATAATACTAACCTCCATTATTGCATGATTAAATATTACAATTAATATCACACACAAATTAGTAAGGCCTGCTCTCCACCCTACCATAATGGCATTTTGGAGCCTCGTGGGCTCTAGCCATACCCCCGAGCAGGGAATTCGTTTAGCTCCAAAATGATAAATGGAGTCTTCTCTCATTTTACTAAGTACAAAACTAATATAACAAAAGTTCCATGCATCTAGGTTCTCTACCGTTTGTTTTGAACCATGGTCTAACACTAAGAATCCATCTTACAACCAATAAACACAAGGGAAAATGGAAGTAGTGAAAACTTATCTCTTGCTTTAGGGGCTGGACTTTAACTCTCTTATCCTTCTTTCCTCTCCAACCAAGCCATCTTGATCACCATCTTCCCAACAAGACTCCCTCTCTCCTCTTCTCATTCTTTCTACCATTTTCACTAAAGTTCTCCCAAAAGGAGAAGTGGGTAACACCCCACTC